>OZ024741.1:45769690-45797190 GCA_964016885.1 Eledone cirrhosa
AGAGAGAGAGAGAGAGAGAGAGAGAAATATACACGGGTGTGTATGATTGTGTATAGAAGATTATATTAATAAGAGGAATTCCAACTTTGTCTGATTTACTCGTGTTATTTACAATCCTTTAAAATTTATAATGGTATTAGAATGAAATAGTATGATAGAATATTAAATGTTAAGTTATAATTGAACAAGTACTTTCATGCTTTCGCAATCTTCAGGTTCATAATGTGTGGTGACAGTCAAGTTTGCAATTTTCAACTGCTGAAAATTGCAAACTTGACTGTCACCACATATTATGAACCTGAAGATTGCAAAAGCATGAAAGTACTTGTTCAATTAACACTTAGAATTTAATATTCTATCATACTATTTCATTATAATACCATTATAAATTTTATAAGGATTGTAAATAAAACGAGTAAATCAGACAAAGTTGGAATTCCTCTTATTAATATATATATATATATATATATATATATATATATATACACACACACATACACACACATATATAAATATATATATATATATATATATATATATATATATTATATTATATTCAGAGTTATAAACTCAAACAGTCCTGTATTTCTCGGCTCAAACAGTATAAACTCAAACAGTACATGTATTTCTCGGCTCAGAAATGCTTCTTTCTTTGAGCTAATTAATTGTAAAGGACTGTTTGAGTTTATAACTCTGAATATAATATAATATTACGGCTCCTTTTTGTTGAGCTAGTTTTTAATCCCATATAAACGGCTGTTATTTCTAGCGCCATAAATATGAGATAGCTAGTGAGCTGGAAAACCTCGTGCAAAACCTCGTGCGTTTGCGCTAGTGAACCAGACCTTCTAAATTATTTAGAGGTGAGACATCCTAATTTTTCTGGATACCTGTTGAGAAGCACAGAAAATTGGTATATTTCACTTTTTATACTATCGTTGCTAAACTTATTTGCGTTTTGAAATTAAAATTAATCTGCGGAACAGGTTTGGATTTTGAAATTTAAATTTGTCCAGGTATCACGCCTATTTGCCAATATGGGTTTGTTTTTATTGATTTATTATTTTAAATCGAGACAGACAAACTATATTTTATTTGAATTAGTTTATTTCATTCTAGCTAACTTCGTCTTTTGCAATACAAACACTTTTGTGTTTATCATATATTAATTTATATTAACTTGTATTATATATATATATATATATATATATAGTAATAATAATAAATTTGAAAACTAAAATCCAAAGAGGGCTCGATAAGTATATATCAACTATATAAGAACCGTAGAGCAAATATTTATTAAAATAATAGATTAAAGTTTAAGCATAGAGTCTTTGCTTAAACTTTAATCTTTTATTTTATTTTAATATATATATATATATATATATATATATATATATATTTGTATATATATGTATATATATTTTAAATTAGTATTTTTTCAATCTAGCTAACTTGGTCATTTGCAATTCGAACACATGTATACTTGTATCGGTGTTCATCCCTCTCATATATTCAATCATATATATATATATATATATAAATAGAATAGAATGAAACGAAATTTCATTTCTCACTCTTTTAAGTCGGCACTTACTTAAATGTAAGTATGTATGTATGTATACGTACATACATATATGTATACAGACGTACAGTAGTATGTATATATATACATACATGCACACATATATACATTCGGTTTACCGAACATTTATTATAATGCTCGGTTTGTTTGTAAACAAACAAACAGCTCGAATTACGCCGTACAGTGTTTAGGCAATCACATCACCTTTTTCTTTTTTTATGGCAGGAAGGTATACGATGATGACGATGGCTAATAAGCTTGAAACTAGTACATCGTTCCTGTGTTAGTGTTGAACAAAAGGTGATGTGGTTGCCTAAACACTGTACGGCGTAATCCGGGCTGTTTGTTTGTTTACAAACAAACAAACCGAGCATTATAATAAATGTTCGGTAAACCGATACGTGCACGTATATATGTGTGCATGTATGTATATATATACATACTACTGAACATCTGTATACATATATGTATGTACGTATACATACATACATATATATATATATATATATATATATATATATATATATATATATATATATATATATATATATAATTGAATATATGAGAGGGATGAACACCGATACAAGTATACATGTGTTCGAATTGCAAATGACCAAGTTAGCTAGGTTGAAAAAATACTAATTTAAAACAATATGGTTTGCCTGTCTCGATTTCAAGTTATAAATCAATAAAAATAACAAACCTATATCGGACAACTGCCTTTGATACCCGAGTATCAAAGGCAGATGCCCGATATAGGATTTTTATTTTTAGTAAGTGACATAGTAAACTACTTTAAAACAATAGCGCAAGGTCTTCAAAATGCTTTTAATTAAGCATACAGTATATTGCCAAATATACTATATATATATATATATATATATATATATATATATATATATATATATATATATACATTAGAAAGTGAGGTTTTTTTACAAAATGAAAAATAACCGAGGTGTCCTACACGAGTGAAAGTATAAAGAAAAAAAGGATAGAGGGTGTGTGATTTTTCTCACATGTGAGAAAAACCAGACACCCTCCATCTTAACTCTACTTTTGAAAAGCAGAAGAACTGCGAAACCGGTAAAGGAACCAAATAAATATATATATTTTTTTTTAAATAAGACTCCAGTTGCATTTTCGATTTCATCTTGTTTTCTATATATATATATATATATAAAGAATGAATAATAACAGGTAGACATCATAAAAAAGGTAATTTATTCCGTGTGCTTACAAATGTTTCCACGGTGGTAGTACAGCCTAGTTATGCTATGTGCAAATTATCAACTATTTGCAGAATGCAAATATCAAATGCTGTGACCACAGTATCATCAGAGCAGAATGGTTAAAATGTACAATGTAAATAGCCTTAAGTGAGGTTATTGGAGAAGATAGAGTAGAAAAGGAAGAGGGAAAAGTAGAGGAGAGGGAGAGAGAGAGAAAGATATGCAGGGGTTGGAGAAATGGGAGAGAGTGGTTTGTAGATATCTTAATCAAAATGTTGTGGTAGGGGTTTTATTATACTGGTTACTTTTAGAGAGATGCGGTGATAGTCAAGGTTGCAATTATTTATTGCCCCAGAGGGCAGGTTCATAGATGTGGAGAGGGAGGTAGGTCAAAGGCGAGAGAGTGGGAGTGGAATGGATATAGAGGGAGAGATAGAGAGGGGACAGACGAGGTCTATGGGGTGGCTGAACTTTGGGTTCGTAGTAGTAATCCGCGAATTGCACTGAGTTACCATTTATAGTGATAAGCAGGGTATTGTCTTGTAGTGTGGGGGAAGAGAAGGTGGTTAGCTAGAAAGCGATGTTATAGTTACGGGTTCGAATGTTAAGTTATTTTATAGTGAGAGAATTTAGCTTTTAGTTTGTGCTTGCAGTATAATGATCGTTCGATTCTATCGTTAAGTAGTTTATTTTTGGATTTTAATATGTAAAAGAGTTCAAGGTTACATAACCTACAGTACTTCAATCCACTCCGATATGCACTTGCGCTGGAAAGTATATCCCATTTTAAGGTGAACTGTTGGTTGCATTCACGGAGTTGCCATGTCTTGTTGGCTAGCGTGGTGACAAAACGGTTATCAGGATGTTTCATTGAGAATCGATGACGGTAACAGCGAGATTTAAACGAGGTGGTGGTGGATCCGATGTAATACCATTTCTGGTCGTTCGATTCAACCGTGCATTGGTAAACAATGTTGGACTTTAGGCATTCATTCTTCAATGGACATATATATATATATGTGTGTGTGTGTGTGCGTATGTATATATATATATATATATGTATATATATATATATATATATATATATATATATATATATATATATATATATGTGTGTGTGTGTGTGTGTGTGTGTGTGTGTAGTAAGGTTGCTTGGATGCGCCCAAAGAGGGTATGCTTGTAATACGTAATAAACTGTGTTCCGATGCATCACTGATTCTTCGTTTTCCATGTTATATATATATATATATATATATATATATATTACGGCCCTTTTTCTCTTTTTTCTTTTTACTTCATAAACCTTGTTTGTAAATAACATTATTCTTTCTGCACCATTTCTTTAACACGTCCTACAGCACCATTCTACACCAATACACATTAATATCATTTGATAATGCATAAAAATGGTGAAACCGGTAATAGACAATTATTAAATATATAAATAAATAAATAAATGCCATTGTTAATTAATAAATAAACAACTAATACTTTAACACTTCACACAAAGTAAAATATTTCGTTTTAATCATTTTATAACCCAGAAAAAAGAGAGAGAAAAATAAAAAGGGAAAAAAATATATTTTTCTTCCTAATAATCGTCTTTTTCTCCCTGTTTTCATATATATATATATATATATATATATATATATATATATATATATATCATAAAACATGTCTATAAAATCATAAGATAAAATATAAAAATATATACCATTTCCTCTCCCAATTAGCATAATTAACTATATAAAAAATCGAATAGACCAGGCTATAAGAATGAGGCTTCTATGAAGAAATCTCCAACAAATAACCGAAACTAGCCCTTCGCGTCGGCCGCAACGGAATATTTATCGAATATTTCGACAGCGTAATCGCCCAGATACAGTCAATTAAACAGAAATAGGTGTAAAATAAACTAGGAGAAAATAGAATACATTTAAATACCTCTACCATGGTTTCGTCCGCATTTTAAGATTTCCAATAATTATGTAATAATTATGTCACTCGAGCACCGGATTCATCAGGAAGTTTGCTCTGATCTAGACACTAAAATTTTCCAAAGTGATCGCGCCAAGAATTCATTCAAAATGGCTATGAATCGTGACGTAGTCGCGGTCAGGTTCGAAGGGGTGTGGTAGTTGCTTACGGCTGGTGGCTTTTTTGCTAGAAAGCACAGCACAATACAGCCAAATTTGTATCTCAACCTAATGGGAGATTATTACATATAAAAGTTTACATATATATATACATATATATACACATATACGTGTTTTGCAACGGGTCAATTGTGGCTCAATGATAATTTGATAAATTAAATAATCAGAGCTATATATCATAAAACATGTCTATAAAATACTTTTGAATGAATTCTTGGCGCGATCACTTTGGAAAATTTTAGTGTCTAGATCAGAGCAAACTTCCCGATGAATCCGGTGCTCGAGTGACATAATTATTACATAATTATTTGAAATCTCAAAATGCGGACGAAACCATAGTAGAGGTATTTAAATGTATTCTATTTTCTCCTAGTTTATTTTACACCTATTTCTGTTTAATTGACTGTATCTAGGCGATTACGCTGTCGAAATATTCGATAAATATTCCGTTGCGGCCGACGCGAAGGGCTAGTTTCGGTTATTTGTTGGAGATTTCTTCATAGAAGCCTCATTCTTATAGCCTGGTCTATTCGATTTTTTATATAGTTAATTATGCTAATTGGGAGAGGAAATGGTATATATTTTATCTTGTGATTTTATAGACATGTTTTATGATATATAGCTCTGATTATTTAATTTATTAAATTTTCATTGAGCCACAATGTAACCCGTTGCAAAACACGTATATGTGTGTATATATATATATATATATATATATATATATATATATATGTAAACTTTTATATATATAAATATATATATATATATATATATATATATATATATATATATATATATATATATATATATATATATATATATAAATTAATAAAATAATGAATAAACAAAGAAACAGTTCCTTATATTAAAAAATTCATCATTTTACGATCGTTTCTAGGATATATATGTGTTAGAGTTGGTATGCATATTCTATAGATCTATGTACAATATTTATACAAACTATCAGAGTGAATATACATACCTACACATATATATGCTGTCTTCAGAAATAATGATATTTGTTTATTGAAAAAAACAAAGATTCAATACAATAGGTCTGTTTGGGAACAGGTTTTGAATTGACCAATAGAGAGATAGTGAGGGTCAAGATAGTAATATAGTAGTAGAAGAACCTTAAATTATGGGTAGAGGAAGGTAGATTTCAGTTTTGGATGGAAAAGAATATTATGAATGAAGGATTATTTTAGGGAAGAAATAGGTCTTATGCTGACCTCAGAAATAATTTTATTTGTTCATTGAATAAAACCAACAAAGATCTAATATATTCTGTCTGTTTCGTAAGAGGTTTAGAATTAACCAATAGAAAGTTAATAATTGGCCAAATGGTAAAATAGTAGTAATTGAAGCTTATTTTAGGGGTGAAAATAGGTCAGGTGGTCAGTAAAAGGTATACAAGCAGTTGCTGTTATAAAGTAGTAATGCCAATACAAATATCTAAGGTGACTAAAGTTTTACGATAAGAATGTTAGTGAAAAAAATACATCTATGAAAAGAATATAAATTAATTTAATTGATGGGTATATTTATATTGATAAAATTATACTAATACATATAGATATGATAAATAAGAGTTAGATGCAGTTGAAAAGTGCTGTTAAAGATGAGGGGAAATTAAAAGAATATAAAAATAATATATATATATATATACACTTATATATATATATATATATATATATACATATATATACACATACACACACACATATACACACATATATATATATACATATATACACATATATATATATATATATAAATATATATACAGACTTATCTACGGTATCTACCAACCTTACCATAAACCCAACCAAAATTTACACTACATACACTCACAATCTAATCACCCTAAATCTATCCTTAAAAACCTTGCATATAATATATCACTTAGAATTTCTAACCTTTCGTCTAACCAAGATGTATTTGATAAAAATGCGACCTTTTATAACGAAGCTCTAGCTAGAAGTGGCCACAAAAATAGATTAGTATATATACCTTCTACCAATAACACTACAAACATACAACCTAATATTACCAACAGACACCAAAGGAAAAATACACACCTAAATGCCACTCACACTATACCCCAAAACACCAACATAAAACCAAATTTCTCTAACTCTTCTAATATACAGTATAGTAACTCTCAAAAAACTACTCATCATACAACTCTAATAAATGTTAATAATAAAACTCCTAATAAACAAGCTAAAACACCTAAATCAATAAATCTAACTAAAAATGTGTGTGGTGAGGTCATTAACAATAATTCTCTTAATAAACATCAGGATGCATCCTATAAAAACAATAAACAACATCGAAACCGTAATAGACGAGTTACTTGGTATAATGCTCCATTTAATTTACAAATTAAGGATAATATACCTAAAAAATTCTTTAATATCCTAGAGAAAAACTTCCCGCCAAACCACAAATACCATCAAATCTTAAATAGATCAATGGTTAAATTCTCCTACTCAACAAACAAAAACATAAAACAAAATATAAGTGCCTATAATGCATATAAATGTAAAAGAACCATGAGTATACCACCAGTACATCAAACTAACCATAATATCTCCTCAGATACAGGATTCACGAAAAGTTGTAACTGTAGAAACAAGGCAAACTGTCCATTAAAAGGAAATAGCCTTGTTAATAACATAGTATATAAATGTAAAGTTAACACTAAGGACTCAATTTATTCATATATAGGAGCTACCTCTAACAAATTTAAGGTAAGATTTAATACCCACAAACATAATTTTAAAAATGCCGCACTAGCTAATACAACATCTCTAGCTGAAATAATTAATAGTTATAGAAAGAGGAATATAGATTATGACCTGACCTGGAGTGTGCTCAAAAAGGCCACCCCTTATCAAAATAGTAGATATGAATGTAGATTATGTTCCCAAGAACTTTTTGAAATAAGGAAATCTAAGGATATCCTATTAAATAAGCGACAGGAATTAATAATATCGTGTAATCATAAACTGAGAAAAACCTTTAAATATTATAAACCTAATTAATATACACTTTAGAAATTAATATATAAACTATTTTTTAATTTTTTAATTTAGTTAACCCATAATTAATATTCTACTACTGATGAACTACATAATTCTGCTTTAAATATTATAAACCTAATTAATTTACACTTTAGAAATTAATATATAAACTATTTTTAATTTAGTTAACCTATAATTAATATTCTACTACTGATGAACTACATAATTTTGCTTTCCTTCTTACAACTATCATTTCCTAAAACTGATACCATTAAGTAAACATATATAATGCTTTAACTTCATGTTATGACTCTATGTTCCTTGAAAACTATATATATTTATTATTTCTCACTAATAAATTTAATCCCCCCCCCCCCAATAATTATATGTATATGTAAGTGTGTATGTGTGTATATATATATATATATATGTATTTCTTCCCTAAAATAATCCTTCATTCATAATATTCTTTTCCATCCAAAACTGAAATCTACCTTCCTCTACCCATAATTTAAGGTTCTTCTACTACTATATTACTATCTTGACCCTCACTATCTCTCTATTGGTCAATTCAAAACCTGTTCCCAAACAGACCTATTGTATTGAATCTTTGTTTTTTTCAATAAACAAATATCATTATTTCTGAAGACAGCATATATATGTGTAGGTATGTATATTCCCTCTGATAGTTTGTATAAATATTGTACATAGATCTATAGAATATGCATACCAACTCTAACACATATATATCCTAGAAACAATCGTAAAATGATGAATTTTTTTAATATAAGGAACTGTTTCTTTGTTTATTCATTATTTTATTTATTTATCTTGACTCTGTTTTCCGTTTATTTTTCACCGAAAGTAGTTTTTGAATGCATCTTCTCTTTTCATGATATCCGGATTACATTGAGTTCTTCATACGGATTGGACACCACCGTAAACTTTTGGTAGATTTATCTACATATATATATATATATATATATATGTATATTTATATATATATTTATGTATATTGTTATACTTTAAGGGCGTCATTCACCTGTCGAGATTGACAGTTTATTTTTAATTGAGTATCTAACATCTTGATCGTTTAGCTTAATGACTGGGTGGTTCTTGTTAAGCTCTTTCGTCACCCAACCTGTCTTTATTCTTGTTCTTCTGTGCCTCCTCTCTGTTGTGATTCTTTGGGGGCAATATCTTCTCAAATATCTCTATTTTAAATGACAGAGTACAGATTCTATGACTAGTATTATGTACTAGATTGTTAAAAACGATGAGAACAGTGGACAATTTAGGATTTTGCAAGGACTGTACTTACCAAACACATATCTAATCTCTAAGACTGAAGTTATTAGAGTTTACCTGCACCTCAAAATCGATCTTCACTCAGCAAACCTTGTTAACGGCGTAGTCAGCATAGCAGTCTCTCTCTCTCTCTCTCTCTCTCTCTCTCTCTCTCTCTCTCTCTCTCTCTCTCTCTCACTGTATATATAAATATAGAGAGAGAGAAAGAGAGAGAGGGAAAGAGAGAAAGAGAGAAAGAGAGAGGGGGATGGAGAGGTAGAGGAAGAGAGAGAAGATAGGCGCGTGGATTAGTATTTAAAGAGCTGGATTCACAGAAAAGCGTATTAGAGATGATCTGTGCGTGTAAAGAAATAATGTTGTACAAGGTGGTCCATACAAATCATATTGGACAAGGGGTTGTGTGTAGAAATCTATGTATTTAGAGTTATAAGTATGTGTGGAGTTAGTATGTTTCTTTGCTGGAGTACGTGTGTATGTGGTATGTGCAGTCTATGTGATTGTACGGATGTGAAGGATTGGAATACGTAGTCTTTAAAGTGTATAGTGAAATGTGGAAGGTTACGAAATGAAAGGATGTGCAGTTGTAGGATGCGAACAAATGAGTATAAAGCGGAGTTAGCTATATGTCACTACAGAATGTATACCAAAGGGAATAGAGCACCCATGTCAACAAACCAGACGGTGTTCTTTGTGATAGCGAGCAGCAGGTCAGCCGAGGTGTAAATATATATACACATAAATATATTTAGGCCAACAACTCAAAAATAAATTTTTAATTTAGAAATGCAGATTCATTATTCAAAATATTCAAATATGGAATAAGTATTCAATTTTACATTACTTTTCAATAAATTGGTTGGGATTCGATCCTTGAATATTATTGTTTGCGATTCTCTTTTAAATCTACAGTGAATGATATTATTAATGGATCCAACATTGTTCTTATATTTGTACGTTGTGAATTGAAAGAATGACTGAAAATTAATGTATTTTTAAAACCATTGTTGAAAATTACTTGTTATTTCTGCCTCTGTTACATATAACATTCAAAGTAATATGTGGGCTGGTGAGCTCAACGTTAATGCGATTTACTAACCATGGTCGTATCAAGCAGAAAATAAATGCATATTTGGAAATACTCATAAGCTTTTCTGTTCTTAATACTTTAGTTTTTCTACTTTATTTTGCATTTAAATACAAGTAAATGGCTGATTTGTTTCCTCTGTTATTTATTTCAATATCGAATTCCATTAGACTTTGTAATAGCCTATTTTGTTAAATTTAATAGAAATTCTTAAGCCTGCAACTTGTAATACATTTTCATAACGATATCATTATCATGCTTGAAATTAAATTTTGAGGTTTGGAGAAAGATTCCATAATTCACATGAAATATTCTTCCATATTTTCAGAAACTATATTATTTATTACAGCACTGCAAATAAAAATGTATATACACCATTGAATTATTGTACCATTTTTCCACATTATCTTTGGCCTAATATAGTGTAATGAATCAATATTCACGGAATGTACTATTCATAATTCTTAATTTTTATTCCTTAATAATTTTTGACTGGCCAAAATACCATTTTTTTTCCGAAGAGTTTAATGTTAATAAAATTAAGGAAGAACCTTTCTTTCGTTTTACTTGGAACAATGATTCTGTATTCTATATATAGTGAAGTGCTACTTTTGATGTTGATTCTATTCTCTAAAAGTATTGATTTCATTCTCTAAAAATTGATTCCATTTTCTAAATGTAACGCCTTATAAAAGCGGGATAATCTCTCGCCACACTCCAGCTCCGGTAAGCATAGACGCGCAGCCATGCAAAGCAAAACATGTCTCTCTCCGATCTTCCTTCTTATTCTCTCATGCACACACACGAATCCATTTCATGCACTTCACTGCTTAGATTTATAAAGTAATAAGTGTGAGATACTAGTGCGTGGCGTGAACTAAATATATATGCGTGTGTGGGGGTTGGGGTAGGGGCTTGTCTGCGTGGGGGTGGGGCGGGGGGGACGTCTGTGTGTGTGTGTGTCCAAGTCTCAGACCGTACAGCAGCATAGACTCCACTACAGCAACAAAGAGACGTATCTTCAGGTCTTTACGAAGGTCCGACTTCTTCCACACCGATCTCAATCTATGGCACGTCGCCCAGGCTTTGCTCTTCCTCTCGACCACATCATCTTCCGTATTCCCAATCTTTGCTCCCAAATACAGGAATTCCTCAACCAATTCTAGCGCTTCCCGCCTACATTAGTAATCTTCTCTGGCTTCTTAATATTCTCTACCAGATACTTCGTCTTAATCTCATTCATTCTCAGCCCAACACTCATGGACACTGTCTCCACCTCCTGCATCAAATCCTCTGCCTCCTTCACTGTGTTTGTCACCAGAGCAATGTCGTCAGCGGATTCAGCATCAGATATCTTTCGCCTTAACTCTGAGCCGGTTTTACAGTAAAACCAGAGACTGGTGTTTCTCCAGCGCAAGGCGCATGCAATAGTCTACTGTGATGATAAAAGGAAACTCACTCAGATGGTGGCTGGGTGCTACATGAGAATGCTGAGGATGGCTCTGAACATTCATCAGTATACATTGCGGATGAAGAACTCATAGCTGTACGGGAGCCTCCCAAAAGTCAGCCCGAGAGTAGCCCAGAGAAGACTGAGATTATCTGGACCGACATCCAGAGTTGACACTACACTCAGTGCAGACACTGGTTTCTTGGAGACGCAAGACATGGCAGCGATAATGAGGGACAGAGACCGCTGGAGAGATCTCGTCCATGGATCTCGGGAATTTTACACGCCCTAGACATATATACACACACACACACACACACACACACACACACACACACACACACACACACACATATATATATATATATATATAAGCCAGATTCCTGATGATTTCTAAAGAATGAAACAGTTCTAGTCCCGTAGAATCTCATCTATATTAAAACTTTTTTACTCTGCTATGTATTGAGTACCTTACTTACTGTGGTTACCTCCGATTCAACCCGGAACAACTTACCTATATATATATATATATATGTATATATATATATATATATATATATATATATATATATATATATATATATATATATATATATATATATTGGAAAATGTGTGTAATCCTTGGTACAGTTAGGTATATTAAGACAGGGGGGAAGAAAAAATGGCTTCACTTGTGCTTTCAACAAATTTATTTTCTTCACAAAATCCAAAAAGAATTTTTCTTACCCGTATAGAAAGCCGAATGATACGCTTAATTACATAAGTAAGCATTCCAACCATCCTGCCAGAATAACCAAGAACCTGGTAAGAAACGTTTCGTTGAGGCTTTCCCGTCTTTCCACCAACGAGCGCATTTTCAACGACCATTCCACTTATTACAATGAAGCTCTTGCTCGAAGTGGATTTGTCGATAAGGTAGCTTATACTGAGTACAAAAATAGACCTAGAAGAAATAGATCCCGTCGCATTTGTTGGAATAACCCACCATATAATATGGAGGTGGCCACACCATTAGCTAAGATCTTTCTTTCCATTATTACGAAGCATTTTCCCCCTACACATAAATATAGTAAAATTTTTAATAGAAATACTATTAAAATGTCTTACTCTACGACTCCTAACCTTGCACATAACATCACAGCTTCAAATTTAGCTAAAGTACCGAGCCGTAGGAACACGTGCAACCCTGTAGTTAGTACTAACTGTAATTGTAGGAATCGGGCTGATTGCCCCATATCCGGGAAATGCCTCTCTAGTAACATTGTCTACAAATGTAAGGTTGTAACACCCACGTCCCGTAGGGCCTACATAGGGTTAACTGCCAATAGTTTCAAGCAGCGACTTTACATGCATACCCATTCTTTTCGTTACCCTCTTAGAAGGAATATGACGTCACTTTCAGCTTATATCTGGAGTCTAAAAGACAACTACACCCAATATAAGTTACACTGGGAGATCCTAGCTAGGGCTAGATCGTATAACGGAAATAAAAGACCATGTGACCTCAGCGGCGCAGAGGCCCTGGAAATACTCTACGCCACAGACCACATCTTAAACAAAAAATCTGAGGCAATTTTGGCTTGTAAACATAAATTGCACAAAACTTTCCTGTATTACAGCCCCACTTTATATCCTAACGGATAGTACGATCTATACGTGGATATTTTACGTCTTGATGTGGGAGCTAAGTATATGTTTTGTTTATTCCTTTACTTATTTGCATAGGTAAGTATGTATTACCCGTTTGTTTTGTGAAGGTACGTATACCTTCTCGTACGTATATTTGATTGTTTTAGCGTATAATTTTATATATTCTGGTACACAGGTTTGGCTATGTGTATACGGGTGTTTTGCGTCTGTGTGAGTATGCGTGTTCGTACGTATGGTGTGTGTGTGTATTGTGTACTTCTTGTTTTAGTTGACCTATGTCTCCGAACATTCGTGTATTTATATGTAGGTATGTGTGTGCGCTTGTTATATACGTATTCATTTATTTATATACGTTTATATAATTATTTATTTATTTGTATACACGCATACACACACACACATATTTATATGTGCGTGGTTTTGTATACCTATGGTAAGGTTTTGTGTATGCTTGTGTATGTACGTATTTGTTTGCGTGTATGTATTTATTTATTTCTATTACTTCTGTATTGTATTTATTTACTTGTTCTTAACTCTGTAGCCGAGATTCATTTGGTCTCCTAGTTAGAATTTTAGTCTACGACTTCTGTTATGCCATTTACGTGGTTCTGTCTTTGCGTGCTATTGTTCTCCACGCTCCACATATGACGTATTATCTTCGTTTTTTCGTTCATTGCCAGAGAACGTCTCTATGCACCACCTAAGAGAATTAGTCTACGACCTCTTTTATACCATAAACGTGGTTCTGTCTTTGCGCGTAATTGTTTTTCACCGCTCTATTAATGACGTATTATTCGTTTTTTCCCGTTCTTTGCCAGCGAACGTTTCCACGAACCAAAGTATCGTCTTCCTGTCTTCCTCCGGTTGCAACGTTTTTTGAAATATCCAGTTCTGCGTTTACAGATTGACTTTGTTAGTTTCAGAAGATCCCGTTAAGGGTGAAAGCAGCGATTCTTTGCTTAAACTTTAATCTGTTATTTTAATAAATATTTGCTCTACGGTTCTTATATATTTGATATATATTTATCCTTATCGAGCCCTCTTTGGATTTTACTCTTCAAATTTATTATTATTACTATATATATATATTAGTTTCAGAAGATCCCGTTAAGGGTGAAAGCAGCGATTCTTTGCTTAAACTTTAATCTGTTATTTTAATAAATATTTGCTCTACGGTTCTTATATATTTGATATATATTTTCCTTATCGAGCCCTCTTTGGATTTTAGTCATCAATTTTATTATTATTACTATATATATATATATATATATATATATATATATATATATATATAACTAAAAGTTTAACAAGGTTCATTGATTAATCAATGAATAAAGTTTTACAATAGATTAGAAGCACTCATATTAACGGCTAGGCGAACCTTGATTAATTTTAATAATGATTTTCGGACTCGTTCTGATAGGCATAAAAAGTTCGACATTACCATGGGATCGTCCGATTCTGCGCAGGTCACCGAACTTCTGGGAATTTTCCTCCTTAATATTATAAATAGAAAATTGCCGGAGATTACCGGTGGTTTATATAGAGATGATATATTATTTACTGTAGTTAAACATAGCAATAGTGAACTAAATAGGGTAAAGAAAACAATTATAGAATTCTTTAAAAATTATGACCTGAAATTAGAAGTAGAAATATACAGTAAAGTAGTTAACTTCCTTGATGTCACCCTTAATTTAAATTCAGGACTATATTACCCCTTCCATAAACCCAATGAAAACCTAAATTATGTTAGCTTTCATTCCAACCATCTTAAATGTGTTAAAAATGCAATAGTCAATAGTGTTCAACAACGACTAACTAGATTATCTGCTAACAAATCAATTTTTAATAACAAAGCTGGATATTATAATGAAGCGTTGCATAAGGCAGGATATAAAAATAATATTGAATATCTAGATAATAGTATTTCTAATTATAAAATCAGAACTAAATCTGTTATTTGGTATGCACCACTAGCATCTTTAGCTATTAAAACACTCCTAGCACAATTATTTTTTAAAGTATTAGCTAAATGTTTCTCCAGAACACATATATACTACTCTATCTTCAATAGACACACAGTTAAGCTATCTTACTCTACAATTATGAATATGGCTCAAAACATTGCAAAAATAAATAGCAGAATTCTTAATTATAACCAACAGGTAATTTGTGATAATGACAATATTAATATTAACAATAATATTAATGCTTTAAACGTGTCTTGGAGGGAACACCCAACAGATAAGGATCTCTATGGCAATATACCACCTATCAGCAGGTCAATACGTAGACAGAGACTCAGATTTAATGGCCACTGTTGGCGCAGCAAAGAAGAAATAGCAGGTGATGTGTTGTTATGGAGTCCATCTCATGGAGCAAGAAACGCTGGTCGTCCTAAGAAGACATACGTCAAGAAACTTGAGGACGATACTGGATGCACTGCGGAAGAACTGGCAAACTCTATGAGAGACAGCGATGGATGGAGGAAGCGTATCGTATGTGTGCACATGTATATCTACTCACCAATATTGTATTGCTCCTTGTATGGAAATGTTTCAATAGTAATTGAGTAGATCAGAGAACGCCGGTTATATTTATGAAATACTGTAAAGGAAGCATCAACTTTGCTCCTGAACTAAGGCTCGGCGTGGAAAGGCATTGTAGACACCATGTCAAATACATTGGCCTAAATCGATACTGGCCTAAATCTATCAAATGTAATAACATTGAATAAAGAAATATGGAATATGAAATGTCTTTTCTTCCGGGTGACAACCTGGTCATAGACAGAAATTTAGTACTTGTAGATTTTATAAATATTTGGAATATCCATCCATGTTTCTAGAAACAGGACCTACCCGAACCAACAGTTCTGAAAAATACAAACTGAGAAATATATGTTTCCCAATTATCGATAAACTGATGCATTTATAAACTAAATTTAAAACTTCAAATATACATTTTTTTTATTTCAGTCGAAATTTATTTTCAAAGTTAGAAAAATGTTACGAAATTTCCTCCGTTGAATTAACGAAGCAAAAGTTTTATCCATACAGTTCAACGTACACCTAATCTGTGCTATTAAGGTTTATTCCAAAACCATTGAAAATTTATTTTCTCGAATATATAAATATATTATAAATTACAATTATTTTCTATACTGCCTGTTATCGACATATGCTGAATTCACATACAACCAACAACAAACCAACCAGACAGATATGTTTTACGAGAAAAGCCATACGATATGATTAATAAGAAAAAAAGTTACAATGAAGTAAAATAACTTCAGATAAAAAGATGCGAATTTGAATTTCTTATTTTAAAAAAAAATCAATTTGTTTTAAAAGAATAAAGTAATCTGAGTGTTTAGAATTATATTTACATGAAAATTATGGTTTTGAAAGGTGAACTAATATGACATTTAACTCCAGTACTTTTATATTAAGTCTAAATATAATTTTCTTTAAAATAATTATGAAAGGAAAAGGCATACTAAATGCGTTTCGTTGTATAGCAACTATATAAATGTTAAATGATAATGAGTCGGAAAATATAGAATAATAGAAAACCACGCAAATCTAAATTCCTTGTCTTCAATAATGTGACAATGTTAATGATATATAAAATTCATTATTCATCTATTGATACTGTCCTCTATATTTTCTTTTTCAGAACCCAACTGCTGATTTTGTTTCATGATCGTGAAGGTTAGCATGGGAGATGCGTTGAAAGAGCCATCTTAACGGTACGGGCTCATTTTTTTTTGGGGGGGGGGGGGGGGCATTTGCATCCCTATCTCAGACAGTAAGGAAATGGTTCGGTGACCCAGAACAGCGGATGTCTCGGCTGCTATGGATTTGCTGATAAACCTATCGGAGAGCGACTGGTATCGTAAATAAAATCACACACTGGTATTTTACAGCTTATGATAAAATAATTTTCTTCACAGATGCTACACAATATCCTGAGTATATCCTTATATAGTAAGCTATTTACTTCTAAACATGTTGTATTTCCGACCATTTCAGAAGATTTGCCGCTATTTACTTTAGTCACTGCTATCTCCACTTTTTCAAATGAAGAAGCATTCATCACGTCATGTTTCACGGGGTTGTTAGGTAGGCTGTCTATATAGACCTCATCAATATTCGAAGGCAGATTAAGATCATCAAAATGTTGTTGCCACTTTCTTACTGTACCCAGTGAATACCGAACGAGCTCATTTCCGTCCTTATAGCGAAGAGGCGCAATGAGAGAAAAGGTTGATCCGTAAATCTCACGCAAATGGAGTCTGATACAGCCTGAATCTCACGGGCCATCTTATTTCACCATGCATCTTCATCTACACACCTTGATTGCTGTCAGGTCGCCTGTCAGTCTTTCCTTTCTCACAGCATTACAAACATTACAGCTGTCATTAAGAAGGCTCAACCAAACATTTCTCTTCTTCTGTAAGATCTTTTATATCTCCTTATCATTCTCATTCACACATTTCTAGTGGTCTTGCTTCACATAGCCGAAATTATAAGCACCAACGCTGTAAAGTGCTTCTTTAAAAGACGGCCAGTAGTCCTCACCACACACAAGATGGTTAATAGCGGCCTGTAATCTTCCAGAGATACTTTTGTTTCTAGAAACGTGCGACATTCATTTTTTGGAGCATATACATTAACTTAAGTCATATAATTACATATTTGCAGTAGAATTCTCATTATCATCAAATGCTCTTTTATACCCAATGGGAATTCCTCAAGCCTGTGAATAAGTTCTGATTTCACTGGAAAGACCACTTCAGCCTCTCTTATTAGCCATTCCACAACAAAGTGTAGTCACCAGCGCAATCCCTTGTGTGACATACCCCTGGGAATAGCGACGCAGCACCTTGGCTACAAGAGTTGACCTTCTCTCAAGATATTCCGAAGACGTAATGTCAAGCGTGTTTTCACATTCCAACAACCAATATTACAAGGTTTCAATAGTTTCAAAGGTTTTACCATAGTATGACGACCGTGCCTGGGCTCTGGTGTCCCAGAACACCTGCCGATTTCACAAGATGTTGTTCCAGAGACATTATTGCCTTTTACTTCAACATTTTGAGCGCTCATTTTAATCAGGTCATCTCTTAAGTCTACCTTCAACCATTCACATTGTACAAAGATCCTATGATATCGCGTCATGCTTTTTTCAGCCATTCACATTGTACAAAGATCCTATGATATCGAGTCATGCCTAAGCGTGAATCATTTTATAGTGTGGAAAGGCCTTACACTGGACCAATCCTACTCACTGAACAACAGTTACTCTTGAGTCGCAGGTTTTACGTCAGGGTTTCCCTCTCCTAGAAAGATACCCTAACTAGAATCATGCGTCTCTGACTCCCAGTGGGCTTAATACACACTGAGACACTAATCTGAGTAAATTTATGTCCCTGTACATACATACACACATTCATACATGCACAGAGTCGGCAACAAAACATTCACTGGGAATAGTCGGCCCTGGTTGGAGTTCGTGTACTTTTGCATGTCGCTTGAGCCCTCCTGGTGATTTACATTCTCTACCACATGTTTGGCAAGCATGATGAGTAGCATCTCCAACAGCAGCCTGGTAGTCAACCACTGGTCTTACTTTATGACTGCGAAAATGACGTTCGAGTCCAGCTTTGCTTAGGCAGAGTCTCGCACAGACGCTGCATGTCAGCACCATAGGAGGACCCTCGCCGTCTGGAAGTGCAACAGCAATGCCCTTCCTCACATCCCGCTTTACTTTCTCGTATGCGATTGGAGATGCCTCAAAGGCAACTTTTCCCTCATATACAGTCTTTCTCCATTTATTACGATCAGCAGCAATATTTTCCCATGTATCAGCAGAGATGTTAGCGTCTTTCAGAGAGGCTTTCAAGGAACCCTTATACCTCTTTTTTGGTTTATGTGGCGGTCGTTTTCCTTTAACCAACTCTCCATAAAAGAGTTGTTTTGGCATTCTAGAATCCTTCATCCTGGCAAGGTGACCACTCCAACGGAGTCGTTGCTTAAGCACAAGAGCTTCTATACTGTCACACATAGAGCTTTCCAAAATCTCGACATCACTGATGTGGTCTCTCCAGTGAACGCCATGGATCCGTCTGAGACACATCTGATGGAAACGCTCCAATTGCTTAAGGTGGTGTCGATATGTGACCCAAGTCTCGCAGGCATAAAGAAGACAAGAGAGCACACATGCCCTGTACACCTTTACCTTTGTCCTCCTGCATATGTCTCGCCGACCCCAGAGTCGCCTTTCTAGCTTTCCGAAAGCATCACTTGCTTTCCTAATCCTAAGTGAGATTTCACTGTCAAGGTTGCTGTATCGATTGACAGTGCTTCCCAGGTAGACAAACTGATCAACCACTCCAAGTCGTTTACCATACACATAGATATTTGGTTCAGTGTACTGCTTACCAGGGGCAGGTTGGTACATGACGACGGTTTTCTTGAGACTGACAGTCAATCCTAGGGCAGTGCAAGCGTCAGAAAATGCATTCAAAATGTGCTGCATATCACTCTCTGTGTGCGCTACAAGATCGCAATCATCTGCATACAAGAGGTCTCTTATGATTGATGTAAATACTTTTGTCTTTGCAGCAAAGCGCCTGATGTTAAATATGCTGCCTGAGGTTCGATATCGGATGTAAACACCATGCTCGCAATTCCTGAATGCAATACAGAAAACCATTGCAAAGTATATGGCAAACAGGGTCGGTGCTGGAATATCCCCCTGTTTGACTCCATTTTTTACTGAGATAGGCTCCGACATGTTACCTCCGACATTAACCCAAGCCGTCATGTCGTCATGGAAAGACCTAACTAAAGCAAGGAACTTATCAGAGCAACCAAGTTTCTGGAGAACCTTCCATAATACATCTCTGTTAACAGTATCGAAAGCTTTTGTCAGATCGACAAAAACCTGATACAGATCCAAGCCTTGTTCCATGCACTTCTCCTGGAGCTGTCCAGCTGAGAAGATCATATCAGTAGTACCGCGTCCAGCAAGAAAACCAGATTGACTTTCAGGAAGAACACAATCTACAATGTGTGTCAGCAGACGGTCCAGAAGCACCCTACATAAAACTTTCCCTACGACAGAAAGCAATGATATACCTCTGTAGTTCCCACAATCATTCCTGTTACCCTTTCCCTTGTACAAGACCACCATTACTGCATTTCTCCAGTCCTCAGGTACGGATTCATTAGCCCATATCCTGCCAAACAAAGAGTGAAGATGTTGCAGGAGTCTCTCACCACCATATTGTAGGAGCTCAGCATGTATGCCATCCATACCTGGAGATCTTCCACTGTTCAGCTTCAAAATAGCCACTGCAACCTCCACAAGCGTCGGAGGTTCTGCGAGAGCTACTTTCACAGGACTTTCTGGAATGATATTGAGGAAATCTTCACTGACGATAGACGGCTGATTCAAAAGATCATCAAAGTGCTCTCGCCACCTTCGTAGAATTCCTTGTGAGTCACGAAGAATTTCTCTGCCATCCTTGCTGCGAAGCGGTGTCACCAGAGAGAAGACGGTCCATAAACCTCACGCAAGAGACTGTACAACAGCTTTGTGTTATTGGAATCTGACGCAGTTTGTATCTCACCAGCATTCTCACTCCACCACTGATACTTCATCTGAGAAAGACTCCGCCTAACACCTGATTTTACATCCTTGAGTTCCTCATGCAACGTATTCCTCTCCTGTGGTTTTGCCGTCAAGTAGCGTGACAGAGCACGCCTCTTATCAGCCAACATGTCTTCTATATGTACATCATTCTCATTAAACCAGTCCTGATGTTTTCTCTGCACCAATTACAGAACACGCCTGCCTACATCATAAACCGACTTTTTAAGGGCCGACCAATCCTCACCAAGATCTGCAGCCTGCATCTCTTCTTCCAATGTCCTCTTCACATTTTTATCCTTAAGGCGAGCAGCATTCAATCTTTTGGGCAGGGCAACACCAGGAGCCCGGATTTTACGTTTAGTGATTAGTTTCACTTTTGCGCGTACCAGGCGGTGGTCCGTCCAGCACTCGGCTCCACGAAGAGCACGAACACACTGCACATCCTGTCTGTCACGCATCCTGACTAAGACGTAGTTCAAAAGATGCCATTCCTTAGATGCAGGATGCATCCATGTGGTCTTGAATTTGTTCTTTTGTTGGAACATGGTGTTGGTAACACACAGATCCAGCTCCTCACACATCTGCAGCAGGATCATACCATTGTTGTTACACTTTCCCACCCCATGCCTTCCGATTACATTCCATGTGGTAAAATCTCTACCCACTCTAGCATTAAAGTCACCAAGCACGATGACTTTGTCTGCCTGAGGGATATTTCTTAAAATACCTTTCAAGGCATGGTAAAAGGACACTTTTTCTTCATCGATAGAATTCATAGTTGGAGCATACACACTCACCGGGGTCGCATATCTTCCTCTGTCCAGCGGAATTCTCATGGACATAAGACGCTCACTAATCCCTACTGGGAATTCTTCTAATTTATTCACAAGTACAGTCTTAACAGCAAATCCTACCCAGCCTCTCTTCTGGTTCCTTCATCTCTTCCTTTCCAGAAGAATGTATATTCTCCGCAAAATTCTGTAAGATGACCATCTCCAGCTAACCTCGTCTCAGATAAAGCCACGATGTCAAGATCGTAACGTCGAAGCTCCTTTGCAACAAGAGCGGTCCTTCGTTCAGGACGCTCCAAGGAATCCCTGTAAAGCAGCGTCCGTACGTTCCAGCAACCAAGACTAAATGCCTTGTTTGGCTCTATTACAATGGCACAATGACGAGCGGGCCCAGGCTGTGATAACCTGGGGCCCCTGCCCTTATTGCCAATTATCTTTTTTGTTCCAGAACCTAAATTGCCAATTATCTCTTTTATATTGTTCTGGAACATCATTGAATTGGAAAAAAAAAAAAAAAAAAAAGTAATAATAATAGTAACAATAATAATAATAATAATAATAGTACACTATTAATAATTATTAATGCACTCGTACAATGCCTGTGCGTGACGAATATTTTTAAAGTAAGGAAAGACTGTGCACTGAGCCAATCCGACTCTCTGAGCGACAGTAGCTATAACCCGAAAAGAAGAAAAGATCAATATCATCGGTAACTACTGAGCCGCAGGTTTTATGTCGGTGTTAACCCAGTTTCCTGAGATGCCTTCTCCTAGAAGAATGCCCTGACAAGGGCTAGGGGTTCTTCACTCCCAGTGGTTTAACTGCGCGATCGGGCATCCAGCCCGATTATTTCTATGTCCCCGCGCAAAAAAAAAAAAAGAAAAATCACTTATTGACACTTATACGTACGACATACACACACGCGCATACATATGCGCGCACACACACGCATACATACGCGCGCACACAGGAACACTCATACATACAAACAAACACACACACGCTACTCACTTACACACACACACACACATATATATATATATATATATATTGCCGTCATTACTGATACAAGATTACAAGATTATGTCAACTGTTGACTTTCAAGAGTTCGTATAGTTGAAGCCGATCGTATTACAGTCCAGTATTATTATAATTGCTTTGCAGCATAGAGTTATGGCTCTCCACGCTCTGAGCTCAAATCCCGCCGAGGTCAACCTTGCCTTTCATCCCCACGGAGTCAACAAAAGAGAGTACCAGTGATGCGCTGGACCAGTCGCTGGATCCGTGCCAAAAGCAGAAAAATTATTATTAAAGTTGTTTTCCAAAAGGCCCGTTCGCTGGTGATGGTGATGGCGGCGGTGATGGCGGTGGTGGTGGTGGTGGCAGTTGATGTTGTTGTTGTGTTCTGTGCGTGTGTATGTGTTTTGTTATTTTTAGTTTTTTTGTTTGTTTGTGGGGGTTTTTCTTTCTTTTTATCTTTTGATGCCGCTGTTGTTGTTGTTGTAAATGTTCATTTCAATTCATTCTGAAGCTGTTGTTGCTGTAAACAGTAGTGCAGGTGTTGTTGTAGATGTTGGGGTTGAAATCTGGTCGTTTGACTGAGTGATGTATATACACACATATACATACATATATATATATATATATATACACATTCAACACAGAGTAGAGAGTTTGACAACAGGTCGATGACTTTAGTCTAGATAGGGTAATGACATGTGATGGTGGGGAGTACACGTTATTGTGGTGGCGGGGGACAGTGAGATGTATCTAGTTCATTTGTCCGTTTGCAAAATTTGAATTTTAGCCATGTTATATTGAGATGTAAGTAAATGTAAAATGTAAAATATAAATAAGGATTGCTCTGGTAAAATATACTAAAATATTTGTGTAACTTCCACAAACTTCTATCGTGACATTCCCGAGTCCAGTGACCAAAAAATTGTTGTATTTTGATGTTTCAGAATACAAAAATTAATTAAAAACTTACCCCACGAAAAGACAGCGTGTGCTGTCCTATCTCATACATACATACATACATACATACATACATACATACATACATACATACATACATACATACATACATACATACATACATACACGATGCATGCATGATGGCCGCTAATTGATTTAGAGTAATGTCATCGTTTGATATGGAAACATGAGCAGCACGGAGGTGGCTTTTTAGTCATGCTAGGGACTTGCATACGAACACTAATACCATACATCGCAAAAGATATCACATATCAAGCTATGCCTGTTTTGATGCTTTTTTTAAGTGAAGAAACGCCACAGTGCCAATCCCACTCTCTGGACATCAAATGCATTTACTTAGAGAAAAACTGGTCTATATCACTGGATGCAAACAACATTGCAACCGTGGGTTGTTCAATCTCACCTCTAAGCTTTGCCTCTTCACACATACATACACACATGGTGGCTGCCAACTCGTTTTCGAGTACGGCCACTACTTTATATCCATGTAGGAGAACCCCTACCGATGCGCTGAACGAGTGTGACTTTTTAGTCCAGCCAGCGACTTGAAAACTCTGGTACAAACACTACACTTGTGACAATTATTGACACATAGTGCTGGGCCCATGGTACCATGTGACGACAAGTGCAGAGAGATCTCCAGATATAAAGCAATGCCTGTGCCGTGAAGCTTTTATAGTGAGCAAAGGCATTGCACAAAACCAGTCCCACTCTCTTAACCAAGATGTTATTTACCAAAAAAAGAACAAGTCAACATCATTGGATACCATCAGGGTTGCAGGTGTTATATCAGAGTTTTCCTTCTCCTAGAATTCTGCCTTGACAAAGGCTAAGGAGTCATCTCTCCCGGTGATTTTGGATGGCCATAGTCCTGCAGGATGTCCAAAGTCACCCTCCTCACCAAGAAACCTTGGTGGGTTTGCCAGTTTAGTCGCCAACGATCCGACCATGAGACAGGTTGTACTGGGATACATGTTACCAGTGGCACCAACTGGTGACCTGACATACACACATACATACATACATACATACATACATACATACATACATACATACATACATACATGCATACATATATATATATATATATATGCATACAAACAAGCACACATACATGCTAACACACATGCATACATACCTTTATAAATACATATATGCCTGCATACATATATAGATATATGCATACTTACATACATACTAACATACACACACTCATACATACACACATGCATACAAACATGAATACATACATACATACATACATACATACATACATACATACATACATACATACATACATACATACATACATACATACATACACCACTTTTCCAGATTAGAACTGTACATTTATTTCTTAAACCATTCAAATATGGAATATTTATTTTATCTTACATTATTTTTCAATAAATAGAATCGTATTCGATCTTTTGAACGTTATCGATTATAATTCTCTGCTAAATGTAGCAACATCATCTGAGGTGATTGGTAATATTAATCCAACCCTCGTTATTGTATTTTTACATTTCTAAATTGAAAGAAAAAGAAATTGAAATTGATATAATTTTAACGCCTTTTTTTGAAAATAAAATTTGCTATTTCTGAATGTATATTATATATGACGTCCATGATATCAAGTGTGCAGGTGAGCCGATCGTTATATCGATTGACTACCTTAGAGAATTGAATGCAGCAAGTAAATTCATATTTAAACATAAATACTGATATTACATTCTTTCTTAATATTTTCGTTTTTATGTTTCACATTGCATTAAAATACATGTAACTTTTATTCTTTTATTTTGTATTTCAGTATAGAATTTCTATTAGACATTGTAATAGCCTATTTTGTTAAATTTTAATAAAAATTCTTAAATCTGTAGTTCGTTATATATTCTCATAACGATATCATTAAAACTTTTGAAATTAAATTCGGAGGTTTAGAGAAAGATTTCATACTTCAAATAAAATATTCTTCCATATTTTCAGAAACTATATTGCACACGGAAATGAATATACCCTATTGAATTATTGTAAGATTTCTGACTATTATAATGTAATAAATCAAGGTTCATGGAATGTAAGATGCCCAATTTTAAATGTGTAATCATTAATTACTTCTGAGTGGTCACAATGACAATGTTTCTATAAAAGGGTTTCGCGTTGATTGAATCTAGGAAGCTTACGGTTTTCTTTTTAGCTTGAACAAAGGCCGTATGTTATATTGAAAGTTATATTGTGCAAGTGAACTAAAATATAACGTGTTCTAAACGTTAAGATCCCGTTTTGAACTCAAACTGCCAAATTCAAACAAAGCATAAATAACCTTGGTAATTTGTATAGTTGACACTGCATTTGTTTTTAATGGTTAAATATGCTACCACGCAACAGGAATCATGAAATGTTGTTATATGAGAGTAGATTTTCCAGTAAGAGATCAGTAAATTTAGAAAATGCGTTTTTAATGCGTTGTTAACCTATTACAGACAGACGAACACACAAACACACAAGCACACACGCATACAGACGTGTATATGTATGTATGTATATATATATGTGTGTGCGTGTGTATTTGCATTAAATATATATGTATGTATCTCTCTCTCTCTCTCTCTCTCTATATATATATATATATATATATATATATATATATATATATATATATATATATATATATATATATATATATATATATATATGCATATATGTATATATGTAAAAGATGAACAAAAATAACAAAGCAAACGACACATTATATTGAAAAAATATATTAGTTTAACCCTTGAATTAGCAGGAAAAGAGTCTTAACGTTACGGACATGTTAGATAAATAGAAAGATGGAGTGATAAGAGGAAAGACCGAGGAAAAATACGGTTGGAAAAACACACGTGCGTATTCAGTCAGCCATTTTGGATATATATATATCTCGTTACGGATCTAAGCGGGTCTCTTTCCAACGATGAAATACAACTCCCCCGTCTCTGATACAGAGACTCAATGACAATTTCTACAGAGCCACCTACAACCTCAAGTGGCTGTCTTCCATCTACACTTACAAGACTTCCACAATGAACTAAACATTCCTCACTTACCATCTCGACAATTTACTACACCCTCCACCCGCCATCTGTGACCCCGAGACTAAACTCTCATGGTTAAAACTTACCATTTCTAACATCCTACAAAAACACACACATACTCACCACAACCTCTGCAGATCACAACTCGCTACCCTAAGCAACCTCAGATCTAAGAACATCCATCGGACAAGGGAAAAGTGTTTTGTTTTATTACCAGAGAGTCCTAGAATAACCCAGCCCACCAACAGCTCAACGACGACAGGTCTCAACTCGGAATTCACTGGAATTACACCGGCGCTGATAGAGAACTGGATCAACACCGCCTTTGCGAACATCTGTGATCGGCGAAGGCTCCCGAAGGGATTCCGGTACAATTACATAACGAGAAACAGCAGGCTACCCAACTTCTACGACATGATCAAAACCCACAAAGAAGGACCCGACCTGAAAATTAGACCCATTGTTTTCAGTG
>OZ024741.1:45802190-45862190 GCA_964016885.1 Eledone cirrhosa
GAAATATATGGTGAGTTGTACACTGGTGGTCTTATTTTAGCCAAAAAAGAAAATATCTTGTTAGAGAATGAAGAATTCTAATTTTGTGGAAATATTTTCTTATGAAAAATTTTGTTTTCAAATTTGAGAATATGATGTAACAACAGTACTTCTATCAATATATAAATTTGTTGGTGGGGTTGTGCGAATGTATGTGTGTGTAAAAGGAAAGAAGGGGAGGGTGAAAAAATATAGCAAGACAGCGGCTGGCGTTCCATTTGCTACGCTCTGTGTATGTGTGTGTGTATTTGTGTGAATGTGTGTCTGCGAGTTTGTATTTGTGTAAGTATGTCTGTGTTGCGCGTTTATGATTATATATGCATACATATAAATGTATGCATATGCACACACACACACACATATATATATACACATACACGTCAGCGTATTGAAAAATTCTAGTCTACAATACTTCTAAATAAAGTTTTATAAGATTTGAGAAATCAAAAGGCATGCTACGTCTTTCTTGTCATGTCTTAAATTTGTAGACGTTCACTGTCACTAAGAGGGAAGATAATGATCCATACAGGTGTAAGTTACAGATTGTCCCGAGGACAGAAGCTCATCAAGCGGGAACCTGTCCCGGTTTAATTGACGTCGATCCACCGTAGGTTTAACCTCTCGCTGATATTGATACTCATATTTTTCAACTGAGCGGAGAAGAGCAGCATGAAATTAAATATCTTACTCAAGGACACAATGCGCTATTCGGTTCGAAAGTCAAACCTACTCTCTTACAAATGTGAGTCAAGTACCCTAAACAGTAAGTCGAGCCTTCATAAAGCCTTAACCGCTGGAAATAATTGTTTCTACTTTTGGCACAAGGCCAGCAATTACACCAGTGCATTACTGCTACTTTATTTTATCGACCCCGTAAAGATGAATGGCAAAGTTAATCTCGGCGGGATTTGAACTCAGAACGTCAAGGGCCGTAACTCTATGCTGCATAACTTGGCGTCCGGCCCTCTACCGATACTGCCAATCCACCGCTGGAAATAATCAAACATGGTTTGTTATTTATTAGAAAACGATGTAATCGTCTAAGTACACAACTGTCTCCGTTGCATACATGCGCAGGCACAGAAATAATGGTTCCTAATTTTGGCACACAGCCAGTTGAGCCACAGAAATAACGGAATCTTAACACAAATGAGGTTCCCTAATTCCAATTTGTAACTCTAATGTGGTTATTTCCTCGTATTGAAAATATTG
Organism: Eledone cirrhosa; assembly: GCA_964016885.1. Taxonomy (NCBI): domain Eukaryota; kingdom Metazoa; phylum Mollusca; class Cephalopoda; order Octopoda; family Eledonidae; genus Eledone; species Eledone cirrhosa. Next base: position 45,803,442 of record OZ024741.1, read on the forward strand.
TACATAATCAATTCCAGCTTTTCAAAAATATAGTATTTGTTCTGCAAGTTCGATCTAAGTTACTCTCATTCCCAGATCTACTTTAAATTTCATTCTTTAAGTGATGACAAATAATACATCCGCAGAAATATCCATTAAACCATCTTTTATTATAAAGATGAAGGTCACGTGATACACCATTTCATGCATCCGGAAATTGTAAATGTAGAGTGAAAAAATAAAACGTACAGCAGATTTGTTTTCATAGTTACTTTACTTCTTCCACTACAAGTCCAGTGTCCTGTGATACATCTACATAAATCCCCCTCTCTCCTCCTTCCTCTCTCGCCCTCACTCTCCCTCTCTAAATCTCTCTCCCTTGTTTCTCTCTCTTTCTCTCTCTCGCTCTCTCTCTCTCTCTCTCTCTCTCTCGCTCTCGCTCTCTCTCTCTCTCTCTCTCTCTCCCCCTCTCTCTCTCTCTCTCTCTGTATATATATATATGTGTTTGTGTGAATATGTGCGTGCCTATTCCTATTGTGTGTCTTATATTCATTAGACTGCGACCATGTTGCAGCACAAAGTAAAGGGATTGAGTCATTTTTCCCCGTTTGGCTCTAGTTATTAATCGATATGAGAGACCTGACTCCATTATTGATCCGCTCATCAGACGTCTTATTTCTACGTCTTCGGTACACGATTTTCCTATTTATATATATAACAACTATCATGTTTACCATTAGTCTCATTGTTGTAGGGGTGGAACGTAATGGGTAGGTTTTCGATATATTTCAGTAAGGAAGGCAACAGAAGGGTGGGGCTTATTGGGCAAGAAACCCCAGCACCAGCAACAGTGGGGGCAACGTTGAGAGAACAAGACACCCCATAGGACAGGACGCTAGTCCATCGTAGGGTTAAACCTCCAGCTATTTTTTGTACTCATTTTCGGCTGAGTATACTGGAGCAACGTGAAATAAAGTGGTTTGCTTAACAACACAACACGCTACCCAGTCCAAGAATATATATATGACTCATTTGGCCGGTGCTTATCACGGTTTCATCGCGTAAAGTGACTGAGAGTACAAGACTCCCCTCTGGAGAGGACGCCAGTCCGTCGCAGGGTTAAACCTCAGTTGAGTATACAGGAGCAACGTAAAATGAAGTGTTTTGCTTAATAACACAACACGCTACCCAGTACAGGAATTGAACCTACGGGATTTTGAACGTGAGTCCAACACCCTTACCACTAGGACACACGCATAAGGGGAAACAGGCAGGCCGAAATTTGTTTGGACCAGAAAGCTCAATATCATTCTTAAACATCGATACATTAGATACCTTGCAGCAAGATGGAAAACAAGGCATAACAAGACATATATTGAATTTATTAGAGTGCAAAGAAAATATCTCAGAAGCACACTGTGTGTGTGTGTGTGTGTGTGTGTGTGTGTGTGTGTGTGTGTGTGTGTGTGTGTGTGTGTGTGTGTGTGTGTGTGTGTGCGTGCGTGTGTGTGTGTGCGTGCGCGCGTGTGTGTGTGTGCGTGTGTGTGCGTCTGTGTGTGTGTGTATGTGTGTGTGTGTGTGTGTGTGTGTGTGCGTGTGTGTGTGTGTGTGTGTGTGTGTGTGTGTGTGTGTGTGCGTGTGTGTGTGCGTGTGTGTGTGTGTGTGTGATGGGATCAAGTTCACCCATAGAAGTTATCGATGCTACTCCATGATCGATCAGCCCCCCCAGACAAGTGATTCAACAAAGAATAGAGTTTTTTTTTTGAAACACCAGTCTAAAGAGCAGATCGATAATGGAGTCGGGTTCATAACGATTATGGTTGATTTTGACCCAATCCTCTGCGAATCGCGCATGACAGGTCGATAAACAATAAAAACCTAAATGCATGTAAATGAAACTTTAGTGTATTTTCTTTATATATGCACTCTGCCTGTGCATGGAGTTCTCATATTGATACCACCACCAGTAATTCACTGAATCGCATACACTATATATATATATATATAAATATATATATATATATATATATATATATATATATATACATTTTCATATATATATATATACACATATACAGTAATCGCCCGCTTATCGCGGGGGTACGTTCCAGAACCACAAATGAATATCTACGATATAGAGAGACCATAAAGACAACCGTTGTTTTCCTGGTGTAAGAGTGAAAATAACTCTCCTACCCGCTTTAAGTACATATAAACTCATTAAAACACACTTTTGTATTTAAACGCCAAAAACAGCCAGTAAGGATCATATAGAAACTACCACCTACGATCGTACCACTTGTTATCAATGACGACGATCACTAGCCACCTTAGCGACTGGGTAATATACTACACATGTCCCGTCTATGGAGGGTTTGTTGTAGATTAGAAAAAAACACTAATAGTAAAACAGTAATGAAATGAAAAATGAGAACATTTTTTTATAGTTAAAGCCTTAAGATGCCCCTTCCTTACGATATACATTTCAATAACATCGAAACTTATCTAATAAGTATAAATTTTAAACATTTTTTATTCAGCTGTATGTACCGCGATAAGAAAATAGATATATTCTAACGAAAAATCTGCGATGTAGCGAGGATTACCGTGATAGGAAAATAGATACGTTCCAAAGAAAATTCCGCGATGTAGCCGGACCACGAAAAGTGAACCACGATATAGCGGGGATTACTGTACATATATGTGAGCGTGGTATGCATGTGTGTGTCTTCAAGAGATAAAGTGAGAGACCTGTGAATTTGTGAATTCTATTGTTCAAACCAAACGTAAAGAATTAACGAAATATATATAATCCTCAATAAAAAACATCAAAAATGTTATGTATACATGTATTTCTTTATGTGCTAGTGTGTGTATATGTGTGTGAATGTATGTGTGTTTATGTGTGAGTGTGTGTGAGAGAGAGAGAGAGTATGTTTGTTTGTGTGTGTGTGTGTGGATGTGTGTGTGTGTGTATATGTTTTATGTGTGTGTTACATCTTTTACTTCATTATTTCTACGAAGCTATAGCTTAAATCTATCTACAATCCATTTAGCAAGAACATTTTCTTTTAATATAATTTTATCAAACCATTGTCATGGACGATAATGTAATAACATATTTCAAAATATTTCTGTAAGCAAAACTCTTATGTAATTGCATACTTGCAATTGTTCTGAAAATTGTATTAATGAATAAATATTTTAAACAGGCGTGAAATTCCGTCTTTATATATTTCTTGTTTTTATCTTCAAATATAGGTATGTTTTAGACATCTATAGCATCAGGTGTTGAGTATATTTTCTATTTATCACTAAAACTTCATTCACTCCAGAAAAAAGAAGTATTATTTTGTTTGCTTTGGGTGTCGATTACGTATCTTTCAAAATGTATAGGATTCTATATGTTCTCAAGATTCATAGAATCTAGGCAAGAAGGATCACTTTAAATAAGTAATTACGTTATGGAAAATAACGATACCTTGGTGTATGTGGAATAATCATTTAGTTATATATGTTTATGTTTTGTTGCATAAATATGTGTTAAATAAATAGGCCGGGATTATTTACCTGATATACAAAATCTTTGGTATATACCAAATCTGTGTAAACATACACACTTACACTGACAACCACACATATGTGATAAGAGTCTATTGACAAATATCCCAGTCTTCATTTGCTTAACGAGTCGGGTGGAGCGCGTCAAATCGGACCGAGGAAACAATGTTTCCATTGGTCTTTCCAATTGCGAATAATATCTACTGACCGCAAATGTAGGCAGAAGAAGCCACATGAAATATAATGTCTTGCTCAAAGACATAACGCATACCTAGGTCCGGGAATCGAACTCACAACTTCACGATTGCGAATCCAATTCTCTAAACACTCATTCACCCGTCTTCACAACATATATATGTAGTTATATATATACATATATGTGTGTGTCTGTCTGTGTATGTGTGCCTCTGTGTGTGTGTGTATATGTGTGTGTGTGTGTGCCTGTTTGTGTGTGTGTGTGTGTGTGTGTGTGTGTGTGTGTGTGTGTAACAGCTCACACCTATACAGGTTTAGCTGGCCTCCTCTAAGGTATATCTTGTTTGGGGTGTCTTGGGTGATTTAATGATAGGGACTCCAGTCCTATCATCTCATTTCTACAGCTGAGTAAACTGGAGCAACGTGAAATAAAGTGTCTTGCTCAAGGAAACAACACATCACCCGGTCGGGAGAATTGAACTCACAACCTTTCGGTGCAAGCCCAATGCTCTAACCACTAAGCCATGCGCCTTCACTGTGTGTGTGTGTGTTTGTGTGTGTGTGTTTGTGTGTAAATAAGTCAACGACTTCCAGCAAACGTAGCTGCTCATATCAAACCAAAACAGATTAAAGCAAAGCCAGATAACACTAAAATAAAAAGAAGGAAATAAATATACTACAATCTAAACATCCTGAAATTATATTAATTAAAATTATAAAACATAGCCTACAATTTATAAAAGTTTAATAAAGTTATTGAAATATATATAAATAAATTATCACATAAAATATTATCTAAATAAAATAAAATATTAACTAAGTAAACACCTTTTAAAACATTCAATATTAGGTTAAATAATATTTTGAAACTAAGATTATTATCTATAAATAAATAAATATAAATTTATCTAAATAAAAGTATGTATGTTCGTATGTTTGTATGGTTGTAAATATGTATATATGTTTGTATGTTTGTATGGTTGTCTGTATGTATGCATGTATGGTTGTTTGTATGTAATTATGTTTGTATGTAGGTATGTAATATTACTTGTAATGGTTACCTTTCAAGAAAGTTTTCGTACATACTCTTCATAAGTAGAGTATAGAACTTTATTGAATGCATAAAAATAATCTCCCACTGACTTCTCTATTCTGTCCTTGTCTGTATTAGAAAAAATCGTTAGTCGTTAAAACATTGTGGAATCTGTTTTTATAAATAACCGCCGTATCAGTATAAACGAAGAGTGTTAAAATTATGTCTCACTATTACTAATAACTTTCATGTCGATGGAGATACAGCAGTGTATATATATATATATATATATATATATATATATATAATAACTAGAGATTGATTAACATATAAATAAACATGAATAATCACAGGAGATAATTTTTACAAGTGTGTAACCACACATAGCTCGGTAGGTAACTAAATAAAGTTGACTGGAACTTCAAAAATAGATACCTTATAATATGATTAATCTTCCCTGTATATATTCCATTAAAGAAATATATTTCACCAATTAATCAGATGGTAAATCACAGAAGTGGAGATTTGGATTTTCAACAAGGAAGAAATTTCCAGCAATCCGTGTTTACACTACAAGTTCAAATCACCAACTGGCCAGCACGTGTAGTATTTACTAGAAATACTCACATCATACTAGCTTCGTCCCAGTGGCGTGAATAGGGTTATCGACAACTAGAAACAGCAGTCGAGTCCTTTCAACAGAGTTAAATTAAATTCATTTGATTTATCTTAATTTTGGATATAGATATATAGATATAGATATATAAAACACAGTTGCTTTCACTTCAATTTATTATGAATTAAATTTATAAATTTAGGAATTTATAAATTTCCGGTTGGTTCGTTGGTTCCACAACCAGACGATTGTTCATATATTGTCAAAGTTCTTTCGTCACACATTCTGTGACCTCTTCAGTGACTGGGGATTCTTTCTTTGTTTTTGTGCCTCTCCTTTGTTCTGTCCTACGCCATCTTGTTTTTCAGAAACGAAATATATATATATATATATATATATACTTAGGTTAATAGGAGTTAAGTATTGTATACCCGTGTCCCATTAAGGTATTGGCAGCATAATAATTAGCTCTATGCTTTGGAGCAGAGCCGTATATATGATAAAGAACACAAGAGCGTCTGTTATAGCTCTAACGAATCCTACGGTTACGTAAGGAAGAAACATTGTAAGCCAATAAAAATCTTTTGATGTTGTAGACGCTCTTGTGTTTTTTATCATATATATATATATTTATATATATATATATCCAAAATTAAGATAAATTAAATGAATTTAATCTAAATCGAAATTGTGGGTGTCATGTCATAATGACATGCGCCATATCGCCTGGAAATAAGCTCAAAGATAAATCCGAGCATTTTATAATAACTAGAAATTGATTAACATATAAATATACATGAATAATCACAGGAGATAATTTTTACACGCGTGTAACCACGCATAGCTAGTTTGGGTAATAATTAAATTTATACCTTTAAGTATGATTAACCTTCTTTGTATATATTAAAGAAATATATTTCACCAATTAAAGAAATATATTTCACCAATTAATCAGATGGTAGCGGCCAGATGAGGATTTAAACTCGTTGTGTAAGGATGGATAGCTGGACATTATTACTCTTCCTTGTTGACAATCCAATAATATCTACTTTCCGTGACTTACCATCTGATTAATTGGTGAAATATATTTCTTTAATGGGATATATACAAAGAAGGTTAATCATACTTAAAGGTATAAATTTAATTATTACCCAAACTATCTATGCGTGGTTACACGCATGTAAAAATTATCTCCTGTGATTATTCATGTATATTTATATGTTAATCAATTTCTAGTTATTATATATATATATATATGTATATATATATATATTCCAAGACACTGCTTAATTTACAGGTATTGACCGCTCATTCAGTTAATGTGCAAACGTTTTAAGTACAATCAATAGTGTTACTTTTAACATCCATCCAATAAATATTGTGTCCTTGTGTACCATATATATATATATATATATATATATATATATATATATGCAAAAGTTTTATTTAAGATTGTTGGGTTACAACGAGTAAATATTTTATAACTGATATAAAAGCACTCAACAGTTTCTGGAGTAGATTTACGATATTAAACAAATGGAAACTATATTTATCAAACCATATTTATTTCGTTATATATATTTCTGGGATATCATATTAAAAATATGTTATGCCTTCCTCAGACAAAATACAATACATAAGCTGTTTTATAGATTTGAAGACTCTGTCTAGGTCTGAGGCATTTTCATTTACGTTAGATTTAGATTTATCAAAGTGGAATGCACGCCACCTGATTCTCCTTATAAAGGAGTCTGATTTATCTATTAGTTGTTTAATAAAGTCCTTGTTTCTAGGTAGAGGTATGTCTTTTAGAGAAGAAGAGATCTTAAAGAATTCCATTTTTTTCAGTTATAATATAAAGCGCTCAACGGTATTGGAGCAAAATATATGCAAAAGTTTTATTTAAGATTGTTGGGTTACAACGAGTAAATATTTTATAACTGATATAAGAGCACTCAACAGTTTCTGGAGTAGGTTTACGATATTAAACAAATGGAAACTATATTTATAAAACCATATTTATTTCGTTATATATATTTCTGGGATATCATATTAAAAATATGTTATGCCTTCCTCAGACAAAATACAATACATAAGCTGTTTTATAGATTTGAAGACTCTGTCTAGGTCTGAGGCATTTTCATTTACGTTAGATTTAGATTTATCAAAGTGGAATGCACGCCACCTGATTCTCCTTATAAAGGAGTCTGATTTATCTATTAATTGTTTAATATAGTCCTTGTTTCTAGGTAGAGGTATGTCTTTTAGAGAAGAAGAGATCTTAAAGAATTCCATTTTTTTCAGTTATAATATAAAGCGCTCAACGGTATTGGAGCAAAATATATGCAAAAGTTTTATTTAAGATTGTTGGGTTACAACGAGTAAATATTTTATAACTGATATAAAAGCACTCAACAGTTTCTGGAGTAGGTTTACGATATTAAACAAATGGAAACTATATTTATAAAACCATATTTATTTCGTTATATATATTTCTGGGATATCATATATATATATATGGAACTGGAGCAGCAGGAAATTAAATATCTTGTTCAAGGACACAATATTTATTGGATGGATGTTAAAAGTAACACTATTGATTGTACTTAAAACGTTTGCACATTAACTGAATGAGCGGTGAATACCTGTAAATGAAGTGTACATTTTTTTTCTGAAGAGAAAAGGGCCAGTGTCTTGGAAGTTTTATCCTTGTTGGAACCTGCTTATTTATGAAGTTCATTTCTAGCATAGCCATGGTTTCATGCTTAATAGATGAACGTAGAGTTTATATTTTATGTGTGTAAGGTTATAAGGATGAGGTATAGATATATACAACATGACTGGCAAGCGACTCAGCGACCGTATCTGTATCCGTGAGCTGCTCAACATTATCATATGTAGACCAAGTACATCAATTGTCAAGTCAAGATACTCAAACTATACGGTCATATAAAAGATCAACTCGTGGTGTGAAGGAAGGTTGGCTGGTAAGAGGAGCAGAGGTCGGCAGCCAAAACGATGGCTTGATAATGTCAATATATGGACGGGACTTGATGTTTGCTGTTTAAACTCTGCTACTGGTGATCGAACTTTGTGGAGAAGAATATCTCATGTTGAGGCCCAGTCTGCAACTGGCGGAGTTTAGCGTCAAAGTAGTAGGTAGCATATATATATTCAATAATAACATGATTTGTAATCGAATAACTGTGGCTTTGTATTGATTAGAAAGCAGTCGTTTACGCAAAAGTTTAATAAATAAATAAAATTTTATGAGGTAAAAGAATGTCGTATGTTGAAAGAAGTGATTTTATACTGGGAAGAATCATCTACGGAAATGGTGGGTAATGTCTGGTGAAGGAATTATAATTGCATGTGTGTTTATTCCCAAATTAGTCATAAGTAGAATGAAGAATTAAGGTGTGTTTGACAAGGAAATTAAGTCATTACTAATATCTGGGTGTGTATATATATATATATACATATATATATATATACAATAATTGTAATATGTTCTTTATTATGGAATTATATATATATATATATATATATATATATATATATATATATATATATATATATATATATATATATATATATAATTATCGAGCCCTCTTTGGATTTTAGTCTTCAATTTTATTATTATTACTATATATATATATTGTTTATTACTTAATTATATATATATATTTCGTTTCTGAATTTGTTTAGCAAGATTCTTTATCTGAAATCGTGTGTTGAAACCGATATTGTTATACTTTGGGAGGGTCATGTTGCCAATAAGAAACACACGCACCAGTTGCTTTCACTTCAATTTATTATATATTTATAAATTTACAAATCTACAAACTTATAAATTTCTGGTTGGATGTTTGTTCTATGTGTGTGTGTGTTTTGATTTTGTCCTGTGTGTGTTTTCATTTTGTGTGTGTTTTCAATTGTAAGTTGTTTGTTCTATGTGTGTGTGTGTTTTCATTTTGTCCTTAATTGTAAGTTGTGATGTTGCTGTTACACAAATAGAAAAATGAACACAAACACACACAGACACCCGAATGTGGCGCATGCGCAAACTGAGCACACAACACACACACAGAAACAAAATGGCGTAGGATAGAAGAAAGAAAAGGCACAGAAACGAAGAAAGGAATCCCCAGTCACTGAAGAGGTCACAGAGTGTGTGACGAAAGGACTATGACTATATATATAAACAACTATCTGGTTGTGGAACCAACCAACCAACCAGAAATTTATAAGTTTGTAGATTTGTAAATTTATAAATATATAATAAATTGAAGTGAAAGCAACTGGTGCGTGTGTTTCTTATTGGCAACATGACCCTCCCAAAGTATAACAATATATATATATATATATATATATATATATATATATATATATATATATATATATATATATATATATATATATAAAATAATCAACACAATATAATTATTTCATTAGCGAAGGTTTCAAGAAACTAGATGATTCTTGCAAGAAATATCCAGCCCGTTCAACAGACAAAACAACTCTAATAATTGTCTTGTCTGACGAACAAGCTAGGTGTTTCTTGCAAGAATCATCTAGTTTCTTGAAACCTTCGCTAATGAAATAATTATATTGCGTTATTTATAATGTATAAAAAGAGCGGTGAATTGGCAGTATCGGTAGAGGGTTGGACACCATGCTGTCTAGCATAGTTACGTCCCTTTACAGTCTGAGTTCAAATCCCGCCGAGGTTAACTTTGCCTTTCATCCTTACGGGGTCGATAAAATAAAGTACCAGTAATGTACTGGTTAATTGCTGTCCTTGTGCCTAAAGTAGAAACAGTTATTTATAATGTAATTAAATAGCTCTCTAAAATACATAGAGCACTCTTCTTTCCTTTACCTTTTCTACGGAAATACTTAACACATATATATGTGTGCGTTTGTGTGCATGTGTGTGTGTGAGGTTATATCCGTAGTAGGTAGACCACTCAGACCATAGGATGAGTTCAGTATAGATTTAGTTCCACAACATATTAGCAATACACGTCTCCAGCACGGATTAACAGATTCTTCACACCTACATCACGTGGAAGGTTCGCATTCTACCCTGTGAACGCTCGTTATATCCTCGTGTTTTACACAACTTGAACATTACCAGCCTTGGAATGGATCTATATGAGCTGGATTACTCTTTGAAGAATATTCCCATTCCCTCCAACCAGGTCTAATAATGTTTATTGTGGAACTAACTTCATATATATGTATATATATATATAGGAAAATGTTTAACCCCGACGGCAGAACTCAAGCCGTCGAAACGGCTTGAGCTCTACCGTCGGGGTTAAACATTTTCCTATTACCCACTCTACTACCCTAAGTATTGAGTACTCTGGTGCGTTATGGTCCTTCTGGTTCCTTACCACACCTCCTTCATTATATATATATAATAAGTTGAAGGAACTAGCATGGGTATCACGGCTAGGACCGGTTTCATCTTAGCGTACTCAATAGGTAATGTTAAATAAACTCCCGGAGTATATACATAGTTATCGCTTCGATACAGCGCACGTAAACGGGTACCTTCAATTGTTCCCCAACTTGAGTCTCGGCCACACTCAATGCAGCAATAGAGTGCACAGCAACCGGTGTCCGCATGTATTATGCATCAATGCATAATCGGCGCATGTGGCTTCATCAGCCTCTGTCGCCTAATCAATAACCAATCGATCGACAGAATTCGACTCCAGTCCGTGCCGGCTATGACTGTATGTGACGGCCAATAAAACATTGGTAACTGGTATCTCTACGCGTCACAATGCTGTCCCCTGATTGGCTACCGACTTAGAAATTTAAAAATTTAAATAGTTCCGCTCCCGGAATATATGCTATGGTAGTTTTTGCAGGTGTTTAAGGTATTGATATGAAGATTGTATAAGATACTGTGAACAGAAACAGGTGATTGGAATCAAAGAATATGGAGCGTATTTTGTTAGAATTGGTGGTAGAATTTTTTTTACAGAATTGTCAGTTAAGGGGATTCGTATTCGTATATATATATATATATATATATATATATATATATATATATATATATATATGTAATATTAAATTCAAATATTAATAAAATAGATGTTCTTGTGATCAATTAAATGTTATTACACATATTTCAGAGGTACGTGAATCACGTTCAGCAGTACGTCCTCATCAGATAAAATAAAATGTATCATTTTATTTTATCTGATGAGGACGTACTGTATATTAATAACCCTAGAAAATATTTTACTGTAGAGTGCTTCCAATCTACTGTAAAACTCATTATTTGATGTACTCATTGAATCTTGTTTAACTCTTTAATATATATATATATATATAGATAGATAGATAGAAAGAGAGAGAGAGAGAGGGGGGAGAGGGATTCTGCGATGCTGAGACAGGGGAGACCACCAATCATGGGAGTACTCAATGCATGGAGCGATATAGAGTGCATATACCTGTCCCTCTCCCCTTTCTCTCTCTCTCTCTCTCTCTATCTATCTATCTATCTATCTATATATATATATATATATATATATATATATATTTATTAAAATAACAGATTAAAGTTTAAGCAAAGAATCGCTGCTTTCACCCTTAACGGGATCTTCTGAGGCAATTTCGGCTTGTAAACATAAATTGCACAAAACTTTCCTGTATTACAGCCCCACGTTATACCCTAACGGATAGTACGATCTATACGTGGATATTTTCGTCTTGATGTGGGAGCTAAGTATATGTTTTGTTTATACCTTTACTTATTTGCATAGGTAAGTATATTTTACCCGTATGTTTTGTGAAGGTACGTATACCTTCTCGTACGTATGTTTGATTGTTATGGCGTATAATTTTATATATTCTGGTACATATGGTTTGGCTATGTGTATACGGGAGTTTTGCGTCTGTGTGAGTATGCAGGTTCGTAAGTTTGGTGGATGTGTGTATATGTGTACTTCATGTTTTGGTTGACTTACGTCTCCGAACATTCGTGTATTTATATGTAGGTATGTGTGTGCGCTTGTTATATACGTATTTATTTATTTATATACGTTTATATAATTATTTATTTATTTGTATACACGCATACACACATACACACATATTTATATGTGCGGGGTTTTGTATACCTATGCTAAGTTTTTGCGTATGCTTGTGTATGTGCGTATTTGTTTGCGTGTATGTATTTATTTATTTCTATTACTTCTGTATTGTATTTATTTACTTTGTTCTTAACTCTGTAACGGAGATTCATTTGGTCTCCTAGTTAGAATTTTAGTCTACGACTTCTGCTATACCATTTACGTGGTTTTGTGTTTGCGTGCTATTGTTCTCCACGCTCCACATATGACGTATTATCTTCGTTTTTTCGTTCATTGCCAGGGAACGTCTCTATCCACCACCTAAGAGAACATTAGTCTACGACCTCTTTTATACCATAAACGTGGTTCTGTCTTTGCGCATAATTGTTTTTCACCGATCCTATTAATGACGTATTATATTCGTTTTTTCCCGTTCTTTGCCAGCGAACGTTTCCACGAACCAAAGTATCGTCTTCCTGTCTTCCTCCGGTTGCAACGTTTTTTGAAATATCCAGTTCTGCGTTTACAGATTGACTTTGTTAGTTTCAGAAGATCCCGTTAAGGGTGAAAGCAGCGATTCTTTGCTTAAACTTTAATCTGTTATTTTAATAAATATTTGCTCTACGGTTCTTATATATTTGATATATATTTATCCTTATCGAGCCCTCTTTGGATTTTAGTCTTCAAATTTATTATTATTACTATATATATATATATATATGTATATATATAATAAGGGTTGACGGACCCAGCATATTTATCAATGCCAGTACCGGTTGTATCTCAGCGCACTCAATGGGCAATGTAAGATACATTACCAGAGTATACACATAGTTATTTGCCTCAACACAACACACGTAAAACGGGTGCCTATATCTATATATAGGCAGGCATTCTGCGTGTCTTTTTACACATCTGTATCTATGTATATATATATGTGTGTGTGCGTGTATGTGTGTGTGTGTGTGTGTGTGTGTGTGTGTGTGTGTGTGTGTGTGTGTGTGTGTGTGTGTGTGTGTGTGTGTGTGTGTGTGTGTGTGTGTGTGTGTGTGTGTGTGTGTGTGTGTGCGCGTGTGTGTGCGTGTGTGTGTGTGAATGTTAAGCTATGTATGTGCACAGTCATATTGATAATGATCGGATTATAGTAAAACTATAACTAAAGATAATTGGCATTTAACTCCTCCATTCAAATTCAATTCAACAATCATCGTTAACTTCAACAGTGAAAACTTCACGTGTGTATATGATTTAGAATGAGATAGTTTTACGAAAGTTTTAAATTAGATTAGACTTTTATGTCTAGAAAAGGTTAATTGAGATGCTGCTGGAACACATGATAAATTTTCCGCTCGGACATTCATTGGCTACTCGGTAAATAAATGGTTTTATGCTTGGTTGACTCCTGTAACCGAGTGACGCCGAGATCGATGTTTAGTTAAAGAGGGAAAATAATGAACTTTGTCATGAGAAATGGCGTTTCAAGAAATAAATGGCCGTTTGAGAGAAGGGCGAGGAAGTAGAGAAGAGGAGGAGGGATGTAGAGGTGATGTGAGTACAGGTGGGTGTGGGGTAATGAGAGGTGAAGTGGGGAGGGGGAGAGAAATGAGAGAAGGTGTAAAACAGAGAAGGAGATAGACTGGCTGTGAGAGAAATAGAGAATGGCGGATGAGGGGAGCCAGACACAGAGACAGACAGAGAGATTTACACACAGTAAGACAGACAGACAGACATTGAGATCGACTGTCAGTCAGGCAGAGGAGAAAGAAGGTAATGTGTGAGAGAGGGAGAGGATTAGTTGATATAATTTTGTTTGTTTATGGTTTGAATCTTCTTTGAGACTGATTACAAAAGGGTGGTGACGGTGGTGGGTTGTTACAGCGGTGGCGGTGGTGTTGTTGGTGGTGCAACCCCTGCTGCTGAATTAAATATGAACGTACAAGAAGCGTAATAAGAAATGTGTTCAAATAACTATTCAGAAAAAGAGAGGGGTGGAACGAGAAAGATAAGAGAAATATCTGTTGAATTAAGTAGCTCGTTTCGTAATCATATGGTTCTGAGTTCAGTTCTGCTACACGGCAGAGAGACAAGTATCTCTACTATATCCTCGGGTTCAACAACACCTTGTAAATAGAATTTGATAAACGGAAGCTGCAAAAGCCCGTCGTATATATACATGTATACATGTGAGTATATATATATATATATATACTTATATGTATGTGTGTGCATGTGTGTGTCTGCGCGCGCACACGTGTGTGTCTGTCTATGTTTAAATCCCATAATATAGCGATTCGACAAAAAAGCGATCGATACAATATGACTTGAAAAGTGGAGACGATCTTATCAAGGAATTGATGCACGTGTCAATAACACACACTGTTATTGATACGTAACAGGGGTTAACTATTGAATCATATCGAAATATTCATGTGTATAGATATTGTTATACCCTCGCTATTAATTTTGAAAGCGGTGATTAATTCACCACTAATTAGTCTCTAGTAACCAAGAGAGAGCACTATGACGACGACGCTTCTGGTTCTTTAGTCCTCTTCATTGAGACTAACTCCTTGGGTGCTAAGACGAAAATTGGCTAAAGGCTTATAGGTTTTATGCTTGTGAACATCAGCTGACAATGCTCATTTGCATACAGAGCAAAACCCTAAAGCCTATAAATTTATTTTCGTCTTAGCATCCAAAGAGTTAGGCTTTCTGAAGAGGGTTGAATAACCAGCAACAAAACCGTCAGAGTGCTCTTTCTTGGCTGATAAAGACTAAGTAGAGGTGAATTAATTACCATTTCTAAAATTTATAGCGCGCCTATTTACTTGAACATTTCGTATCAATCACGCGATGTCAGAGCATCATTACCTCTCATTCATTAAAGTCCCCAACTGAGGTTTCTGCAAATAAGAAAGATTACTAATTATCTCAATAAATTAAGACAACTAATATTGGAAGAATATTCCGTCAACGGGGATGGAGAATCTTCGGATCATCCAGGGGAAAATCTACAAACCGTTTCCTTGTCGTAACAGCATGGTACGTCCAATAACGTGCGTCATTCAACTACTAAATAAACACACATATATATATATATATATATATATATATATATATATATATATATATATATATATATATATATATATATATAATGCAATACAACAGTATTTTTAATGACGCTAGAAATAACACCAAAAGCCCATCTAAATCAACTCAACAACCAAGGGGTAGCAAATATCAAACAGAAAGTTATTTGTCTCTAATATAGTCAGACATATCAATGAAAAGATATACATCAACTCAGAGAACCATTCAACTTAAGTTAAATACTCGTTTGTGTGGAAAGAGTATAAGCCAAACAAACTAAAATAAGTTGTTTCCATATAAGGTCTCCAACTGCAGTTTCTGGAATTATGAAACAATGCTAATTATCTTAATAAATTAAGACAACAAATATTGTAAGAATATTTTCTCATCGGAGGAAGGTCTTTTTGGAAGTTGAGAATATATTGAATAGACAGCATACAGACCTCTACTTGTCAAATATTTCTCTTTGTATGCGCATGCAGTGCCTCGACTATTTAGATAGAAAATATATTAATTTCCCTTGCCACTCTTCCCTAAATTATAGGGATCGGGCCCAAACAAAATAACTTATGAACGTTTCTGTAAAATAATATATTACCTTTGATCAGAATATCATGACTAAATGGATTCTAACATAGGCACAAAGCCAGCAATTTCGGGTGATTGAAAAGTCGGTTAAATCAACCCCACTACCGGTCTGCTAGTTTAATTTATCAGCCCCGGAAGAATAAAAGGCAAACTTGACCTGAGCAAGATTTGAACACAGAACATAAAGAGTCGGAAGAAATACGACAGAAAACATCGAGAGGCGCTCTAATAATTCTACCAACCTACCACATTCATATGTGAAATATATAAAAATTAAAAGTTACTTTCAAATTCTTTAGAAAAACTCTATTTACAATTGATTTTTTTTTCTTCTTGTCATTTTCTCATTACAGAAATCTTCTCACATTTAAAGAGTTTGAATGTTGTTTAACACTTCGTTTTAAGAAAACATTTTTTAGTATTTCACATTTATTTCCAGTGACGGAAAATTAAAAAACAAAACAAAAAGAAGTATTATATAATAGAGTTGAGTTATCATATCGCCACAGGCGTAGATTTTAAGATAACCTCACAATATATTATTGTATTGTCTCTTACTGTGTAACATTTATTTCGTTATCTTATAGTTCATTTACTTTTTATATTCCTTTTTTCTTTTACACCAGACATATCAAAATGTAACATACGCTTTAAATGTTTTGTTGGTTTCAGCTATATCGGATGTTATATATTTCACAGTATTTGATATATAAAAAACTTTAAGCCGTCATTGGACAATATATTTACATTCAATGCATTTAATGCATTTATGCATTTAATGTATTTAATGCATTTAATGCATTTATCACTACAGTTTGGCTAATGCACTAGACTGTCGAAGTCACTCTCCACTCATTGCAGCTTTCATAATCAATGTTGTGTCCTTGGCCATCAGAGGAGTTTAATACCTAGGCAAATTGGGAACCACAACGCAATGTGTTAGAACAGATAGTTAAATGTATCTCGTACCGCGCACAACAAATTTTATCAATCCACTGTCCTGGAGTGAAACTATATTTCTCTGAGCCAAAATGATGAAAGGCAAAGTTGACCTTCATGGGATATGCACTTCGAACCGACGCTCCAGTGACCATGACAGTTCTTCTATTAAATAACATTTAAATACTCAAACGTGGCTTCAGATAGCCCACTCTTCTAAACGAGCTTCATATTACCTCTATGTAAACATATCGTGTACCAGCCTTCTTTCCTCATAGATCACGCAGAGAACACTTAGCTTAATCAATTATCTCAAGAGCTGCAGCCAACTGGAATTAAACATCTGTGCAAGCAAATCTCACAGGGTATGGCCAATATAATTACTTGGCATTACTTCAAATATAAGTGCAATAGTGACCCCAATACAATACCTTAGAATACTCCAAATATTTATATTTAATAGGTCAATAATATTTGAAGAAACTAATGACTGTCGAACTAAGCACTAGTGTCCTCATTTCTGTTTTCATAACAAAACAAAACGTAATAAGTACTCTCAATTCTGAAAACTATCTATTTATAGTCTATCTCTATATTTCTGTATCATCTGATCCGTGTATGATTAAAAGTCGAATTCGGGAGCTCAGCTTGGTAGTTTGCCTACTCATTGCTTTCTTCTTGGCGCACTCACTCACTGGTGCAACCAAATTTCCCTCATATCATATCATATCCTCTCATATGCCCTGAACACATATAATCATATGTTTACTCGATCAAGACTGGTCTAAATAACAACAGGAATGGAAAACTATACAAACAAAAACAGTAAGATAAATATCTACAACAATAACAGCAACTACAATAAGAAACAAATCAATCAGTAATATGAAATCGTCCAGACTTAGACTATATAGGCTTTTAGTTTTAATTTTCTATTATTGAAAGAAAAGAACCCATACGAGGATGTCACATATAATTGCTTCTTCAGTGAAAATAATGTACATGAAGTTGTAATTAAATATTTTTGTAAATATACAATGTGTTTCCTATATAAAACCTTGAATCAGCAGAGACTGAACGGATGGTTAAAGAGCTTGCTTCACAATCACTCGCATGTGTCATCTACCATAGCTTCGAATCAACCTAAGCTTTGTGAGAAAAATTTATAAACAGAAACTTTTTGAAATGTGTCGGCTGTACTATATCTGCAATTCAAATTTTTAGCCTTTTCATGCCGTAATGTTACACTGAATTACCCTGAGAATTACGTATCTGGAGAAAGCTCATGCAACTGTACATTAATTGCACCATAAGGCTGTTTCCTTGATTGAACGACTGGAACACTCATTGTGGAAACAGACGAAGCTCCATTCCACATCACATATTTCAAGTGGATGTGTTTTATATGCAATTTGTTGATTTAGCTATATATACATATATATATAAAATAATTAAGTTAAATAGGTAAAATTTGGCTTCGTTTATTATAAATTATAGATATACTGCCATATATATTTCGGTGACAGCCATCATTGGCTGTGACGTCTTCAGGCAGTCCGAATTGGTGTGGTAGAGACAACCGTCCTGAAAATAAAGCATCCAATCAGATATTCTGGAGTGATTTCCTCGTTTGATATGCCGTTGACCCTGACACAACTGTGAATGTTAGTGGACAAACTGGAAATGTAAATGCATATTATCGGCATGATGGCTCTCCATTCAAAAAAGCAAAAGATTGTTGAAGAAAATCTTTATAAATTGGAAAACACAAGAGTAAAATGGGTTGGGAAAAGCCATAACAACAATTCGATACAAAATTTGTTGGAATGCATGAAACCCAAAACTGCAGACTGTCATCCAGCGATGCTGGAGTCTATTAATATACGTTTTATTAAAGGACTTACACAGAAATATTGCCGGGTTCGTATGTTCACCATATCCCGTCCTATTCATGTGGTTGTTAAAGCAAAAAGCGGAAATAATAATATGATTTTACAGTGAAAATTATATCTATGTATCAATATATATATATATTGATACATAGATATAATATAATATATATATATATGTGTGTGTGTGTGTGTAATTGCGTATATATATATATATATATATATATATATATATGTAAAGTTATATTTAAAATTGTTGGGTTACAACTAGTAAATATTTATAACTGATATAAAAGCACTCGACAAATACTTGGAGTATATTTACAATATTAAATAAATGGAAAACTATATTTATAAAACCATATTTATTTCATTATATATATTTCGGGGATATCATATTAACAATATGCTATGCCTTCATCAGACAAAATACAATATAAACAGTTTTATAGATAAATATATTCGACATACCGTAATAAACATCAACTTCATTTGAAGAGGTTCACTCTAGCAGTGCTAGAGTGAACCTCTTCAAATGAAGTTGATGTTTATTACGGTATGTCGAATATATTTATCTATAAAACTGTTTATATTGTATTTTGTCTGATGAAGGCATAGCATATTGTTAATATGATATCCCCGAAATATATATAATGAAATAAATATGGTTTTATAAATATAGTTTTCCATTTATTTAATATTGTATATATATATATATATATATATATATATAGATATATATATATATATATATATATAGATAGATATATATATATACACACACACACACACACACACACATATATATATATAAGACAAATATTCAATATGTAAGATATCGAGTTAAACCAACATATATGTATATATATTTTAAAATGTGAGATGATGATGCAAATAACTGATTATATCATATATTATATATATATATATATATATATATATATATATATATACACACATAAACATATATACAGTGAGAGAGAGAGGGGAGTGTTTCTGCGGTGTGGAAACCGGGGAGACCACTAACATGGGAGTGCTTATTCATATATATATATGTATATAAACATTTGATTTCGTCAGATATTTGCTTTATCATCTCAGTAATTTCTTTTAGTTTGTTCTTCATTTTCTTCCCATTACTTTTCTCTGAGCAGGAGACTTCTTCCTAATCTTATTCATGTGAAAATGCCGTATAGGTATATGGAATTAGAATTCTTAAGCAGCTATTGGATTTTTAGCTTGTAACGTCTGTTGAAGACAGTAACCCTAGGAATAAAGGATTATTTCAAGTTAACTTGCTGTCGATTAATTCATACATTTGGAGGCGTATTATTTAGTGTTGATTTAACAACGTATTAAGAGGTGTGTGGATTTTTTTAATTTATTAGAAGATATTCGTGCATAAATATTTGAAAGTATGTTTGTGTTTGCCTGTATATGTACATATTGATAAGATAAGCGAACCATAAATCGTGCCATATTTATTATCAATAATTGTCAGTACAAAATTTTACAAAGAAATTCGGAGAACTTTAACAAAAGATTCTGGATATTGATGGAAAACAGATGCGTATACACGAGGGAGGTATGTATGCTTAAATGATAAGGATAATAACGTCAAGCTCACACAAGCAAGCAATCATATAAAACGTGATGTTTTAACATTTTCTCTTAAGCTGCAACGCTAGAACAAAGTAAGTGTTAGATAGAAAACCTTCCTGAAGGATATTGTGTGATATACATTACATCATCAATCCAAATTCCTGTTTATGAATGACTAGGCATGATTTCAATGATCGTATTAAATGTATTACCTTAGAAAACATTCGCTTTATTTCATATCTTTCAAACTGCCTGTCAGCTTTATATAACTTTCTTTCTTCTCGTGCAAAATCTGTTATTGTTTTTCCAAAACTAAAATCTAAAAATGATTTTTTTTTTATTTATTATTGGTTTCAGATATTTGACAGTTTTGATGCTGGGACACCATCTTTAAAGGGATTTTATTCTAACATCGACCCCAGTATTTAAATTTTCACGGCTAGTACATATTTTACCGATCACTTTTTTGTCGAACACCCTATTTAAGAGACATAAACAAATAGTAAACATAAAGAGACAATCCAACGAACAAACATGTACACACTCAGATGACCCCGTGATAAACAGGCGAAACTCCAGAGTAAAAAGATTCTCTATTTAGCCTTAATAAGTGAATATATATATATATATATATATATATATATATATATATATATATATATATATATATATATATATATAGTATTCTTTATGTACATTATAAAACACTTTTTTTTAATAAATTGTCCCTCTCAATTTTTTCAATAAAGTCACTTTGACGAATCAAAGAAAGGAAAAAACGAAAAACAGACCCTTAAATATTTTTCAGTTGTATTTCTAATTTCACTATCTCTCTCTCTCTCTCTATATATATATATATATACATATATACATATATATATATATATATATATATATATATATATATATATATATATATATATATATATATATATATATATAAGTATGTATACGTACATACATATATGTATACAGACGTACAGACGTATATATATATACATATATGCACACATATATATATGTACGTATGGATTTACCGAACATTTATTATAATGCTCAGTGTGTTTGTAAACAATCATCCCGAATTAAGCCGTACAGTGTCTAGCAACCATCGTTGCCCTTTTGTTCAACACTGACAAAGGAACGATGTACTAGTTTCAAGCATATTAGCTATTGTCAGCACCGTATACCTTCCTGCCAGATGATTGAGCGTCTGAAAGTATATACTTTCCTTATGCATATTAACGGCTGAGCAGCCTAATTTGCATATCGAGTGAGTTAATCGACCGGGCCCACCGAAAACGATAAACGGAAGAAATGAAACGAAATTTCATTTCTCACATCTTAGTACGGCTGTTACTTAAATATAAGTATGTATACGTACATTCATATATGTATACAGACGTACAGTAGTATGTATATATATACATACACGCACACATATATATATATATGTATGGATTTACCAAACATTTATTATAATGCTCGGTGTGTTTGTAAACAAACATCCCGAATAAAGCCGTACAGTATTTACCAACCATCGTTGCCCTTTTGTTCAACACTGACAAAGGAACGATGTACTAGTTACAAGCTTATTAGCTATCGTCAGCACCGTATACCTTCCTGCCAGATGATTGAACGTCTGAAAGTATATACTTTCCTTATGCATATTTCGTTTAATTGTTCCCGTTTATCGTTTTCGGTACGCCCGGCCGATTAACTCACTCGATATGCAAATTAGGCTGTTCAGCCGTTAATATGCATAAGGCAAGTATATACTTTCAGACGTTCAATAATCTGGCAGGAAGGTATACGGTGCTGACGATAGCTAATAAGCTCGAAACTAGTACATCGTTCCTTTGTCAGTGTTGAACAAAAGGGCAACGATGGTTGGTAAACACTGTACGGCTTAATTCGGGATGTTTGTTTACAAACACACCGAGCATTATAATAAATGTTCGGTAAATCCATATGTACATATATATATATATATGTGCATGTATGTATATATATACATACTACTGTACGTCTGTATACATATATGTATGTACGTATATTTCAGCAACAGCCGTACTAAGAGTGAGAAATAAATCAAATTTCGTTTCATTTTTTCCGTTTATATATATATATATTATTATTATTATTATTATTATTATTATTAATATATGTAGAAATAAACACAGTAAATTCTGCGTCTAAAATTACGAGGGTAGATTTTACCACAAATGTTTTATATATTTAAACTGAATCATACAGTAAGATACAAGATTTCCTATACATACCGTATCAATAACGAGTTCATCTCTCGGGCAGACAAAAGATTTAATCTGTTTCACCCTGAAAATTGTGTTTGTAACAGATAATCCTTAGGCATTTCATCAGTGAGAGATTAGATTAAATGAAACAAAACACATCTGACAAGAAACTCACGGAAGTAAATAATGTACCTCGTGGGTTGAAAGCTATACGTGGTGTGAGTGGTTATGCTAGAAATAATAGCCTAATTACACTCATCTTATAAGCTCACCAGATAGGGAGCCGAAATACAAATAAAATATAGAGTTATTAAATATAGAGTAATTTTAGACGCAGAATTTACTGTGTTTATTTCTACATATATTAATCATATAATACTCAGTATTTATACTTTGAGCTTGTTAATTGCAGGGTATCAATATGAGTTAATAACTCTATATTTTATTTGTATATATATATATATAAATGGTCTCCTCGTTCTCAGCACTACAGAGTCTATCACTATCCTCTCCCATCTCTCTCTCTCTGTCTCTCTCTCTCTCCCTATATATATATATATATATATATATGGGGAGGGGGGGTATATATATATATATACTTATAAGTATGTAAAAGTTAAACAGAAAAAATAACACAGTCGGTACAGTATATGGAACGAATATATTAGGTTAACGCTTGAAATAGAAAGGAAGAGGGTTTTAACTGTTTGGACGCCACTCATTCATATGTACATGTATATATAGAGATAGATAGATAACTTTCTTTTTATTTGCCACCAGGGCATCAAAAGTGGGACAAGTACAAAGGGGGGAGTTTACATGCAAAGGCGTCCTCAATATGGATGAGGCAATAACAAGATATAAAAGTATAAAAATAAAATAAAATATAACAAAATAAATTTTATAACAAAATCCTCAATAGGGAGCAGGCGCCTTGGGGGGTCGCACACACCCCCGAAAAAAAGTGTGCAACCCTTCTCCTCAGGAGCACAGAGAGGGGGTGCTCCCTTGGTCTTAGATAGATAGATAGATAGATAGATAGATAGATAGATAGATAGATAGATAGATAGATACATGTGAGTCTGTGTGGCGGTGTCGTCCGTGTATGACATGCTTTTGTACACTTTCCATTTACCGAATATCACTGAAAAAGTATTGATTAACCAGAGGCTAAAGCAAAAGACACTTAACATGCCGCCATGTGGCTGCAAAGTGAACTTCTGAACTATACCGCCATGTTCACGCCTATTTTCTCATTATTGCTGCTGATTTGCGTTGTTCTTTAAGGCGTTTCTCCATGTCGCTACTAAATTATATTTTAATCCTAATACCCTCTTCTATCTCTTTATTTACTCATGCACTCAACTCATATATATTCAAACATCGTTCAGAAATGTTATTTATATTTACTCAGTGTATGTGTTTATGTGTGAATGGATGGAGGGGAAGGAGAAGGGAAAGACGGAGAATGGACTGCAAGATGAAGGGGTGGAGGAGAGAAGGGGGAAGGGGAATAAAGAGGGGGAGAAGAAGAAGAAGAAGAAGAAGAAGAAGAAGAAGAAGAAGAAGAAGAAGAAGAAGAAGAAGAAGAAGAAGAGACGAAGAAGGAGAATGAGAAAGATAAGAAAAAGATGGAGGAAGAACAGAAGAAAGAGTAGAAAGGGATGGAGAATGAAATGAGTTGTTTTAGTAGCTATAATTTTTATTTGTCTTCTGTATATATATATACAGAAGACAAATATATATATATATATATATATATATATATATATATATATATATATATATATATATGATAATAAGGGCGCTGCGGAGTTGCAAATGGGTTACATATGAAAAATGTTTGTCATTCATCAGTGATCTTCCAACCATAGGCATTTCATCGCTTTAAAGACCATATACCTCCGGTTGGTGCGAGCAACGGCTAAAAAAAAGTCGTTGAGACACCTAAATAAAGGGGACGTGAGTGTAAACAAACAAAATGGTGAAGCAACAGAAAGTGAGGAAGAAGGAGACAAGTCCAAAATTTCTATGAATTTAAATTCGGTGAAATCGTGAACGAGAGAATAAAGACCATCAAACCTGGTTGAAATGTGAGCAAGGAAGGAATTTCGCACAGGTCTAACGGGAGGAAAAGGGGGTCTGGTCTGCGAATTCGGTAAACATAAGTTCTGTGAAATCGTAGACGAGAGAGAGAAAAAATTCCGACCAGCTTGGCCGAGCTTGCGAGAGAAAAGAATTACGCACAGGTCAAACGGCAAGAAAGAGGTGGAGGAGAGGTAGTGACAGAGAATGAGTGAGTGAAGGGTGAGGAAGAGGCTAACAGAGAGAGAGTCTGCTAGAAAGGGTAAAGATACATAGAACGAAAAAGACGTGTAGCAGCTGAGGAAAAAATATGTGTAAATATGATAATAAGGGCGCTGCGGAGTTGCAAATGGGTTACATATGAAAAAAGTTTGTCTTTCATCAGTGATCTTCCAAATATCATAGGCATTTCATCGCTTTAAAGACCATATACCTACCTTTATTTACGTGTCCCAACGACTTTTTTTAGCCGTTGCTCGCACCAACCGGAGGTATATGGTTTTTAAAGCGATGAAATGCCTATGATGGTTGGAAGATCACTGATGAAGGACAAACTTTTTTCATATGTAACCCATTTGCAACTCCGCAGTGCCCTTATTATCATATTTACACATATTTTTTCCTTTGCTGCTACACGTCTTTTTCGTTCTATGTATCTTTACCCTTTCTAGCAGTCTCTCTCTCTGTTAGCCTCTTCCTCACCCTTCACTCACTCATTCTCTGTCACTACTTCTCCTCCTCCTCTTTCTTCCCGTTTGACCTGTGCGTAATTCTTTTCTCTCGCACGCTCGGCCAAGCTGGTCGGAATTTTTTCTCTCTCTAGTCTACGATTTCACAGAACTTATGTTTACCGAATTCGCAGACCAGACCCCTTCTTCCTCCCGTTAGACCTGAGCGAAATTCGTTCCTTGCTCACATTTCAACCAGCTTTGATGGTCTTTATTCTCTCGTTCACGATTTCACCGAATTTAAATTCATAGAAATTTGGGACTTGTCTCCTTCTTCCTCACTTTCTGTTGCTTCAGCATTTTGTTTGTTTACACTCGCGTTCCCTTTATTTACGTGTCCCAGCGACTTTTTTTTAGCCGTTGCTCGCACCAACCGGAGGTATATGGTCTTTAAAGCGATGAAATGCCTATGATGGTTGGAAGATCACTGATGAAGGACAAACTTTTTTCATATATATATATATATATGTATATATATATATATATATATATATATATATATATATATATATATATAACCACTTCTATATATATATATATAGAAGTGGTTACACAACAGTTAGTTCACCATACCGAGAACAATTGTTTCACCTTCGCGGATCTTCAGCTCGGGATGTGTGTGGTTATAGGAACAGGAAGGACAACCGTACGAACGCGCATGCGCAGAAACTTGGTCACTTCACACAGGCAATACTAGACTGCGTGCGGGCGGTGTAAGGGAGATAACTGCGAAAGTCCGGAAAGTTTTTAGGTTGAAAATAAAATTTAAAAAATTAAAAATAAAATTATAAAGAATCAGTCCGGAGCCTTGTAGTTATGCAATAGATGTTTGGTGACGTGTGAAAAATTCACTTCTCGTATTTAGGCAATCACTATTGCGTAACGCAATAGTGATTACCTAAACACGAGAAGCTATCGTCAGCATCGTATACCTTTCTGCCAGATGGTTAAACGTCTGAAAGTATATACTTTCCTTATGCATATTAACGGCTAAGCAGCCTAATTTGCATATCGAGTGAGTTCAGTCGGCCGGGCACACCGAAAACGATAAATGGAATAGAATGAAACGAAATTTCATTTCTCACTCTTAGTACGGCACTTACTTAAATGTAAGTATGTATGTATGTATACGTACATACATATATGTATACAGACGTGCAGTAGTATGTATATATATACACACATGCACATATATATATATATGCACGTATCGGTTTACCGAACATTTATTATAATGCTCGGTTTGTTTGTTTGTAAACAAAAAAATTACGCCGTACAGTGTTTAGGCAACCACGTCACCTTTTGGTTCAACACTGACACAGGAACGATATACTAGTTTCAAGCTTATTAGCTATCGTTATTAGCTTGAAAATAGTACATCGTTCCTGTGTCAGTGTTGAACAAAAAGGTGACGTGGTTGCCTAAACATTGTACGGCGTAATTCGGGCTGTTTGTTTACAAACAAACAAACCGAGCATTATATTAAATCTTCGGTAAACCGATACGTGCATATATATATGTGTGCATGTGTGTATATATATACATACTACTGTACGTCTGTATACATATATGTATGTACGTATACATACATACTTACATTTAAGTGCCTTACTAAGAGTCAGAAATAAAATTTCGTTTCATTCTATTCCATTTATCGTTTTCGGTGTGCCCGTCCGACTAAACTCACTCGATATGCAAATTAGGCTGCTCAGCCGTTAATATGCATAAGGAAAGTATATACTTTCAGACGTTCAACCATCTGGCAGGAAGGTATACGATGCTGACGATAGCTAATAAGCTTGAAACTAGTACATCGTTCCTGTGTCAGTGTTGAACAAAAAGGTGACGTGGTTGCCTAAACACTGTAGGGCGTAATTCGGGCTGTTTGTTTGTTTACTAACAAATAAACCGAGCATTATAATAAATGTTCGGTAGACCGATACGTGCATATACTACTGTACGTCTGTATACATATATGTATGTACGTATACATACATACATACTTATATATATATATATATATATATATATATATATATATATATATATATATATATATATATATATATAAATATATATATATAAATGAATGTGTTGAGTGTTTTCTTTAGAAATACATTTATAAACATTATAATGCTTGTTATTACTGCGGTGAATTGGCAGTATCGGTAGAGGGTCGGACACCATGCTTTGACGCATGGAGTTACGGCCCTTGCCATTCTTTAGTTCAAATCCCGCCGAGGTTAACTTTGCCTTTCATCCTTATGGGGTCGATAAAATAAAGTACCAGTAATGTACTGGTTAATTGCTGGCCTTGTGCCAATAGTAGAAACAGTTATTGCTGATTTAATCATAATAGATGATAGGAAGAGAGAAGTAGGAAGTCATATATATATATATATATATATATATATATATATATATATATATATATATATATATATATATATATATATATATATATATATGTATATATATATATATATATATATATATATATATATATATATATATATATATATATATATATATATATATATATATATATATTATGATTAAATCAGTAATAACAAACGTTATAATGTTTATAAATATATTTCTAAAGAAAACACTCAACACATTTAAAATGAATTCCATTTGATTCTAATTCATTACATTTGCTAGTTTTACTGCATTGATGTTTTATTTTCATTGATGTTCATCACTGCTTCTACTGTCATTTTGTTTTAGTATTGTTATTATTATTATTATTATTATTATTATTATTATTATTATTATTATTATTATTATTATTATTGTTGTTATTATTGGCGACCTACGTAGTAAATCGTATCATCGTGAGCTCCGCAAAGGTTTGTTATTTTCAGTTGTTTAAAATTGCCATATATGGAAAAATTTTATTGTTAACTGTATATAAGTGCACATACATTGATTTCTGAAAAGGACACTCAAAAATATTGGGACCTTGAGGCCAAAATTTAAACTTTTTATAATTACCAAACAAAAATTTTTCTTTGAAAAATTATAGATGACTCACTCCTTCCTCACTAGATGAGTCACTCCTTCCTCACAATCTAACATCTCACACCGACACAGCCATTGTAAATATTGCTACGTTTGCCAACACTGGAAATGTAAGCAGTAGCAATATTTCTATTTGTCTCAGGGAGACGTTCATTTCCCGCCATTACCAATGACTGCAGGTCTTAAAGCCGCCACCACCACCACCGCCGCGACAACCACCACCACAGCGACAACAGAAACAAAAGAAAAAAAAATTAACTCGTGATATCGAAATGAATTCAACCAAAATGAACTCTTCCACACTGAACGCCACTGACACCACCACCGCCACAATTGAAACTAAAATTAATAATAACAAAAATAACGATAACAACAACAGCAACAATGAAATTAAGAAAACTACCCTGAGTTTTGCCAGAGTAGCAAAAACGTGCGAAGCGATCCAGGTAACTCAGGAGGAATTAGAAGAAGCCAAAGGAATGGGAAAGAAAGATGGGTACATCCCCCCACCCACCCACCCACCACCACCCCAGCCCCACACACACATCCACACCCCACCCCACCTAATAAAATGGAGCATCGTCGCCTATGCACCGTGTCTTATCGGACAATTAACATAAAATCGCGCCGAGTGGAACGGGCATCCGAGTCCCAAATCCAAAAAGCTTTGGGACATGTGTGGGCAAAAAAAACCCACATCAGACGTGGGCAGAAATATGGAACCGTGGACGTGTTCTTTGAAACACCACAGGAGACCAGAGAACACTCCATGGTCCCATTAAGAAGTGACGACTTCACACTCGTCCCAAGCTATTGTGGCCAGAGACTTGTGAAGATCAGGGTGACCCACGTTCCACCGGCCATCGAAATTCCCTGGCTATGGCTGCCGTCCTCGCCGGAATCGAAGCCAACACCAAGATAATTGAAATAGCGAAAGAAAAGCAGGAGAACTGGTCCGGATCTGGGATGGAGCTCCTGATCCAAGCGGACCATAAAAGCATTGAGGAGATCCCAGAGGTAACAGACCTCACTGACGGCAGCCACCTCACCGTAATCGTCGAGGGCAGAAGGCCTAGGTGTGTCGTTTGTGGTGAAGGAACCCACCTAAGGGCTTTCTGCCTTCAGGCTAAAAGGTTGAGGCCACCTCTCTTACCCACCCCAGTGACTCAACCATCAACACCACTAGCAGCAAAAATGGCAGCAACAACTGTAGCAGCAACAACAGAAGCAAATTATAACGACGAGGAGTGGGAAACGGTATCAGGAAAAAAGAAAAAAAGAAACCCAAAAAGAAAAAGTTCTCTTCCTTCCCCCTCCAAAAACAAAATACAGAGGGAAACAAATAAATTATCAAACGAAAAAGTTAGGACAGATATGCCACCATCCACACCAGCATCACCAGCCCCATCACCACAAACACCAACACCATCACCATCATTAACCCCAACACCACCATCACCAACACCACAAAAGTCACCAAAAAGCGTAACAGAAACAAACCCACATCAAACGCAAACAAAACAAAACAACCAAAACGATACACACTACACAGCATTAAATTTGAACAACAACCAATTATTACATTACATGCAACACAACACGAACATCACAGAAAAAGAATACACAACAACCCAAAAGTTCACACCACCTCCACACATACAAATCACTCGCATCACACAGAAAACGTACACGACACTAAAACAAAAATTCCCCAAAGACATCGGAGACTTCCGACAAACACTCTCCAGGAGGATTTATAAGGACATCCTTCCGGAGGAGGCCACAAGCAGTGAAAAGGATGGACAAACCATCCTTCCTCTACGAGAAGTAAGGTAAGTGGTTTTTCCCATATTTTCCACTCCATTTCAACTTGACCTTACTCAGAATAGGCAGCATAAATGCGCGTGGCTTGGGGTCGTCATGGAAGCAGGGCCACCTGCTCAACGACCTCAGGTCACTAAACATAGATGTAGTGGCCATCAGCGAGACCAGAATCTCCGAAGCACGGGCCTTCGCACCGATTTTCGGCGGCTACGATGTGTACGCATCTCCGGCTACTGGAAGCTAAACGCGTCCTTACCAGCGCGCAAGGCCTACAGAGACCAGATTAGCGAACTAGTTAAGCGGGCGTTGACGAGGGCCATCGTCAACAACAAGTGGTGGTTTGCTCTGAAAAGAGCAATTAGAATAGAGTCCATTAGGTTTAGTAAGGCTTTAGCAATAGAGAAAAATATAGCAGAGGGAGAATTAGTTAAAAATTAGACGAGGCGCTTAGCAAAGGCATCGTGACCGACGTACTTGCGGCGAAATTGGCCCTTGACCAATTCTTCAATGCAAAGCGCGAAGGCTGCGTTGTCAGAGCTAGGGTGCGTGTTCTCAGACACGAGAGAACGGAAGCCGTTCAATGGGCCCGAGTGGCGGAGGCGCGTCGTGGCAATAAAGCCACGATCCGGTCTTTGGTGGACCACAACGGGCGCATGCTACTCGATCCCGGGCAAATGTGTGAAGCTTTTCAGCGACACTTCGCTCAGTTGTTCGGGGGCAGCGGCGGGCCGGATCGTGGGATGGACTTTAGTGTCTTACTTGACGGACTGCCACGGCTGTCGGCCACTGAGGCGGAATGTTGCGAAAATCCGATAACAGCCGCTGAAGTACGGGAGGCAATGACTAGCTGCACAAGGGGTAAATCGCCTAGTTTGGATGGTCTGCCCTATGAACTTTACGTACATATGCCAGACTTGTTCGGAGGCCTCTTGGCGGACGTCTACTGCAACTGGCAACAGAACAGGAGAAATCCCAGCTCTGTGAGACGGGGAGCTTTGGCGCTGCTGAGAAAAGATCCGAACAAGGGAGATAACGTAGATAATTTTAGGCCCATAACTCTGCTAAACACAGAGTTCAAGATTTTGGCCAAGGTGCTAGCAAAGAGGTTGGCGCTTGTCGTTGGTGGTCTGGTGGGAGAGGCGCAGACATGCGCCATTCCCGACAGATCCATCCACGACAACCTACACCTCATGCGATACATCGTAGAGAGGGTAGCTAGGGAACCTGGCACGGGTGGGTCCTTGATCAATTTAGGTCAGTCGAAAGCTTTCGATAGGGTCGACCATCGTTACCTAGCGGCAGTCCTCAGGGCGGCTGGCTTTTGGCCTGTCTTCAGAGGCTGAATCGCTGCCATGCACAGCGACATCTGCTCTGTGGTGAGAGTGAACGGTCACCTTTCGGAACCGTTCAACATCATGCGCTCGGGCCGCCAAGGATGTACCCTCTCGCCCCTCTTGTACGTATTGAAATCTTGAGCCATTACTGCACAAACTGGAGACGTTGAGGGGGGTCCCGCGCGAACTAGGATGCGGAAGATCCGTGTCAGCATATGCGGACGATGTCACCGTAGTGGTGTCGAACGCCAAACACATCGAGGCGAACGGCACTACACTAAGAGAATACGAAGCGGTGACAGGAGCAATGATCAACCAGGAAAAGTCAGTGGGCCTGCAACTCGGCACCTGGAGAGGCAGTTCCATGCCGTCCAACAGCGTCGTCGGGCGCTGGACGGACGGACCGGTTAAATTGCTCGGGGTCTGGTTCGGTCCGGATCTCCAGACGGACAAAAACTGGGACGAGGTGACGAGCAGGGTGGATTCTCTCACCCAGAAATGGGCCGATAGGAAGCTATCCCTGAAAGCTCGAGTGGAGGTGGCTAACGCGTATATCGCGTCCGTCTTCTACTTCCGCCTTACCGTCGTACCTTGTCCTAAGCCCCGCCTGACTGCGCTGGAGCGTTTTCTCTTTCGCTTTTTGTGGAAAGGACGCGCTCCGATGGTCAGGCGGTCCATCTGCTGTCAACACCTGCTAGGTGGAGGGCTGGGAATGCCGTGGCTGATGATGCGCAGAGTCGCGCTCAGGCTACGACATCTCCACCTCTTCCTCGACGGTGATCAGGTGTGGTCGCCGTTTGCTAGACGCGTCTTTCCCCATTCGTCTCCTTGACGGAGCTGCAGTCCTGGGTCAAGCGAAGACCGAGAGGGAACGCTTGGAGACTGGAATGTCTTCAGGCGCTCACAGCCCGCGACCAATCGGGCAATCTGATCGGTGGAAACTCCACCTTGGCGTTCTATAGAGGATTAGTGGAGGGGAAGAGCGACGACGTACTTGGGGAAACTCTAGGCGTCGACGAAAATCAACTAGCCAATCTCTTCGGAAGAACTTTCGGGTCGGGGCCTATGGACAACTTCCAGAAATGCCTGGCCTGGCAGTGCTACCGAAGAGCTTTGCCAGTTCGGGATAAACTCTACAGGCATGGAGGTGCCGTCAGCCGGGCATGTCCAAGATGCGCGCAGAGCTACGAAACCGTCCTGCACGCACTCGTCCAGTGTCCGAGCATTGCTGACTTGTGGGTTTATGTCGAACACCTGCTGTCGCGTGTAGGACGGATCCAGCTATCAGCTGAGTCCATCGTGAGGATTGCTCCGCCCTCTTCCTTTAGCCGGGAAGGGCAGGCAGTTTTTATCTGTCTGGTGGCCATGGTGAAAGAGATAGTATGGTGGACACGTTTGAAAGGGCTGAAGACGAGCACTTACCTCTTCGGTGATGCCCTGATTAACTTTTTCAAATTTCATTTAAAAAGGAAAATCAGGGTAGAAAGGGAAGTGCTCTCTTCCCAGCATTTTGTTGAAAGATGGGTGAGAGAGGCAAGAATGGCCCGAGTGAATGGGCCTACTCTGAGTATGTGTCTGTAAATTAAAGGTGGAAAACTGGGAGAGGACACTTGCCCTGGTGGTCAGGGTCACTGTGGCTTTTTAATGGGCTTTCTCCACGAATGTCCCTCGGAAGTCTCCCCCCTATTGGGGAATTTTTTCATTGTTCTATTATTACATCCTCTGTTTCTTGTTTTTTTCACACGCAGAAATGCCCATTAGTACCGTCCCGTATTGTCCTCTACTGTCCTTAATGTCTACTTTATTTAAACCCTTGTGGTTAATAAAGAAAGCATTATTATTATTATTAGTATTATTATTATTATTATTATTATTATTATTATTATTAGTAGTAGTAGTAGTAGTAGTAGTAGTAGTAGTAGTAGTAGTAGTAGTAGTAGTAGTAGTAGTAGTAGTAGTAGTAGTACAATCATCATCATCGTTTTTAATGCCGTTGTTGATTTTTTTTATATCTCTCGCCATTAGATTATTCCCTGTTCAGGCTAACAGCTACACACCTCACATCCCGATCAGGAGATCAGGACGTTTCCGATTCGAATCAATCGGGTGAAATAAAGTTGTTTTAAGAAGAAGAAGAAGAAGAAGAAGAAGAAGAAGAAGAAGAAGAAGAAGAAGAAGAAGAAGAAGAAGAAGAAGAAGAAGAAGAAGAAGAAGAAGAAGAAGAAGAAGAAGAAGAAGAAGAAGAAGAAGAAGAATAATGATTTCTTTATTAACCACAAGGGTTTACATAAAGTAGACATTAAGGACAGTGCAGGACAATGCAGGACGGTACAAAACGGTACAAATGGGCATTTTTGCGTGTAAAAAACAAAAACAGAGGATGTAACAAAAAATAATAATAATGAGGGAAGAAGACGCACGAGGTGACGGAGGTCATGAAATCGCTCCCGTAAGTTTTGAATTTTTAACATATTTAAATCATTTGTGAAATAACAACTCTTAGTACAAATGCTACGTAAAGCACCCGGCTTGAGCCCCAAAAAAATTCGGACCCAAAATATATTGTTATAAGGCTCAAATATTCAAATATTCAACTTTGTATTGTACACTGTATATCCAAAAAAAAATGGCTATAAATGGAAGAAGAAGAACACCCCCCCCCCCCTCCCCTCCTCTGGCTACACTATATAGGACAGCTAAACTCACCAACACCAGAAACTAGGTACACCACCCACCCCATCATCTGTGTACACTAAACACAACAGCATTTTCACCTTCACCGCCACCGCTCACTACGGCCATCATTACCACCACTATCCCATCACCGCCGCCACCACCCCTTGACTCCTTCACTGCTGCTGCCACCGCTACAGCACCATCACTACAGTAATACGGCTCAAATATTCAAATATTCAACTTTGTATTGTACACTGTATATCCCCAAAAAAAAAATAAAATGGCTATAAATGGAAGAAGAAGAACCCCCCCCTCCTCTCCTCTGGCTACACTATATAGGACAGCGAAACTCACCAACACCAGAAACTAGATACACCACCCACCCCATCATCTGTGTACACTAAACACAACAGCATTTTCACCTTCACCGCCACCGCTCACTACGGCCATCATTACCACCACTATCCCATCACCGCCGCCACCACCCCTTGACTCCTTCACTGCTGCTGCCACCGCTACAGCACCATCACTACAGTAATACGGCTCAAATATTCAAATATTCAACTTTGTATTGTACACTGTATATCCAAAAAAAAAATAAAATGGCTATAAATGGAAGAAGAAGAACCCCCCCCCCTCCTCTCCTCTGGCTACACTATATAGGACAGCGAAACTCACCAACACCAGAAACTAGATACACCACCCACCCCATCATCTGTGTACACTAAACACAACAGCATTTTCACCTTCACCGCCACCGCTCACTACGGCCATCATTACCACCACTATCCCATCACCGCCGCCACCACCCCCTGACTCCTTCACTGCTGCTGCCACCGCTACAGCACCATCACTACAGTAATACGGTCGCATCACCGCCACCACTGCCTCGGTACCGACATCACCACCACCACTGTCTCAGTATCGCCAACGCCGCCAGTCTCTGCTGGCTACCACTTCCACATTATAGAATTCCTACTACTAACAAAGAGGAAGGCATCAAAATATATAGATAGACTCAAAAGAAAAAAGAAAAAACAAACAACAAAAGCAGCACAGCAACAACAGTAAAAAACGAGAAAAACAGAGAAAAACAAAAACAAAAAAAGAAACCCCAAAAACGTAAAGAAAATAAGAATGAAGAGAGAAGCAGGCGGACGGACAGAGAAGAGGGGGGAAAAAGTAAAACTTAAAAAACAAAAACTAAGTCAGACATTCGAATACTACATTACAATGAAACTTATGCTTATTCATTTTTGGGGCCCTTTCTGCCCGTGTGTTTGTTTGTATATGTGTGTCCGTATACAGCGTGGTGATAATGCCACACAAGGGCCAAGTGGGATGGCGGATCCACAGATGGCTATGTAAACATACATTCGCCAATCCTCGATAAGAGTGTTTAAATATCGAACATAAACAGTTCGAATAACGGTGAAATGGAGACTAGAACGTCATGTGACAGACTCTCACCCAACAGGTGCCCCCTGGCTCAGCAGCAGGAACCTGACTGTCAACCAAATACTGCTGATGTTGGAGGAAGAAGAAGAAGGAAAGGGGCCAGAACCACCTGGACGAAAGAATTGAATAGAACTGTTATGCAATGCTACCTGAAAAGTAACCCCAAGGAGAGGGGCTACAGGAGACGGATGCATAACATCTGGAACGAGATTGGTTTATTTAAATTAGATGAACAAAAATTGGCCGGGCAGGCTCGGGTAATAAGAACTAATGGGTGGATAAGCGAGCTGGAACTGGAGGAACTGAGCAGAGAGAATGGCTTGGAGATGGCGGGTGTAGTATGCCAGACAAGCGAGCCGGCGGGAAATGAAGGTGAGGAGGTCCTGAGAACGGAGGAACCACCCGAAGCAGACAATGATCTGAATACTGAGATAAATAATACCTGGAACAGAGATACGGCCACTGAGGAGATGAATGCTGACGGGCTAGGACAAGATTCGGTTGACATCCTAAATTTAGTGGTAGATGAGTTGAACAATGATAGTGGGAGACCTATGAACCTAAGATTTGTAGACAGGAAAAAGTTAAAAGAAACAACAGCTAAGGTAAACAAAGTCATCCCATACCTTGAGGCGAGGAGTCTTCACCAGTGCAACAATATCCTCAAAGCAACAGCAAATACGGTGAGGAAACTACTTGGTATAAAAGCGAGAGGAAACAACAGACAAGAAAGAGCAAAGCCGTGGTGGAGGAAGCGACTGAGTGGGCAAATCGGGGAAATGAGAAATGACATAGGAAAGCTTGAGTCACTACTGAATGGGACACTAAAAAACATAGGCACTAAAAATAGACTGGAAATAAAATA
Organism: Eledone cirrhosa; assembly: GCA_964016885.1. Taxonomy (NCBI): domain Eukaryota; kingdom Metazoa; phylum Mollusca; class Cephalopoda; order Octopoda; family Eledonidae; genus Eledone; species Eledone cirrhosa. Next base: position 45,840,280 of record OZ024741.1, read on the forward strand.
CAAAACTAGGAGTAAAAAGCTAAATATTATCATAGAGGAATTGAAGCAACGCATTGTAGCAAAGAGTGCCAAAATCAGGCGATACGAGAACAGAGTCAGTCAGTATAAACAGAACCGCATGTTCGACAACAACCAGAAGATGCTGTTTGGACAGCTTGAGGGGAAAGAAAGAGGCAACGACTTGATCCCTGGGGCGGAACAAGCTAAAACATTCTGGAGAGGAATATGGGAGCAGGATGTTAGACACAATGCCCAGGCAGGGTGGATTGAGACAGTACAGAGGGAGATCGGTGAGCAGGCACAGCAACAGACTGATTTGAGTATCACAGTTGAAACTCTTAAGGGGCAAGCCAAAAAGCTAACCAACTGGAAATCACCAGGCCCAGATGGTGTGCAGGGGTATTGGATTAAACATTTAACATCCCTCCACCCGAAGCTGACGGCCATGTTCAATGACTGCTTGGTGTCGGGTGAGGTGCCAGAGTGGTTGACAAAAGGTACCACAGTTCTGATAATGAAAGACCGAATCAAGGGTAATGATGTTACCAACTATAGACCTATCACATGTCTGCCTGTAATGTGGAAACTGTTGACGAGCATTGTGTCTGAGGAAATCTACCATCACCTCCACACAAACAACTTGTTGCCGGACGAACAGAAAGGATGCCGAAAGAAGTCACGTGGTACAAAGGACCAGTTGCTTATTGATAAGATGGTAATGGGGAATTGCAGGAGGAGACACACTGATCTTGCCATGGGATGGATAGACTACAGAAAGGCATTTGACATGGTGCCTCATTCCTGGATCACCAAAAGCCTGGAGATCTTCAGGGTGGCAGATAACATCAGACAGTTGCTGGGCAGGAGTATGGGGTCCTGGGAGACAGAGTTGACATCAACTGGAGTATCCTTGGGAAGCGTGAAGATCAAGAGAGGTATCTTCCAGGGAGATAGCCTGTCCCCTCTGTTGTTTGTCCTTGCCCTGATGCCCTTGACCATTATGCTGCGAAAAGTGAGAGCAGGATACAAGTTGGGAAGGGGAGAGCTTACCATCAATCACCTCCTCTTCATGGACGATCTTAAGCTCTTCGGGAAAAGTGAGAAGGAGTTGGATGTGCTTGTTGACACTGTCCGTATTTTCAGCAGTGATATATGTATGCAGTTTGGTATTGGTAAATGTGGAGTCATTGTGATGAGGAGGGGTAGGTTGAGCAGAAGTAACGGGATCCAGATACCAACAGGTGAGATGATAAAGGAAATTGACTCTGAGGAAGGATACAAGTATTTGGGCGTTCTGGAGGCTGATGGCATAAAGAACAAAAAAATGAAGGAATTGTTAAGAACTTAATACATTCGGAGAGTAAGGAGCGTATTGAAGTCACATCTGAACAGCAGAAATGCCATAAGCGCAGTAAATTCCCGAGCTGTGTCTATTATTAGGTACAGTGCGGGAATCCTGAGATGGAATGTTGCTGAACAAAAAGAAATGGATAGGAAGACTAGGAAGCTATTGACTATCTACAACATGTTCCACAAGAGGAGTGATGTCGATAGACTCTACCTAAGGAGATCTGAGGGTGGAAGAGGTCTTATCAGCATAGAGGACTGTGTTCAGATGGAGAAAAACAACCTATACAAATACGTGACCTATAGTAAGGAGCCAATGCTCAGAGCTGTACTGAAGGAGGGGACAGTAGGCCAGGGGATACCCAAGGAGGAAATAACATCAAGGAGGAAGAGCAGCCTTAAGGGAAAATCCCTTCATAGTACCTTCTTTGAGAAAACTGAATTTAGAGCTCCACAGACATGGAACTGGTTGAGAAGAGGAGACCTCAAAAAGGCTACAGAAGGAATGCTAATGGCTGCGCAGGAGCAGGCCCTCAAAACGAAGTGGTTGAAGCACCATATCTACAAGGAGGAGGCTAGCCCACTGTGCAGGATCTGTGGAGAGAGAGAGGAGACTGTGGCTCACATTGTGTCCGAGTGTAAACACCTAGCCCAGACCCACTATAAGGGCTGGAGACACGATGTGATGGGCAGGGTGATCCACTGGCACCTGTGCAAAGTAAACAATCTACCACATTCTGAGAAATGGTATGAGCATAGGCCAGAGGCGGTGATGGAGAACAGTCAGGTGAAGGTGCTGTGGGATTTTAGGATACAGACGGACAAAAAACTGGAACACAATAGACCTGACCTGGTGGTTGTGGACAAAGAAAAAAGATCGTGCCTGATTGTGGATGTGGCCTGCCCGTTCGACACGAGAGTGCAAGAGAAGGAGAGGGAGAAAATTAACCGATACCAGGACCTAAAGTGGGAGGTGAAAAGGATTTGGAACTGCCATGAAGTCAAAGTGATCCCGATTGTCATAGGCGCACTGGGGACTATCTCCAAAGGTTTCCAGGGATGGTTAAAGAAAATCGGCCCCTTCACGCTTTTTGGAACGCTTCAAAAGGCATGCTTGCTTGGAACGGCAAGAACCCTCCGATACGTCCTGAATATCTGAGGCTGCAGGTAGTGGCTTGATATTCAATCCAACGGACTTTCCAGTTAACCAACATCAATGACTGAGATTCAAGGAATAACAATAACAATAATAATAATAATAATAATAATAATAATAATAATTTCTTTATTAACCACAAGGGTTTACATAAAGTAGACATTAAGGACAGTGCAGGACAATGCAGGACGGTACAAATGGGCATTTCTGCGTGTAAAAAACAAAAACAGAGGATGTAACAAAAATAACAATGAAAATAACAATGAAAAATTCCCCAATAGGGGGAGACTTCGGAGGGACATTTGTGGAGAAAGCCCAGTAAAAAGCCACAATGACCCTGACCACCAAGGCAAGTGCCCTCTCCCAGTTTTCCACCTTTAATTTACAGATATATACTCAGAGTAGGCCCATTCACTCGGGCCATTCTTGCTTCTCTCACCCATCTTTCAACAAAATGCTGGGAAGAGAGCACTTCCCTCTCTACTCTGATTTTCCTTTTCAAATGAAATTTGAAAAGGTCAATCAGAGCATCACCGAAGAGGTAAGTGCTCGTCTTCAGCCCTTTCAAACGTGTCCACCATACTATCTCTTTCGCCATGGCCACCAGACAGATAAAAACTGCCTGCCCTTCCCGGCTAAAGGAGGAGGGCGGGGCAATCCTCACGATGGACTCAGATGATAGCCGGATCCGTCCTAAACGCGACAGCAGGTGTTCGACATAAACCCACAAGTCGGCAATTTTCGGACACTGGACGAGTGCGTGCAGGACGGTTTCGTCGCCCTGCGCGCATCTCGGACATGCCCGGCTGACGGCACCTCCATGCCTGTAGAGGTGCCGTCAGTCGGGCATGTCCGAGATGCGCGCAGGGTGACGAAACCGTCCTGCACGCACTCGTCCAGTGTCCGAAAATTGCTGACTTGTATAATAATAATAATAATAATAATAATAATAAAAGAACTGAATACATTCGGAGAGTAAGGAGCGTATTGAAGTCACATCTGAACAGCAGAAATGCCATAAGCGCAGTAAATTCCCGAGCTGTGTCTATTATTAGGTACAGTGCGGGAATTCTGAGATGGAATGTTGCTGAACAAAAAGAAATGGATAGGAAGACTAGGAAGCTATTGACTATCTACAACATGTTCCACAAGAGGAGTGATGTCGATAGACTCTACCTAAGGAGATCTGAGGGTGGAAGAGGTCTTATCAGCATAGAGGACTGTGTTCAGATGGAGAAAAACAACCTATACAAATACGTGATCTATAGTAAGGAGCCAATGCTCAAAACTGTACTGAAGGAGGGGACAGTAGGCCAGGGGATGTCCAAGGAGGAAATAACATCAAGGAGGAAGAGCAGCCTTAAGGGAAAATCCCTTCATAGTACCTTCTTTGAGAAAACTGAATTTAGAGATCCACAGACATGGAACTGGTTGAGAAGAGGAGACCTCAAAAAGGCTACAGAAGGAATGCTAATGGCTGCGCAGGAGCAGGCCCTCAAAACGAAGTGGTTGAAGCACCATATCTACAAGGAGGAGGCTAGCCCACTGTGCAGGATCTGTGGAGAGAGAGAGGAGACTGTGGCTCACATTGTGTCCGAGTGTAAACACCTAGCCCAGACCCACTATAAGGGCTGGAGACACGATGTGATGGGCAGGGTGATCCACTGGCACCTGTGCAAAGTAAACAATTTACCACATTCTGAGAAATGGTATGAGCATAGGCCAGAGGCGGTGATGGAGAACAATCAGGTGAAGGTGCTGTGGGATTTTAGGATACAGACGGACAAAAAACTGGAACACAATAGACCTGACCTGGTGGTTGTGGACAAAGAAAAAAGATCGTGCCTGATTGTGGATGTGGCCTGCCCGTTCGACACGAGAGTGCAAGAGTCCAAAAGTTTCCAGGGATGGTTAAAGAAAATCGGCCCCTTCACGCTTTTTGGAACGCTTCAAAAGGCATGCTTGCTTGGAACAGCAAGAACCCTCCGATACGTCCTGAATATCTGAGGCTGCAGGTAGTGGCTTGATATTCAATCCAACGGACTTTCCAGTTAACCAACATCAATGACTGAGATTCAAGGAATAGCAACAACAATAATAATAATAATAATAATAATAATAATGATAATAATAATCTAGCATTGTAGTTCAGTTGCTTTATCGTAATTATTTATATTTTGATGATCTATTTACACCTAACTACGCCATTTATTTCCAATTTTTCCATTCTACTCTTACCATACTGACTATACTCTTACCATTCCTTCGTAACAAACCCACCCCCATTCCTTTACTATGCGTGTTAATACTTTCCTTAGTTTTTAGTATTTCCAACTCCGAATATATTTGTACCTGTCAATATGTATTTTATATATAATTTCTCTCAATCTAACTCACTATATTTCTGAATTAGAATGAATATCTCTCTTTCTGACTATGTCTGGCTATTTCTACCCTTGGAATATGTATAATAGAATAAATATGGTTTTATAAATATAGTTTCCATTTATTTAATATCATTGAATATTATACTCCAGAAATCTGTCGAGTGTTTTGAATTAGTTATAAACATTTATATATGTTGAATTACCAACAAATTGGATATCCCTTTTGCTTATATATATATAGTTAAAAAATGAAGATTAACATGGTTGGCTGTACAATAAGGGCTTAATTTAAAGTACTGACAATTGTTTCTTTGATCATGTGGGTCTAGAGTTCGCTAATTGCTTGAGGTTGCGTTATTCGATCTCCAATACATTATTCACCTCTGGTCAACACGTCAGAGTACGTAGATATGATAGTAATTCACTCGAGGCAAAACTTATATATAAAAATAGCATATAATTAAAACAATAACATCAATAATAAAATATAGTATGATCTAAACAATAACATCAATAATAATACATGTATGGTAAAAAGGTAGACAAGTTACAGATGTAAAGAGTAAAAGTAAAATAGTAAAAAGTAAAAGTAACCTACATAGAAATTACCGCGAACTCGCTGTATAACTATGGAAGCATCTTGTTGAGTAAAAAAAAGCCGTGCGTTAAAACTATCCATGACGTAGCGCACTCACAACCTCTAACTGGATTACCTATAGCGATAATTGTTATCCCATATATATATATATATATATATATATGAATAAAGTTATTCCTTCATCAGTGATCTTCCAACCTTCATTGGTATTTCATCGCTTTAAAGACCATAAACCTCCGGTTGGTGCGAGCAACGGCTAAAGAAAGTCGTTGGGACACGTAAATAAGGGGAACGAGCGAGACTGTAAACAATCAAAGATGGTAATGCAACGAAAAGTGAGGAAGAAGGAGTCAAGTCCCAGAATTCAATGAATATAAGTTCTGTGAAATCGTGGACGAGAGAGAATAAGGACCATCAAACCTAGTCGAAATGTGAGCAAGGAAAGAATTCCGCACAGGTCAAACGGGAGGAAGAATGAGTCTTGTCCCTGAATTCGGTGAACATAAGTTCTTTGAAATCGTAGACAAAAGAGAAAAAAAAGGAACAACCAACCTGGTCAAGTGTGCGCGAGAAATGTATATATACATAAGTTTATCTCGGGTTCTGTCGGGGGTAACCACAGTAAGTAAGGTACTCAATACAAAGCAGAATATAAATATTAAATATAGAAATGGCTTCTACGAGACTAGAACTGTTTCATTCGGGAGAAATCATCAGGAAGCCCATGATGATTTCTCCCGAATGAAACAATTCTAGTCCTGTAGAAGTAATTTCTATATTATATATATATATATATATATATATATATATATATATATGTGTGTGTGTGTGTGTGTCAATAAATTACCTATGGAGATATAAAAGATGCAGAAGAGATAACCAACCAAACAGTGAGTGTGTTCTGTTATTATTTCTGGCAATATTATTACAAGTAATACCCTCCCCAAGTATAAATATGTATATATATATGTATATATATATATGTGTATATATACGCATATATATATATACTTACATACAGACATACATATATATATATATATATATATAGCTGCATCTTCCTCAACCTTCCTCTTTATTATTGCACGATTCTTGCTCTTTTTTGACTATTTTCCTCTTTCCTTATGAGAGAAGTAACAGACTTTCGCATATGTCATTAGCATCTCTTTTCGTGGCAAGATGCCAGGATTCTTTCAAAAGAGATGGACACCTAAAAGACGCATCAAATTTAGATTACGTTGTGCCTACCCCACTGTTTCTTAAATAAGATATACGTCTCTCTAAGATAAATGCTATTAAAACTATACGACTTTCTGCTACGATGATCGCTAGATATAGACGTAAATGAATAATTATATTCTGAGCACGCGAAACATTACACAATTACGTCTCAAGCTCATGTCAGGGAATAGCATTTAGTAAATTATATGTTGAGGTATTCGCATATCAAGCGGAACTGAATATTATTGGGAAATTAGGAAAAATGACCATTGTTGCTATTACATATTATATTTGATTCGTTCAATATTCACATTTCACCTACACATTATAGCTTCTATTTGTCGAGATCACAACCTCCAGAGAAATTAATATTAATCAAGCCGATAAGCCTTTATCAATAGGAATATGTAGTGTAAACACAAGTGGCAAACCCAATTGATACGTGTACACATGCATAGACACATATTTACGCACAACCATACATACACACAACATGCAAGCATACACACGCACACCCACAAACAGAAACACACTATATAAACACTGTAGAAATCATGTTTATATATATATATATATATATTTATATATATATGTGTGTGTGTGTGTAAGAGTAACTGTACATATATATGTATGTATGCGTGTGTATATATGTATATGTATATATATCTGTATATAATATGTGTGCCTCTATGTGTGTGTGTACTTGTGCGTGAGGTGAGTATTTCGATAAATGTAGTTTTCTTTTATATTACAATGCATGTCACCAAAAGGTGGAGTGTTAAGTCAATAAGATGCAAGGTGTGATATAAAGCCACATGTAAATCTATAATAGTGTATACAATTAGTGACTATATCCTCTGATTATGAAACAACATTGCCCTTGAATCGACAAGAACCTACTACAATACTAAACCATCGTCATATTCATTCCGAAGATCAGATAGAAGGCGCTCAGGTGTTCTTTCTTGAACGCTGCGTTCAAATCTTACCTACATACATACATACATACATGGTGGCTGCCAACGCGTTTTCGAGTACGGCCACTACTTTATATCCATGTAGGAGAACCCCTACCGATGCGCTGAACGAGTGTGACTTTTTAGTCCAGCCAGCGACTTGAAAACTCTGGTACAAACACTACACTTGTGACAATTATTGACACATAGTGTTGGGCCCATGGTACCATGTGACGACAAGTGCAGAGAGATCTCCAGATATAAAGCAATGCCTGTGCCGTGAAGCTTTTATAGTGAGCAAAGGCACTGCACAAAGCCAGTCCCACTCTCTTAACCAAGATGATATTTACCAAAAAGAAGAACAAGTCAACATCATTGGATACCATCAGAGTTGCAGGTGTTATATCAGAGTTTTCCTTCTCCTAGAATTCTGCCTTGACAAAGGCTAAGGGGTCATCTCTCCCGGTGATTTTGGATGGCCATTGACTCTTAAGAGCTCCTTTGCCCTTTGATAGGTTTTGTTTTTAGTCCTGCAGGATGTCCAAAGTCACCCTCCTCACCAAGAAACCTTGGTGGGTTTGCCAGTTTAGTCGCCAACGACCCGACCATGAGACAGGTTGTACTGGGATACATGTTACCAGTAGCACCAACTGGTGACCTGACGTAAGTATACATACATACATACATACATACATACATACATACATACATACATACATACATACATACATACATACATAAATGTGGTCAGTGTCCGATAATCGGACGCGTGTAATTACGGCTTACATGAAGGCAACATACCATATATTTGAAAAAGTTGAGCTACATTACGCGGTAAGATTACATACAATCATTCTACATAAGTGTTTGAACTGTAAGTGTGTTGTAAAACACCTATTTATATGAACGATACATACACTTATGATATATGAACGATACATACACTTTAACATATAAATGCAACGTTGTTATATTACATTTATAAAGAAATATACAAGTAACGTTTTCGATTCAGAAACAAAAATATAAGTGTTTGAACTGTGAATATGTTGTGAATAGGTTGTAGAACACCTATTTATATGAATGATACATAAACTTTAACATATAAATACAGCGTTGTTATATTATATTACATTCATAAAGAAATATACTAAGTAACGGTTCTTTTTGTTCTCGATTCAAACGATTCAAGAACAACGTTTAAAACACAGTTGTAGAATTAAAAACTAACTGAAAAGAAATATTACCCAAGCTGTGAATCACTTTAAATTTGATTCTGACAGAACTTTGTCGAAACTTTTAAAGAAGATCATCGACTATTTTGAAAAATAAATACGAAATATTAGTGAATACACGAACTCATCATGGCAAAAAGTACAAGTCTCCTTCGACCAAATCGCAACTACAACCGTTGTATGCAGTGGAGCTACGAGCTTAACAAAGTATTATATGAAGCATACAAACAATCTGAATCCCAAAAGTTCGGTTTTATGCAAAGGCTAAAAACTTTATGGAACTCCAAACACCCAGAATTAGACTTTTCTCCAAAGCATTTAAATAAACAGGCACAACGTATCATTAGATGTAAATTGATACATCTAACAGAATTGACTTATACTACAAATACAGCCCTTGTAGACAACCACCCCACCTCCACTGACAGACAAAGAGAATGGCCAGCTAAATCTAACAGTGAACAGCTCACCAACAATTTTGCTGAAATCCATCCCACTTCCACTGAAGAACAGCGAGAAAGGTCAGCTAACTCTAGTAGTAATTGTCACCACATCAACAACGAGGCTGAAATTCATGACTCTACTGAACAAACAGAGCGCCAAAAACTTGTGGACACCCTACAAGTGATATGGAACGATATGTTTCAAGAGATACACAGCCTTAATGTGAGTGACAGACCATACAACACCAGAATCAGTAAAGAACCCACTAAATTGGAATTGGAAGCGGTGAACGAAATAGCTGGCAATTATCTGAAGGCTATACGATCTAAAGGTGTAGAAACGACATTTGAAACGCTTAATGTTTTGTTATATGTTTCAGCTGTCACATTGCTATCATATAATACACATCTAAAGCCACGCAATCAAGATACAAACAGAAAGCCTGAACCAGCGTGGATGCGAAATTTAAAAAGCAAAATTTTGTCCCTGAGACGAAGAATCTCACACATCGCAGTCGTTATGAAATGCAACATAGAGAGCAACTTCACACGACACCAGGAAGACCTAAAAAAAAGTTAGAGAGACGATTTGGAGAAACAAAATTTAAAACTTTGAACTCCAAATTACACCAGTTGAAAGAACAACTCACAGCTACAACAGAAAGACTAAAATATAAGTCAACAGCACATAAACGACAAGTGCTAAATAGATTGTTTGCCAGATATCCTAAATCAGTTTATCGCAGCTTCGGTGGCAAAAGCTCAATCCCTGTAAACGACACCCCTTCAAAAGAACAGGTTGAGAGCTACTGGAGATCTGTATGGGAAACGGATGACGGATTCAACAGACAAACTAATTGGCTAAAAGAACTGGAACAGGACTACTGCCAACATGTCCAGAAAAAGCAATATGACATAGATGGGTCAATACTGGAAACAGCTCTACAGAAAATGTCGAATAGGAAATCACCAGGCCCAGACCTCATTACAGGATACTGGTTGAAGAATTTGACTTTCTATCGGCAAGATCTCATACGGCTGTTTACAGAAACCATTAAAGGCACACAAGAACTGCCCAGATGGTTATCAACTGCCACTACTCTCCTCATTCCCCAAAATAGCCAAACCACCCTTACTAAAAATTACCGCCCAATAGCCTGCCAAAACATCATGTATAAATTATATACTGGGTGCCTTAACCTGTTCTTACAGGATCACTGTGCTACCAACAACATCATAACACCTGAGCAAGCTGGTGGAAAGAGGGAGGTGGGGGGTTGCATAGATCACCTACTAACTAACAAAATGATTCAGGAAAAAACAACAAAGAATCGCAGAAACATGACTGTGGTGTGGCTGGACTATCAAAAAGCATTTGATAGTGTACTTCATGGGTGGATTATTAAGGCTTTACAGTTAGCTAAAGTGCCACAACCATTGGTAGCTGCTGTTGAACGCCTGACCAAGAACTGGTACACCAATTTGATCCTTAGAGGTGAGAAGGAGCAAGTTAAGACTGATAAGATACATTACCAGAAGGGCATCTTTCCGGTGATAGCTTGTCAGTGCTACTCTTCGTTCTCTCACTGAATCCACTATCTTACCTACTCAGGAAACAAGGTGGACAAAGAAGTGGGTCCAGAAGTATCTCCCATCTTTTCTTTGTTGATGACCTGAAGTTGTATGGGCCAAATATCAATGACATCAAGAAACAATTGGACCTCATTACACAATTTTCAACCGACATCAAAATGAAATTTGGTGAGTCCAAGTGTGCATATTTGGCAGTAAAACGTGGAAGAGCTGTGCCCTCCTCTAAAAATCTAGAGATGAACGGCCTGACAATACAACCTCTACAGTCAGGTGACAACTACAGATATCTTGGACAGGATGAGAATGTCAGATATTATGGACCTATAAATAAGGAGAGAACCAGAACTGAATACCTCAGAAGAGTGAAGAAAATATGGTCATCAGAACTGTCAGCGTACAACAAATACATTGCCCACAATACTTATGCTGTGCTAATTCTAACGCCAACATTTGGCCTACTGAACTGGTCATTGCAAGAACTAAGTGAGATGGATGTTAGAACTCGAAAACTTCTCAGTGTTTCTGGGAACTTTAACATCAATGGTGATGTGGATAGGCTATACTTCTCACGCAAGGAAGGTGGCTGGGGTCTAAAATCAATATTAACAACATATGAGACCCGGATAGTAACACTGAAGCAACACCTTCAACAGATGAAAAAGGTTGGCAACCATCTTGCCCAGGTTTATGACCATGAAAAAAGAAATATCATTAGAATAGCGACTGATCTGGAGGAGAGATATGGAATAAAGCCTGATATAAATCTCTCACCCAGAGAAATCGGAAGATCCTATTCAATGTTCAAACAAGATAAAAAAATTGACCAATTTACAGAAAAAGTTGTGCATGGATACTTGAGGCGTAAAACACAGACCATAGAGAGGATAAACCACTCAAAAAGCCTGGCATGGAGTTCCGACAAGTTTATGACATCACACCTTGAGGGATATCTCTATGCAATACAGGAACAAGAACTCCCTACCAAATATCTGCTGCACAAAAGAGGAGGGCCAGCAGCTGACAATAAATGTAGGCTATGTAAAACAAAGATCGAGGATGTAAGCCACATTGTTGCCAGCTGCGAAAGAATGTCATCTCGCTACTACCTCCCCATGAGACACGATGGGATAGCTAGAACCATCTGGAACGCACTTCGGAAAACAAAATTAACAACAAACGAGGAAGAATATATTGAGACAGGTGGCACTAAGGAATACTGGTGGAACCTGAAAATAAAAACTGCCACCAAATTAAAGCACAACCGGCCTGATATTGTTGTTTGGGACAACACATTGAAAACGTGTTCTGTTGTGGAGATCAGCTGCCCACTTGATGTAAACGTTGTCAGAAAAATACAGGAGAAGGAGGACATCTACGGACCATTGATGAGGAGTTTACAAATCCAGTATCCAAGATACACCTTTAGCTTCATACCCATTATTATTGGAGCTACGGGTTATATACCAACCCGCTTGGACCAAAGTATGACTGAACTTGGATTTGCGGACAAAAAGCGCAGCTCCCTAATTCATAGTCTGCGATAGCTGGCACCTTCAAAATTTGCAAAACATTCTTGCGATTCAAGGGATGACAATTTCTTTTCTTTTACAACCTTGCCACGAGGAAGGTGGCCGGTCAAAAAAAATATACTCGAAATTAAGAGAAAGAGATAACAATGCATACATACATACATACATACATACATACATACATACATACATACATATATGATGGCTGCCCCCTCGTTATCGAGTATGGCCACTGCACGAGGAGAAAAAAAAAATAATAATAAAAAAATAAAAATAATAATAATAATAATAATAAATAAATAAAAAAAATAAATAAAAAAAACATAAAAAATAAAAAAACAAATTAAAAAAATATATATATATATATATATACATATACATACATATATACACACACACACACAATACTCACACACACACACACACACACATACATTAATAATAATAATAATAATAACAACAACAATAATAATAACGACAACGACAATAATAATATACATATACATATATATATACACACACACGCACACACATAAGCATATCTACACACACACACGATAGCACTTAACAGCGCAGCGATCGAATGTGGCTTTTTAGCCCAGCCAATGATCTAAAATGTCTTGCACAGAGTCGGGAACCAAAACATTCACTGGGAATAGTCGGCTGTCGTTGGGGTTCATGTACTTTTGCATGTCGCATGTCGCATACATACATACATACATACATACATACATACATACATACATACATACATACATACATACACATTTTGGGATGGCCGTTGACTCTTATGAGTTCTTCCGCCCTTTGTCGGGTTTTTTTCGTCCTGCAGCACAAAATCATCCTCCTCGCCAAGTAAACTTGGTGGGGTTTCCGAATTAATCGCCGACGATCCGACCACGTGATAGGTTGTACTGGGTTACATGTTACCAGTAACACTCAAGAGTGACTCGACATAACATACATAAATACAAATATATATTGTATGTATCTTCATTCATTTCTGTTTCTGTGAAGCCCAGCTTCTGCAGATTTGTTTTGAGGCAGTTACTAACATATCCCAGTACCACAATAACCACAGGCATACATCTGAAGGTATAGTCAGGGTAGGTAGAGTATCTTCAGATTTCTCATTAGTTCTGCATAGCTATTCTCCTTTTCGCTAATCTTCGATATTACATAGGCATCTGCTGGGCAGCTAACTTCCACTACTGTGCATGTCTTTTCACTGTATGTACTGCTGAACTGGTCATTGCAAGAACTAAGTGAGATGGGTGTAAGAACTCGCAAGCTTCTCAGTATTACTGGAAACTTTAACATTATTGGTGATGTGGATAGGCTATACTTCACACGCAAGGAAGGTGCCCGAGGTCTAAAATCGATATTAACATCATACGAGACCCGGATAGTAACACTGAAGCAACATCTTCAACAGAAGGAAAAGGTCAGCAACCATCTTGCCCAGGTTTATGAGCATGAAGGAAATAATATCATTAGGATAGCCACTGATCTGGAGGAGAGGGATGGAATAAAGCCTAGTATAAATTTCTCTACCAGGAGTTCCGACGAGCTTATGATATCCCACCTTGAAATATATTTTCATGCAATACCAGAATAAGATATCCCTACCAAATATCTGCTACACAAAAGAGGAGGGCCATCAGTCGACAATAAATGTAGGCTATGTAAAACAAAGATCGAAGATATAAGCCGCATTGTTGCCAACTGCGAAAGAATGTCGTCTCGCTACTACATCATTATGAGACACGATGCGATAGCTAAACCATCTGGAACGCACGTAGGAAAACAAAATTAAAAACAAATGTGGAGAAATAAGTTGAGATAGATGGCATTAAGGAATACTGATGGAACATGAAAATAAGATCTGCCACCAAATTAAAGCACAACCAGCCTGATATTGTTGTTTGGGACCACACATTGAAAACGTCCTCTGTTGAAGAGATCAGCTGTCCACGTGATATCAACGTTGTAAGAAAATTACAGAAGGAGGACATTGCGGACCATTGATGAGGAGCTTACTGATCCAGTAACCAAGATACACATTCAGCTTCATACCCATCATTATTGGAGCTCCAGGTTATATACCAACCCGCTTGGACCAAAGTATAAATGAACTCGGATTTGTGGACAAAGAGCGCAGCGATAGCTGGCACCTTCAAAATATGCAAAAGAGTTTGGCGATTCATGGTATGACAACTTCTTTTCTTTTACAACCTTGCCTCCAAGAAGGTGACCGGTCAAATATGTACTCGAAATTAACACACACACACAGCAATACCAAAGCCAAACCTTAGCCACAGAGACGCACCTAGAGCTTGCAAGGTAGAGCCATAGCTAGATATAGCAGAGACTTAGCTATAGATTGCGAGGCGAGCTGTACTGAAACTACATTCTTCGACATTCTATATTCTTCTAGTAGGTAAAAAGAGAAGAAAAATTCTTCTTTTTCCGGGAGCGAAAGGACTGATCTCTGAACAATATGTGCCATTTGAAATTATACGATTATGTAAGCTGCGCTTTTGCCACACAACCACCGAGACTGCTCGAATTGTTAAACCTTTTTTAAAGTTATATTGTAAATAGTAATCTTTGGTATCTTACTTACGGATTTGCTTAAATATTTTGCATCGTTGGATACCGGGTTCTGTTATTCCATCAATTATCAAAGATTAATATTTACTTTTATTTATTTAATTAAATTCAAGTTCCCCCCCCCCCTCTCTCTCTCTCTCTATATATATATATATATATATATATATATATATATATATATATATGTATGTATATATAAACATAGAAATGACCCAACAGTCAGGCAAATCAGAGAAGCAAGTGAAATAGAGCTTAGAAAACCAAAGTTAAACAGAAAAAAACGAATGGAATATCAACAACAACCATACCCAAACAAACAATACTGACTTAAGGGAAATATAAATAAATACATTCAATAGTACACAATAGTACACAAGTACAATAACAACAAACAGATATAAACACACACTAGTAAACAAAGATAGAATACAAAAACCAAAACACATAAACTCAAACGCGAACACACACACAAACGCATACGCAGAGTCGGTGTCAGTTCCTTGTCATTCCTTTGTCAGTGTTGAACAAAAGGGCAACGATGGTTGCTAAACACTGTGCGGCTTAATTCGGGATGTTTGTTTACAAACAAACCGTGCATTATAATAAATGCTCGGTAAATCCATACGTATCTCTATCTCTCTCTCTCTCTCTCTCTCTCTCTCTCTCTCTCTCTCTCTCTCTCTCTCTCTCTCTCTCTCCCTATATATGTATATATAAGAAAAAGAAATCGAAAATGCAGCTCGAGTCTTTTTTAAGAATATTTATTTGTTTCGTTTACCGGTTTCACAGTTCTTATGCTCTTCAAAAGTAGAATTGAAAAGCATAAGAACTGTGAAACCAGTAAAGGAAAACAAATAAATATTCCAGTTGCATTTTCGATTTCTTTTCCTAATACTTTCACTCGTATAGGACATATCATTGTTTTCATTTAAAAAGAACCTCATTTTCTTATATATATATATATATATGTATTCTGATTTTTTCGAATATTAATAATAATATTCGATTAGTTTGCAATCATGCAAACAAGCCTCATTTTTAAAGCCATGTCAGTAGAATGAGCCCTCATTAGTGTCTGCAGTTATGTTTACATTCCAACACAAGATTGAAAATTAGGCTTGTTTGCATAATTGCAAACGTATCGAATATTATTATTAATATTCGAAAAACTCAGATTACATTTATTGTATTCAGCCATGTAGAGCGAATTCTTTTTTTATTATATATATATATATATATATATAAAATATATAATATAAGCAAGTATTACACGAAGAAAAATATAGACTTCGGCATGAGATTGTATTCAATTGTTCGGACCAATTCCTGAATGTAGTAACCAGGTATATTGGAGATATTATGTAGTATCAATTAACGATTGAAATGCTTGCGATGTGGAAGGTTAATCGGAAAGTTACATTCAACATGGGATTGTACTAAACTTTAACATAATGAATAATCCAAATTTAGTATCTTCTTTAAAAGGATACTGTGTACAGTCATCTATACAGACGTATACTTGTAACCTGTGGTCATTTTTATACCTTTTTTTTCTACTCATTGGATTGCTGCATCTCATATTTTATTTACTCATAAGTCTTTTATTTTCTCAAGTATCTAACTATATTATTGCTCAATATTTCTCTCGTGTATCTAGCATTATATTTCTTCTTGCGCCGAATAATATATGATTTGATTTTTCATAACATATTGATAATGCAATAATTGAACATCTTTACTTTATCCTTTTCTCCTTGGAGATTTCCGTTGTTCAGATTGATTGATTTAATTAATATGGAAAATCATATTAATCCCCTACATACGAGGTACTGGTTTACCAAGTTATCTCAATTAATTACCTCATTAACTATAAATAGAATCAACGTTCATTAGCAATGTGTAGACAAAATAACTATTGATTTATAAATATTTCCCATGGTAAGCTAAAACACATTAATATCACAACCAAACAATCATACTTTTAAGTAATTCAAAATCTTACCTTATATCCAAACCTTTCCGCATGTAGGATTAAACCCATGAAGTGGATAGTACAATTTTAACGTCTTGTAAATAAGTAATGTAGCTTTTGGCACATGTATTTAAATTAAGATAACATGTGGAATGAGAGATAAATATTCACGGAATGGCCAATAAAATAAATACTTGTTTATTATATAAAATCTACTTCTCATACTTAATTGTGTATCTAGCTTACTTTACTAAAGTAACTAATTATCAAAACATATTAAACGATAGAATTATATATATATTATATAAATTCCCGAGGCTGGACAAATAAAATTTTATTTACTTACAATTAAACATTTTATTTGATATATTCAGATTTTATTAACTTGCTTTTAATCTTATGTTGATATAATTTAGACCTTTTTCTTTATGTAATCAGAAATATTATTAAGTATCATACAAAGTAATTAACTATTTAATTATTTTGATTTGCTTTTTAAATCTTGTCATTGTAATTATTGTTTTGTTAATTAACAACAAAACTTGACTGGTAATACCCGAAGATAAAAAACAGTTTTCACTTTTTTTTTAGAGGCTTATAAAGCGGAATTGTGGAGTGGGGCAATATAAAACTCTCTTATCTCTCTTCATATCAATATTCCTACCTTTATCACTTCTATCTGTGAATGTGCATGGCTTAGTGGCTAGAGCGTCGGGCTTGCAGTCGTGAGGTTGTGAGTTCGATTCTCGGACCATGCTTTGCTTTGTGTTCTTGCACAAGACACTTTGTTTCACGTTGCTCGAGTTTACTCGGCTGTAGAAATGAGTTGCGCCGTCGCTGATGCCAAGCTGTATCAGCTTTTGCCTTTCCTTTGGACAACATCAGTGGCGTAGGGAGGGGAAATTGGTATGCATGGGTGACTGTTGGTCTTCCACGAACAACACCTTGTCAGAGGAGAAATTTCTAGGTGTAAATCCGATGGTCATTCGTGATTGAAGGGTGTCTTTTATAGACACACACACTTATATATATATATAATTCTTTATTCTGTTACATCATTTTACAAATGTTTTAGTATTTCATTCGATTATTCACACGAACTTACACAATATTAGTTAATTTTATAGTCCAAGTATATAAATTTCGTTGACTTAAGGAATTTATTACTTTAAAAAACAATGCTAAGGGGTATTATTAAATTAGGCACTACCACTCAATATTGTATGTAAATCATATTACTGGCTTCTAAAATGATTCGTTAGGTCGACTCGACGTTATGGTGGAAAATACTTGCACAAGATCAAATAGAATCAGTTGGAAACCACGAGCAAAGAGTTGAGACATGATATAAAATATATAATCAAATGGATGCAAGACGAAACAGAATAACATGAGATTCTTTCATAGGAGTACATTTTGTTATATAGAACAGAAAAGAGACTGCTATACTCAGAATAATAGCAGTAGTCATATATATTTAATCAAAGAAAGTATTACTATTGTAAAAGTAAGGGTGGTGGACTGGCAGAACCGGTAGGGCGTCGGACAATACGTTTCATGGCATATAGTTACATCATTTTATGTTCTGAGTTCAAATCCCGCTCGGATTACCTTCGCCTTTCATCCTTACGGAGTCGATAAAATAAAGTACCAGTAACGCTCTGGGTCGATTTAATCGAATTTCCCCTTCCCTTCAAAATACTACCCTTGTGCCAATAGTAGAAACAATTATTGTGGACGCCTCATAGATTGGTACTTTATTTTATAGACCTCCCAATAGATGATAGATAAAGCTAACAAAATACTCATTTGCTAGACAGTGTACCACCGGCATTTGCGGTCTCGGCATTGCGGTTCTTGTTATTCACGGAATTTTACTTCGAAACTAAGTAATAATTGGAAACCACAACATATTCGCGGAAACGTATATATCTTCGACGATATTTTAATGGCTTTTTCCGTGGCAATGTATATTTGTTTACGCTTTTTAACGCTAAATTATTAATAACAATATACCGTATTTGCCGCTCTATATTTCACGCTATGTTTTGACGTTTATAGTTATTTTTATGGACCACATCCAATATCCGCGGTTTTTCGCTCTAGGATCGTAACTCCCGCGAATACCCGGGGACAACTGTAAATGACATATGTAATAGAACATATTTATTAATTACATTAGGTACTAATGCCGATTCAAAAAGTAACCATTGGTAATAAGTTACTCTATGTAAGTCATATATCACTTTTGAGTCTCTACAGTACTTAATATCAAATCAAAATAAGCTCTAACAATATATTTTCTTTATTAGAAATATATCAACAAACAAACCCATGTAAAACAATAAAACAATATCAAAACTATCCATAAGAAAACCAAACAAATAAATTAAAATTTAATCTCCCAAATATGTTTGATGAATTATGCAGACGTTCTTTAACCTTTGCTAATTTTCTTCTCCATTTTATTATTTTAAATAATATGGTGAATTTTAATACTCGACTGCTATGTTCTTAATAATACCCAACACTGCCTACGTTCATTTTCTATGTGGTTAACTTTGAATGTCTGTTAGTGTTGGTACTGGTTTAAATGTATATGTAAAAACACATACACACACACTTATATATATATGTGTGCGTATATATATATATATATATTATAGAAAATGTATATATATATATATATATGTGTGTGTGTGTGTGTGTGTGTGTATGTGTGTATATATATATATATACATATATATACATATATATATGTATATATATAGATATAGATATATATACACACACATATATATATACATATATATGTGCAAATATGATAATAATGGAGCTGCGGCGCTGCAAATGGGTTACATATGAAAAAGTTTGTCCTCATCAGTGGCCATCCAACCGTCGTAGGCATTTCGATCTGTATATATATATTATTATATATACATCGGTGGATTGGCAGTATCGGTAGAGGGTCAGACACCATGCTTTCCAGCATAGTTACGTCCCTTTACGATATGAGTTCAAATCCCGCCGAAGTTGACTTTGCCTTTCATCCTTACGGGGTCGATAAAATAAAGTACCAGTAATGCACTGGGTAATTGCTGGCCTTGTGCCTAAAGTAGAAACAATTATTATATATACATATACATACGTATATATATGTATATATATATATATATATATATATATATATATACGTATATATGTTATATACATACATACATACATATATATATATATATATATATATATATATATATATATATATATATATATATATATATATATATATATATATACGTATATATGTTATATACATACATACATATATATATATATATATATTGCCCACACATACATTACATATATGTATTACATACAAAATTTAAAGCAAATATATTTGTAAATTCTAATTGCAAGATTCAAAATTATTTATCCATTCTTAATTAAATTTGCATAACTATAGACTTTGTTTTGATTTAGCTTTCCTTTCCATTTATTTTTCGCAAAAGCCATTTTAAATTAAACATAATTAGACATAAGTTTAGCAGATTGAATTTGTCGTTGTTTTTGTTGTTGTTGTTGTTATTTATTATCATGACAGATTAATTTTGCTCTTAGATTTAACGTATAATTAAGTCTAGGTATCAATAAACTTCATTAAGACACGTAAAATATAAAACATAATGGCTACACAGACACAAGTTTGATACAAACGTAATAGCGGTTTCTAACCATCAAAATCTAAAGCAGGCATGGGTAACATTTTCGAGCACTGGGCCGCATAGGATGTGGCGCGTCAGAATCCGGGCTACACTACTAAAAACATTCAAGGCAATTTTGAAATTAGACGTGCCATTCAGAAAGCCAAACGTGCAGCAGTTTGTCCATGACTGATCTAAAGCAATATATTTCCGCTGAGATTAATGTTATTAATCGAAGTAACAACCATTAGTATATGCCCACAGTTTCTTTTCTCTTTTCAACAAGAAAAACGTCAATTTATTTCGGTAGCGTAAAATTGTCGAGCCTTGAATTAAACGAATTCTCCGAAACTGCTTTGACTCTCTTTCAGGAAGTTATCGAGAGACTTAAAAATCGGAGAAAGATATGGAAAGAGAGAGATGTTTGAGCGAGATAGTGTTCTGTTCCCCATTCCTTTTAATTTCGTTACTTTTTAAGTGGAATATACGACGGTGTACTGAAACGTTCTTGGCTTTGGGTAAAGGAAAATACAGGTGGAGAAGTTAATTATGATTTTATTCAACTTATTTCCCTCTCAGATTCACACATTTATTGCAAGGGTCCTTTAGGTTTTGTAAGCACTGTAAAATGAACTTGGAAGATTGGGTCTCCAATAAAGTCTCTGTAGCAGCAATTAGCCAAGAACCTTTCAGCAACCCCTCGTAACTGCACACATTTCTTAACACAATTTATGAGGAATAGATTGAAATAAAGTTCCTTTAAGTAGAGAAAACCTTTTCTGTTCTTATTCTATACTTATTGCTATCTTAATGTGGTGTAATTCGTAAGTTTATATATACTGCAAGTTTATTTGAGGAGACGTACAAAGAAATGTGAAAGTACAAACTATTCGTAAAAAAATATGAAGCAATAACTATATGTCCAATGAAAGGTTTATGTATAGACATTGTATTTAATGGATAATCAGATACATAATACTAAGTATCAGGCAATTATTTGATTTTTTTTACAAATATTCTTATCATTTCTAACGCGATGTGTAAAATTACTTTTTTATTTTCTCAAAACATATTTTTTTCTTAAGATTGCTAATTCAGAAATGAATTCTAAATGGTATCGATGCCAATTTAAATATTTATTCCTTATCTTGATGGTCGTT
>OZ024741.1:45864690-45892190 GCA_964016885.1 Eledone cirrhosa
ATGGATTGTAAATTAGTCTTAATGAATTCATATTCATAGACTATATTTAATCAACCGTTAAATTTTCAATCGTTAATTTTTGGAAGTGAATAAGGGGAGCTAATGCGTGAGGGGAGATAATTAGCTAATTAAGTTCAATTCAGTTATTAAAATTATTTGTTCTAATACACAATGCAATGTGATACCATTGGATCTCTGTTACATAACCCTGTATATTTATGCCTGATTTTAAATACAGAGTATTCTACTATCATACATTAAAGGTTTCTTTAGATTGTTATCTATTCATTACTGGACAATGTATATGTTATGAAGGATTATACAGCTGTTAATACGTCATAATAGATATGCCATATGTGTAATAATATAATCCCTAATATAGAATGCTATTACATTTTATATTTAATTATAAGTGTATATATACTTTATTATTATTATGTTGTGTAATTTAAGCATTTAATTATACAATTACAAATACACGCAAAGTTTATCATCACACATTACATTAAACGTCTCTACATACCAAGTGCCAAATATCAATTACTGTATAAGATATAATTAATCTATTGTAGTTATATCACAAGGTGGTAACTCTATGTCTAATTCTAACTGTTATTGCAGAGCATAATGTTATAGATGAATAGGAGTTGCGTAGCGGAAAGAGTTGGTCGAGGGGTTTGTGGTTGTTGGTGCTGCTAAGTCCTAGATGTGTAGTGTTAATGGTGGAGGGGAATTGAAATCTGACATTTTTGTATACTAACAGCTAGGTTTAAAGTTATGGAACGAGTGTCGGTACCGGTGTTGGCACGAGGAAAATGTCTCTGACTTTCTATTAAGGAGGTCTGGTTTCTAAAATATTATAGTATGGGTCTCCAGAAGGCAGAGATTACACAATTTATTCGGTGGTTTATACGATGAGGCCCTACCTATTACTTCCCATTGCAGTGTAAATGGTCTATTCCTAGTTTTCAGAGAGTGTATGTAGCTAGATAAAGAAGTGGAGCTGGCTAGATTGTGTTGTTTGAAAGAGTGGAGGTGCGAGTTGTATCTCATCTTGAAGTTGTTCGAAGTAGAACCTATATACGTTTTAGAAGAGTTGTTTGCGTTGACGGTGCATGAGTAGATGATGTCTTTGGTTAAGCAATTATTACCTAAGGGGCAAGTTCTATTAGTTCTACAGTTACATTTATTCTGGGTGTTAGCTTGCCGGTTCCTATGCTGTGAAGAATTCTGTTTTCTAGGGGTAGCACTAGGGTAATGATGTCTATCATTCGTATTGTTATTGATTTCATTAGTGCTATTATCATTATTACTATTATTACTACTATTGTTTACAGGTACTAAGTTTACCTCCTGTTGTGTTTTAATTAGTTGGAAATAGTTATTAATCTTCCTTTTATTACTACTAACTATATGGTATGCTATGTTAGGTGTGGTGGAGTACGATATTTTAATTGTATTTTTATTGATAAGGCTATGGTACTTGTGGCCGGTCGGGAAGTTTTTTTCTAAGATTGAGAAGAAAGCCTTAGGAAACTTGATAGAGACGTTTAGATTGAAAGCGGGATTGAAGAATGTATTAGTGCTCCTATTTTTGTTTATAGTATTGTTTTTTTGAGATATTTATATCCCTGTTTAAATTATTATTGTGGTGTTTACTCTGGTGCAAGTTATGTTTGGTATTAATCTTCGTCTTAGAGTTATAGTGGCTAGTGTTTTTACTATTTTTCCTCATGGCCATATTATGAGAAATAATGTTGTAACTATGTGATTTTATAGGTAGGAATTCAATCTCATTCTTATGTCCTGATTTAGTTAAGGCCTCATTATAGTATTGTAAATTATTGTTAAATATAGTTTCATTATATGATAGATTAGAGATTCTATTAGATATTCCTTTGGTAATGGAGTTTAATATAGATTTAGGGTGGTTAGAGTTGGTGTTCATATAAATTAGTTTTTCGTTAGGTTTATGATAGGATGTGTATATTCTAGAGGCTAGGATAAGGGTAGCGTCAAGGAAGTTGACGTTTTTAGTGTTTTTATGTAAGGTGATACTTAAGTTGTAGTTTTTGAAAATTTTGTGTAACTGTTTCCTAGTTTTTTCTATATTAAATGTTGTATAGTCTATGAGAAGAAGCGCATCATCGGGGTATAAACCACCGTTGAGGTAGGGTAGGTTCTTATGGATTTCATTAAGTAGGTATAGGCCCACCAAATCGGTGACCTGCGCCGAGTCCGTAGATCCCATGGTTATGTCGAAGTCGTTATGCGTATCCTTGCGGGTCCATAATTGTTCTTCAAATGTAATTATGGTTTTTCGGGCCGCAAGTATGACATCAATTTGGGATCTAGTCTGGTCACTATTGTTCATGGACATAATTAGAGCCTTATTTAATAGGATAGGGGAAATAGAGATGTAGTAAGAATTGATATCAAATTGTATGATTTTTTTATTTTTAGACTCTTTAAAGAGTGTATTAAAGAGGGTATTAAAGAGTGTAAAAATAAAAAAATTATACAATTTGATATCAATTCTTACTACAATTCTCGTAAAATATATGTCACATCCATTCCACCCTATAAATACGAAACTTCCTCACAATTTATATGTATCTATATTATTGTTCAGTTGAATAGGAGGTTAATTATATGTGCCACCAAACGAGAGTTTGGAAGAAACCATTGTCAGCTATTAAATGATTTGAACACAACTTTGTAAATTGTATAATTTATTTATATATATAAATATATATATTTATTAAAATAACAGACTAAAGTTTAAGCAAAGAATCGGTGCTTTCACCCTTAACGGGATCTTCTGAGTTTCAGAAGATCCCGTTAAGGGTGAAAGCAACGATTCTTTGCTTAAACTTTAATCTGTTATTTTAATAAATATTTGCCCTACGGTTCTTATATATTTGATATATATTTATCCTTATCGAGCCCTCTTTGGATTTTAGTCTTCAAATTTATTATTATTACTATATATATATATATATATTGTATATATATATATATATATATATATATATATATATATATATATATATATATATATATATATATATGTGTGTGTGTGTGTGTGTGTGTGTGTGTGTGTGTGTGTGTGTGTGTGTGTGTGTGTGTGTGTGTGTGTGTGTGAGTGTGTGTGTGTGTGTGTGTGTGTGTGTGTGTGTGTGTGTGTGTGTGTGTGTGTGTATTCATAGATTCATTGATTCTGAGACTGCCGGATATTCCCTTCACTGTCTATAGTATGCCGTATTATGTCGTATTCAAGCCTTTATTTTTATAAACATAATGAGGGGCAGGAGTGGGCTAATTGTATATCTACCGCCTTTCTTTTGGTGACATTGAGAATAGCCACGCTTATCTAGCTGTTGGAGTGTAGAACTTCAGGAAACAGACGTTGGAAGAGGTCGTGTGTTTCCTGTAGTATGGATGGCCCGGTCTTCACACGTGTGAATTGATTCTGTACATGTCTGGTCTAAGTATTGAAGGGACGGATCGAGTTTTAATGTACACATTGGCATTCTCCTTTAAGAAACACTTAGATAAGTTCAAGTAGCCATGCTTTTGTTTTTCTACGATATATTTCTCTCTGATATTCACTTGTCTCTAAATATCCTACATATCAAATTTGACATTCGACCAACAACTTCAACCACTTGGGAATCTTTCTCTAACGAATCTAGACTAAGCTAGGAACAACGTTCATTTTCGTCACCACATCACTTACTCATCTAAACTTAACTAGTGGTTACATTTCATCTAAACCCCCTACAACGCCACTCCATCTGCATCTTCAGACTACAACTCCTGTTAACCTATCTCCTCATTGTATTTAAAACAAAGTAAATAAGAACGTTACTACAAGAACCCTTCGGAGGAAATCCATTTCAGCCGCTTGTATTTGCGATCTTTCTGTCATTACCATAGGTAAGGGTTGGTACGAATACCGAAATGGAGAAAGCGAATCCTGGGAAGCGTCAGGTGGACGACGCTTAAAGGTTGCATATTCCCAAATCCCAAAGAGGAGGGTACGGAAGAGAACATGCTATGACAATTGGAACCTGGAACATCACAACCCTTACAGGTAAGAAGCAGGAACTAGTGAAGGAGGCTAGATGCTACCGTCTAGATATAGTCGGGGTTTCCTCAACAAAGTTACGTGGCTCTGGTACTGTAGATTTCGATGAATTATGAATTATGAACTGGATAACATTAGGAGGGAGGATTTGCCTATTGAAGTTGAGACTGAAAGATAAGTCTCTGTATGTAGTGCAAGTTTGTGCACCAAACAAGGAGTCCGAATACAGACCCTTCCTTGGTGAAGTCACTGCAGCCTTAGATGTAGTTAAGATTGAGTCATATATACTAATGGATGACTTCAATGCACATGTTGGAAATGACTACCTGACGGAGAAAGGAGTGATCGGGGGGATCGCGGTCTCCCTCTAATGGCGAGGCCTTGTTAGACTTCTGTTCTAGCAATGAACACCTTCTTCCAGCACAGAGATATCCATAGATATATATATGGTATAAGGGGAATCAAGGACAGAAATCAATAATTGATTTTGTTACTGTCTCTGTTCTCTGCGATTCTGTGCTTGATATTCGTGTTGTCAACGTATCACCATGTATTTATCTGCAACTTGAAACTACCTAAAGCCATAGAAACCCACAAAACTGGCAGGTCAAGGTTGACCTACAAGATAAAGTGGGAAGTGCTGGTTGATGAGGAAGTCAGGACCAGGTATCGAGATAGAAATGCATCGAAATTCCCGCGATAATAGTTGTTCGACAAAGCTCCACCATTCAACAATACTCGGATACTGGACGCGTGTGTGCCGAACAGTTTCATCGCACTGCGCGGATCTCCGGCAGCAATCCCATGTCTGTAGATTTTATCTCAAACCGGTTGTGCTCCCCGATAGCACTGCTAAACCGGGGATTTCTGGAAGTCATCCATAGTCCCCGGCTAGAGGTATTTCCTGAACAGACTGATTTGTTCGATTTCGTCGGCGCCCAGAATTTCTCCGAGAATGTCGTCGCACATCATGCCACCCCACCCCCACTAGTCCTCAAATTGAACGCTAGAATAGAATTTCCAATGACCGTATTGCCCGGCTGATAGAGGGCAGTGAGCGCCTAACAGTATTCCAGATGCCTGGCGCCCACTCTCGGTGTTAGCTTGAGCTACGAACGCAACTCATTCTAAGAGACGAGCTGCGGAGAAATTTACCTCACAAACGGTAACACCTGGTGAGCTTGTCGTCTCCGTACATGTTTGCGCACATCAGCCACGGCATGGTCATCTCTCTTTAGTAGACTGCCACCTTAAAGGAATATGTCCCTTTCACAAAAGATTGAATAGCAGGCGCTTCATTTGTTGAAGTGTGGACGGGTCAAGTTATGACGCTCAGACGGTAATAATTGACGGACGTGGTGTACGCGTTCGCCACCTCCACCCGATATTTCAGGGATAGCTTACTCTCGATCCATTCCTAGTTGAGAGTGCCACCCTGCTAGTTACATCGTCCCAGTTCTCATCCATTTGCAGTTCAGGACGAAACATTCTCCCGAGCAACTTCAGCGCTGTCGGGACGTAGACAGCCACCAGTCTCAACTATTGGGGTATTTTATTATCATTTTATCGGTAGAGGGTCGGACGCAATGCTTTGCAGCAAACAGTTACGGCCCTTTATGATCTGAGTTCAAATCCCGCCGAGGTTAACTTTGCCTTTCATCCTTATGGGGTCGATAAAATAAAGTACCAGTCACGCGCTGGGGTCTATTTAATCGGATTTCCCCTCCCCCAAAAGTGCTGGCCTTGTGCCTATATAAGAAACCATTGTATATTGTTATCTTTTTCATTTGTTTACACGTTTTCATTTTTTTATAAATCCTCACAGACCCTGCCTTTTGTATCGTCATACAAGTTTCACCCCTTGTGGCCAATATAAAGAAAGAATTATTATTGTTGTTGTTCCACTTCTTCTTCTTCTTCTTCTTCTTCTTCTTCTTCTTCTTCTTCTTCTTCTTCTTCTTCTTCTTCTGTGGCTTCTTATTGTTGTTGTTATTGTTGTTGTTGTTGTACTAGGTGAAGTAAACAGTTTTTAATGGTACATCATATATTAGTAGTTGTTTATTCAAAACTCGTATATCTGCTGCTCGTCAAGATGGCCTCCTCCAGAGAAGAAAAGGAAGAATAACTCAAATTCTTGCTACTTTCATTTTTTACTATATATATTTTTTTTACTTATCGATTTTTGTTTCTCATATATTTCCTTTAATACAACTCCGACATTACCTGTAACAGATTTTTTAAACTAAAGAATTTGGTACTTCGTTGAATTCAATGTTAAGTGACTATATATATTATATTTGTGTGTGCGTGTGTGTGTGGATACATAATACACACAGACACACACACACACACACAGATATCTACAGTTGTTGTTCATAAAAGTGGTGTGTTTTTTCCTCCTTTGTGTGTTACGCCACAAGTAGTTTTGTACGCCTGTATGTAAATGCATTGGCATCAGATAGGCAGAGTCGTTAGAACGGCACCTAGAATGTGTTGCGGTATTCGTTTCGGCTCTCTGTTCTCTAAGTTCAAATCCCGCCAAAGGGCAAATTGGCCTTCATCGATTTGAGGCTGATAAAAAAGGACCAGTGAAGTACTGAGCTCGATCTCTTCATCTATATCCATTTGTCACTTCTATACTTTCACTCTCTATCTCCTTTTCTGGAAGAAATTTGCTATATTTAGACATGGTCAGGTTTGAGCTCCGCCAAGTTTAAAATTGCCCTAAAAATGCTAAATGTCAATACGGTACCCCCTTGACTCGCTTATGTAAATGCATCCTTGTATATTTGTATATATATATATATATATATATACAAGTATATATATATATATATATGTATGTGTGTGAGTATGTATATATATATATATATATATATATATATATATATGCAAGTATATATATATATGTATGTGTGTGTATCAATATGTATATGTGCATAAAATATGTATAAATGTATATACATATATATATATACGTACATATATATGTATATAAAAGTGTATATATATATGTGTGTGTGTGTGTGTGTTTCAATACATACATATACTCAAAACATCCGCATCCATACATCCACAATGAGATCCATACCTGCACACACACACACACACACATACGCATGCAGGCATATATACTTAATTGACGTTCTTTATATTCCAATGCATTGCACAGTGTTTTGGCCACTACATCATGACTCATAGGTAGATAGTACCGCGATGATATCTTTGGACAGCTGCTGATGACATGGGTGATATCCTCGATGTTAGTTCCGCAGAGTCTGCACTTGTTATCACATCTAGGTGTTTTGCCTGCATCCCTATCTCTTTTGTAAATCAGGTATTTTGTGTTAATCTCCTGTTCTTGGATTGCAAAAGCGTATCCTTCAAAGTGGGAGCCAATATAGCGATTGTTGGTCCAAGATAGACTACTTTGTTTATCTATATTACTCTATATGTATGTATATATGTATGTACGTATGTATATATGTATGTATGTGTGTATGTATGTATGTATGTATATATATGTATGTATGTGTGTATGTATGTATGTATGTATATATGTATGTATGTGTGTATGTATGTATGCATGTGTACGTACATATGTATGTATATATGTATGTATGTATGTATTTATGTATGTACGTACGTACGTATGTATGTATGTGTACGTACATATGTATGTATGTATGTATATATGTATGTATGTATGTATGTATGTATGTATGTATGTATGTATGTACGTACGTACGTATGTATGTATGTAAATCGAATGACAAGCAGATGCAAGATGATTGGTAGCTGTATGAATGGTAGATTTTTCAAGATAGATAAATAAAGAAGATAAAATGTAATAAAATATGAATTATTTCAAGGTTGAAAAGGTTGTTTTAATTTTCTTTACCTATATATTTATATATATATTTATATATATATATATATATATATATATATATATATATATATATATATATATATATATATATAACGAAGGAAATGTGGTAAGGAACCAGGTGGACCATAACGCACCAAAGTACTCAATACTTGAGGTAGTAGAGTGGGTAATAGGAACCAGTAAGACCCCGACGGCTGAGCTCAAGCCGTTTCGACGGCTAATTCTGGACTAAATGAAAATTTATCCTGGTATTTAAATAGCCGATCTTCTCAAGGGGTAATTCCATATATGGTCAAAGTGATTGTCAAAAATCAGTAGTAATTCTGTGGTTGCAAATTAGTAGGGGAGATGGTGGCTAAACCTGCCAGTAGGATAAAGAGGGGAGGGGGTGGAGTAGACCCAATCCTAGCGTTGGTAGTGCCAGCTACAGCTGGGCATGAGGTCAAAGAAGATACAGGGGAGGGGGAGGGGGAGGAAGTCGGAACGGTAGGTAGAACAATGGGGGGTAGAAATATAGGAAGGAAAAAATACTGAGAGTGAAGAAAAAAGTAAAGTAAATTAAATTCTACGACCTAGGTGTCAGGCTATTGTTAGGCTAGAATAAAATAAAGAAAGAAAGAAAGAAGTAAATAAATAAATAAAGAAATAACGAAATAAGTAAAAGAACTAGGTGGGACGGGATAGGCAAAGACCCTTTTAAGAGGTATAAGTACGTAAATGATACGGTGACGGGTCAACAAAAGGGGCCAAAATACTAAAGAGACTACCACGAAATAAACAATAAAGGTTTCCATCCCGGGCCAGCAACGACCCAGTGCAGCAAAGTGAACTTGTACGAGATAATAATTCTGAGTCCCGAGAAAAATATATACTAATGCTAACTCTAAAAGATCTAAAACAAGCTACATGAAAGTTCGTACGAAATAAAGGTAGAATACGGAGAAATAAATTCAGAATCCACCCCGCCCAGAAGAAAAGCGAAGCAAGAAATACTGAAACGAAAAAATAAGGCATAAGTGCCACTAAGAAATATAGAGGGCACAGAGAATAGTGGGAGCGGTCGGAAAGAGGGGGCAAGTATCCGGGGTCTAAGCCAACTGCTATAAAGGGCGGAGTCCGCCAAATCTATCATAGACTAGGGGAGGGGGTGGTGGGGGTACTAAGGCTACATGGGGCCAAAGGGCAGCCTCGTGTGGGCGAGAAAAGACGCCGACAAAGGAGAAGAGCTGGGGTAGAAGGACAAAGGAGAGAGGGGGGAAGGAAATAAAGGAAGCGATAAAAGAATACAAAGAAGATCTTACGTCTTCCTTGGCAAGCAGGGGTTACCCATTGCAAAATCGGCAAGTGGGGTGTTATAGCCCTAGTCTCCCCCCCCCCGGGTCATTATGGGGTTTGAGGGCGAGGTAAGTCCTACGCAATCTATGTTTACATGCAGTAACCAGTTCATCTTTCTTGTTTAGGAGTTGGTCCGTCGAAAACAGCATTTGTAAAGTTTCCTCCGAGCATAAATTGCACGGACGGCGTCTTCCCGTGTAAGAATTGGCTCTGGACAGTAATCTCCAAGTGAGATCATAGGTGATGTTGTTGTCCTTGAGGTCCCATATGTGGCCCGAAAGTGTAGTGGCGTGACGCCGGGCCGGGTTTCGGAAGGTATGTCTATGTTGGTATAGCCGGGTCTTGAAGTCACATGCGGTAAGTCCTATATAGGCTTTGTTGGAGGTATCCGTCCTCACGTTACTAGTAGATCACATTACGGTCTCTGCATCTATTGTCGAGTGGGCAAATAGATCTATCCGGGCAGTTACACCTCCTGGTCGGTTCTCCACTGCTATTTAGGTTATTTCTGCCATCGGGGTTGAGTTTTTTGTTGTTAGAGGAGACGATGTTTTGTGCGAAGTTTGGTGTAGTGCTGTAAGAGAGTTTGATGGTATTTTTGTTAATTATGTTGTGGTAGCGGTGTTGTAATGGGAAGTGTTTTTCAATGAGCCTAAAGAATAGTTTCCCGATGGGAGTAGTCACCTCTGCGTTGTGGGGAGGATTGAACCATGTTACATTGCGTGAGCGGCGGTGTCTCCTGCTGGTTCCGCTAATGGGAGCTGGACAGTAGGATATTTCCTCCCGGAAACAACTCCGCTTGAGGGCCTGGTTGTAATAAGGCGCATGTTCATCGAATATCCGCTCATTAGCTGACAAACGGGATATGCGGAGGGAGATGTTTTTGACCAGGTTGTTTGTGATGTTCCTAGGATGGTTTGATCGGCGGTGGATGTAGTGCAGATTGTCATTAGGTTTCCTGTATGGGTAGTACAGGTCGTTTTGGAGGTCGAGGGTCACGTCCAGGAAGTTAACTCGGGTCAGGGACGTTTGTAGGGTTATTTTAAATCCCCAGTCGCGGAAGAATCTGATTAATTGTTTCCGAACCCGATCTGTACTACTGGGGTTGTACCCTTTAAGGGTAAGGAGCCCATCATCACGGTACAATCCACCACCGAATGCAGGAAACATATCAGTGAGTTTGGCTATTAGGAATAATCCTATAAGATATGTGACCTCCGCCGAATCCGTGGCGCCCATGCTGACGTCGAAGGGTGAGTCGGGAGCTCTTTTTATCCATTTAGAGTCGTCAAAGAGTAAGACTGTCTTCCTGGCGTGGAGGATGATTTTTCTTTCCTGGTCGGTGATGGGCACAAGTGTTTCGGCGAAGTCCAAGGCGGCAGTAAGTAGCGGTAAGGTGATTGAAGCATAGTAGCTCTCTATGTCGAACTGTATGAATTTAGTTTCTCGTTTATCCTCCATATTGCTGAACCAGGAGATTACTTCCTGGGTGTTGATCCATAGGCTAAGTCGGGTGTGTTGCTTGACTTTTGGTATCACGCGGTCTAGCATTTTTTTGCTGATTCTCCCTATGTCGGACCAGGAGGTGTAACTGCCCGGAGAACCGACCATATATGGAATTACCCCTTGAGAAGATCGGCTATTTAAATACCAGGATAAATTTTCATTTAGTCCAGAATTAGCCGTCGAAACGGCTTGAGCTCAGCTGTCGGGGTCTTACTGGTTCCTATATATATATATATATATATATATATATATATATATATGCGTATGTACACTCTATTGGATGGTTGTTGGCTGTCATGATTTCCTCCGCATTTTGTCAGGTTTTATTTTTCGTTCCGCAGAGTGTCGAAGATTACCCCCCTAATAAAGCAAACTTTTTGCAGTCGTTGGCTTATTCTCCGAAGAGCCGACCATGAAATAGATTGTACTGGGTTACATATTACGACTAGCACTCACGAACGACCTGACATATCAACACCTGGAAGAGAGACCTCCAGAATATCTGTTCTCTAAGAGTAATTCGTGGTCCAAACTTATATGTGGCAAGATAAAAGTGCAGATCATTGGAAAAGTGAGGGCAGCAGGGATACAAGTAGCAACATTTATAGCAAAACTGTCCAATTTGCAAAGTTTAGAAATGCACTTGACGACGTTGTCTTTGATGGAACTACTGGGGAACAGTTTAAAAAATGTTTAGAGTGCTGGGGTAGATATACTCGATCTCAAGAAGACCAAACACCAAGACGGGTTTGATGATAATGATGCTGCAATCAGTGTTCTTATTGAAGAGAACAAGCTGTTTGAGCAGTGTCTTGTTGCTGAGGGTCCAGTGAAGACCACGTTTGCGAAAGCTTTCAAAGAAGCAAAGTCATATCTGCAATGTAAAACTCGGAGGATGAAGAATAACTGGTTGTCTGAAGTTACAGCGGAGATGCAGATTGCTTATAATTGCTGAGACCTGAATGCATTATACCGCAAATTAAGGTAAGACTTTGACTCATAATCCATAAAAATGACACCATTGAAATCAAAAGATAACAACGTCTTCATTAAATATCCAGCAGACATAATGAGTCGGGAGACTGAACACTTTAAAGATCTGTTTGATAACCCGTCTGTAGTTGATGCGGAAATTATTAATGGACTGTCGGAAAAGTAGACTGTGACAAATGAGGAATGACTCAACCATTGATGATATAAGATCTACCATCTAAAAGATAAACATAGGGAAAGCTCCAGGTTTCGTTGGAATACTTATTGAGCTGATTCGCTTCGGAGGTGACAATGTTGATATGGCCATTCATGGGCTAGTTCTCTATGGAATGTGAGCTAGTCCCGCACAACTGCGTAGATACAATTTTACTGTTGATTTAAAAAGGCAAGAACTCCAAATCTAAATGCAGTGATTAACCTGGTATAAGTTTACTCGGATCAGTAGGAAAAGTCTTACCTAAGGTCTTGCTGAATGTTCCCTCAAAATGAAGGGAACAAGAACATTGATGTCACTTTTATAGGGAACCACTCAAGAAATTCCCACATAATATTTGGCTCTTGAAAGGTTTTATGTCGGGCATTACATCTTTCAGTGCCTTTTCCACTTCGGTCTATATGGCTGGCTCCGGCCGTCTCTTCTTTGTGGAAATGGCATGGATGTGTGGTTAAAACGTTCACTTTTCCACTTCATAATATTGAGATTTGTCTGGCTGTGTGGCACCTTATGGAAGTGGTTTCTGCAATATGCTCGGTTTAAATAATGCCTTGTCAATTAAATCTGCCTGATGAAAAATGTCCCGACGTTCATTATAAAGGTGAAGAGCCCTTAACTATTGGTGAAGTCGTAGGGGCACCGTCATAACATACAGCGTGTCCTGGGCATTTACGCCTGGCGCAACACAATCGATTTCTGTTGAGAAAAAAGAATGAGAAAGGAACAGATAAATTAGCCAATTATATACATCTGGTAAAAGAGATAATCTTCTTGTGAGATGAAAGCAGAAGCAATCATTATAATATCAGGGGACCTGGAAATGATTCCTAATCTCATAAATTCTTTTAAAAAAACTAACGTTTCAATACATATACACAGTATGCAAAAAATGGATCTGAACGCGTATTGTGTACAGTACTTTTCAAAATAATTGTTTCTACTTTAGGCACAAGGCCAGCAATTACCCAGTGCATTACTGGTACTTTACTTTATCGACCCCGTAAGGATAAAAAGTCAACCTCGGCGGGATTTGAACTCAGATCGTAAAGGGACGTAACTATGCTGGAGAGCATGGCGTCCGACCCTCTACCGATACTGCCAATCCACCGCCATTTTTCAAAATAATAGAAAATATACAGACATACACATAAACAAGAATTGTACGTACCTAAGGTTGTTCACATTAACGCACACAATAAAATAAGACTAAAATCTACTAAAAACAAAATAATAATTACAATAATATATACTGTAACGAACAGCTACTGGCAAATCGTGCAATTAACGAGTGAAAAATGTTCAGCATAACATCGATTAATTACCGAAAAAAAAAACATTTGATAGCGTACCACATTGGATGTGGGGGACATTTTATAGAAATGAATAAGAAACGAAGGAAGCTATACTTAAAAATATATTCTGTCTGAAAAACTAGACGGGGATTGTCATATCTGTAATGCCAATGACTATATGTTTGATAAAACTAGACATGATCCAGAACAAGCTCATCTAATCCAGTGATAGAGATAAACATTTTTCACAATAAGTACCTATGCTTTAAATCATTGAAGCCGTTAGAATCTAAAACCCAAAGAAACAACGTTGAAATGTATAGCAGTCCTCTATTCTGTCAGTTATTCCTATAATTCGTCAGAGAGTTTATAAATAAAATGGATGTGTATTCTAGTATATTCCTATTGTCTTAGAATTATTGCATGTATGGTCTCCAAAGTTCTTATGGAGCTGTTGGGGTGCCGTAATGAGATATGACGTTTCTAGGCACTTTTAAAACATGGCGAGGCCCATCTCCTCTCCAGCTCTGAATACAGTAGCTTTCTTCCAGAGAAGGAGAGAGAGAAAGAGAATAGAAGTGAGAAAGAGACTAGATCAGTACTTTAATCGACCTTGAATTAATGAAAGGCAAAGTTGACTTCGTTGGGATTTGAACTCAAAGAGCCAAGAGCCGAAACCATATATATATATATATATATATATATATATATATATATATATATATATATATATATATATATATATATATATATATATATATAAAATTTAGTATATCTACTAACATATGCGTACAGATGTACGCTAATGCTAGCAAATACATAAGTTATGTCATAGTACCTAGGTGGTTCAATGCAGGAGGATGCAGAACAATAATATGAAAGACGTAAAATAAGAAAATGTTTAAAAGAATTTAAAAAATTAACTTACTTACTAAAATTTTCACTCCAACTAATTAGTTTCTGCAATGGAAGTGGTTTCTGCAATATGCTCGGTTTAAATAATGCCTTGTCAATTAAATCTGCCTGATGAAAAATGTCCCGACGTTCATTATAAAGGTGAAGAGCCCTTAACTATTGGTGAAGTCGTAGGGGCACCGTCATAACATACAGCGTGTCCTGGGCATTTACGCCTGGCGCAACACAATCGATTTCTGTTGAGAAAAAAGAATGAGAAAGGAACAGATAAATTAGCCAATTATATACATCTGGTAAAAGAGATAATCTTCTTGTGAGATGAAAGCAGAAGCAATCATTATAATATCAGGGGACCTGGAAATGATTCCTAATCTCATAAATTCTTTTAAAAAAACTAACGTTTCAATACATATACACAGTATGCAAAAAATGGATCTGAACGCGTATTGTGTACAGTACTTTTCAAAATAATTGTTTCTACTTTAGGCACAAGGCCAGCAATTACCCAGTGCATTACTGGTACTTTACTTTATCGACCCCGTAAGGATAAAAAGTCAACCTCGGCGGGATTTGAACTCAGATCGTAAAGGGACGTAACTATGCTGGAGAGCATGGCGTCCGACCCTCTACCGATACTGCCAATCCACCGCCATTTTTCAAAATAATAGAAAATATACAGACATACACATAAACAAGAATTGTACGTACCTAAGGTTGTTCACATTAACGCACACAATAAAATAAGACTAAAATCTACTAAAAACAAAATAATAATTACAATAATATATACTGTAACGAACAGCTACTGGCTAATTAGTTTCTGCAATGGGATAAAGACAGTTACGTAATATAACCGTCGAGAATTCATTGTGTCATCAGGGAGTCTATTCTCAGCTAAGTCTCCAGGCAATGCGCGGACACTGGGGACTCATATAAAAATAATAATAATTCGGTAGATGGAACAGCTAGCGGGGACTGGATTCCATGCACTGAAAAGCTCGCTGTCTCTGGTCAAATGGCAAATTCTAAAGAATCAATCATGTGACACTGAGGCTAGTCGGTAGGAGTGGGATGGTAAGATGACAGAAGCCTACTACCACACCAATAAATTAGTAGTTGGTTTGGCAGGTTTGCTCAACAAATAAATAATTTGGAGATAAATATAGAAAATTTAGTATATCTACTAACATATGCGTACAGATGTACGCTAATGCTAGCAAATACATAAGTTATGTCATAG
The DNA here is from genome assembly GCA_964016885.1 of Eledone cirrhosa. Classification (NCBI taxonomy): domain Eukaryota; kingdom Metazoa; phylum Mollusca; class Cephalopoda; order Octopoda; family Eledonidae; genus Eledone; species Eledone cirrhosa. The sequence goes on from OZ024741.1 coordinate 45,880,168, forward strand.
TACCTAGGTGGTTCAATGCAGGAGGATACAGAACAATAATATGAAAGACGCAAAATAAGAAAATTTTAAAAAGAATTTAAAAAATTAACTTACTTACTAAAATTTTATATATATATATATATATATATACATACATACAAACATATATATATATAAATATTATATATATATATATATATATATATATATATATATATATATATATATATATATGTATATATGTATATCGTGAATACATTTGCAAGTACCTGTACTGGAATATAGTTCTTTACGTTTGCAGACCAGGAAAATAATATTATATAAATAGTATAAATATTTACAACTTGATTTATCACTGAAAAAATGTAATACAGCAGATGAAAATACTATTAGATATAAATTATATCTATCTCTATACCTGTTATATCTTTTTAGAAGAAAAAATAATCGTGAATACATAAATATATATATATATAAATATATATATATATACAAATGAATATATGATAAGGATAAACACTGATACATATCCCTATCATATATTCATTTGTATTACACGGCTCAGAAATATACCTTTCTTTGAGCTATTTAATTGTAAAAGACTATTTGAGTTTATAACTCTATATATAATATATATATATATATGTATTTAACGAAGGAGTTGTGGTAAGGAACCAGATGGGCCATAACGCACCAGAGTACTCAATACTTAGGGTAGTAGAGTGGGTAATAGGAAAATGTATGACCCCGACGGCAGAGCTCAACCGTTTCGACGGCTATTTCTGGACAGCTAAACAGAAAAAAATGAATGGCATAACAACAACACCCAAACAAAGAATACTGACATAAGGAAATTAAAATAAATAAATAAATTAATTAATTAATTAATTAATTAATACATACACAAGCACAATAACAACAAACACATATAAACACACACTAGTAAACTAAGATAGAATACAATAACCAAAACACAGTCACCCAAACACGAACACACATCAAACACTATACACACACGCAAACGCATGTGTAAAAAAGATAGCCCCGATAATAAACACATTAAAAGCTCCAGCAATGTGGAAGATATCCATGTACATAATATGAAAGAGTTCTGGTGGAATGTTCCAGTAAAAACCCCAATAAAATACAGGCATAGCAGACCAGATATTATGATATGGGACAGGGAGAAGAAAGCATGCACAGTAGTGAAAATTAGCTGCCCAGCAGATGCCAATATAATATCAAAGATTAGCGAAAAGGAGAATATTTATACAGAACTGATGAGAAATCTGCAGATACTGCACCCTGAGTATACTTTCAGATTTATGCCTGTGATTATTGGGGCACTGGGGTTTGTTAGTAACTGCCTCAATACAAATCTTGAGAAGCTAGGCTTCACAGGAACAGAAAGAACACAACTAGTTAGGAAATTACAAGTACAATCCATTAATTGAACAGTAAAAATATGTAAAACATTCCAAAGATTTTGCATCTAATAACTGCATATACACATGTACAGATACAAAGCATATACACATGCACACATACAACTCAAAACATACACATCCACACATACAATAACAGCCATATCTACACATGCATGCATACATAATCTACCTAGATGATGTTGTGTAAATTCCAATAAGAGAGTCTTGTGTCTATGTTAGAAACCGACTCTCTCTCTCTATTGGGAAGAAATTTGTGAAATTATAAAACCAGAACATACATACATACATACATACATACATACATACATACATACATGACAGCCCCCTCGTTATCGAGTATGGCCATTGCATGATATACCATTATTAATTAATTCTATCGTCCAATGTCTGTGCGTGAAGATATATTTTAAAGTGAGGAAAGACTGTTCACTGAGCCAATCCCACTCTCTGAGCTATAACCTGAAAAGAAGAAAAGATCAACATCATCGGTAACTACTGAGCCGCAGATTTTATATCGGACTTATCCCAGTTTCCTGAGTTGCCTTCTCCTAGAAGAATGCCCTGAGAAAAGCTAGGGGTCTTTCACTCCCAGTGGTTTAACCGCGCGATCCGGTGTCCAGCCCGACTATTTCTATGTCCTCGCGCATATACATACACATGTACCCATGTATATACACATATACATATACATACATATGTACATGTGTATATACATATTTACACACTTTTGGATGGCCGTTGACACTTATGAGTTCTTCCGCCCTTTGTCAGGTTTTATTTTTTGTCCTGCAGAGTGTCCAAAATCACCCTCCTCACCAAGTAAACTTGGTGGGGTTGCCGGTTTAGTCGCCTACGACCCGACTATGCGACAGGTCGTACTAGGTTACATGTTACCAGTAGCACTCAAGAGTGACCCGACATATACATACATACAAATATATATAGTATGTATCTTCATTCATCTCTCTTATCCTCGTTCATTAAATAAAGAAATCATTATTATTATGCTATATAATTCCAGTTTTATAGTTTTCAGCAGGGTTTTTTTCGTTATTCGTACTTTAATTTTCTTTAGAAGAAAATGAAATCGTTAATTGGTCACTCAAGAGACAAGAGAAATGCAAGTTTTTCACATTGAACTAAACTGTCAGTAAAATTACATTTTTAATTCAAACTTTTCAATATATTTAGATTTCTTCCATTTATGTTTGACTCTCATGCAAATATCATCATCATCATCATCATTATCATCATATACTCGCATATATTCGTATATATACACACGCAAGCATGTACATAAATACGCATAAACATTCAATATTCATATGTACATGCGCATACACCTATATATATATATATATATATATATATATATATATTGTTATACTTTGGAAGGGTTATGTTTTATACATTTTAGGCATACAAGCTAACATTACCTCGGATTTTTTTTTTGGGGGGGGGGGGGGGGGGTCTGTTTAAGATTCGTTCGTTGAAGTAAAGAATTTCCAGGGCTTTAGCAGCGCAAAGATGATTACATGGTATTTTATTTCCATTATAGGATCTAGCTTTAGCTAAGATCTCCCATTGTAAACTATATCGGTTGTTATTGTCTTTTAACCTCCAGATATAGGCTGGAAGTGAAGTCATATTCCTTCTCAAATTGTTTTGAAATGAATGAGAGAGTGCTTTATAGATGCTGCTTAAATCTATTGGCAGTTAACCCTGTGTAAGCCTTACTAATAGTGGGTGTATCAACCTTACATTTGTTAACTATATTGCTTGATAGTCATTTCCTGGCTAGAGCGGAGTAGTCCCTATTGATACAATTGCAGCTGGAACTAACTTCAGGGGTGTTTATATTATTACGCCTAGGTAATTTAGCTAGGTTAGATGCAATGATGTGTACGAGGCTGGGAGTTGTGAAATAGGATAGTTTAACTGTGTTTCTATTAAAAAATCTTGTGATATGTATGTGCTATGGGGAAATGCTTCCTAATTAAAATAAGAAAGGCTTTAGAAATGCTGGAGAGAAAGAAAATGAGAAATATACCATGGGTCACTGATTACATCTTGGACCTATGTAATTTAAGACGTGACTTGAGGAAGACCAAACTGACAGATCAGGAGGCAAGACAACAATACAACGCTGTGAATAGGAAGGTCAGGGAGTAAAAATGAAGGAAGCCAAGAGATGTGGGTATTAGACTAGGGCAAAGCCATCGAAGCTGGAATAAAAGAAAAAGGGCAACAGCATGGCTGCTTATGAAAGCCTCAACATGTTAACAAAAGAAAAGCAACACACCACCAATGCCATTGTGAACAAAACTGGCTTGCTCCGCACAGACGAGGCTCATGTCATCAAAAATGGCCTGAGTATTGCGAAGACCTTTATAACCACAATCTCAGACATGACATCAGCATCCTGGACATTTCCACCAATAGGAACAATGAGATTGAGGTTATTCCAGTTCTCCGGGAGGAGATTGGAGAGGCGCTGTATATGTTTTAAAATGGTTAATCTCCTGGATTCGACAACATTCCATCAAAGCTCCTAAAGCATGGCGGGCCTAAAGTTATTAAGGCACTGACAGTTACCTGCCAGATGATATGGGAAACAAAGAACTGGCCAAAGGAGTGGACCCAATCACTGATGATACACCCCCACCCTCACCCTCACCCCCCAAGAAAAAACGGAAACATATGTCTCTGCCAGAATTACAGAACAATCAGACTAATTAGCCACCCCAGGAAAATACTGCTAGGAGTTCATCTAAACAAACTTAAGGGAAAAACAGAAGAAATCCTGACAGAAGAACAGACAAGATTCAGGCCATAAGAAGTACAACAGAGCAGATATTTAACATCAGACTGCTCACTGCGAAACACCTGCAGCACTTATCTGACTTCTATCATAACTTCATTGACTTTTAAAAAGCCTTTAACCGTGTCTGGCATGAGTTCATGGAAGGTGATGAAGGATTACAACTTTGACATCAATCTCATTGAAATAATTAAAGTACTATATGTTAACTCAAACAATGCAGTTCTCCGGAATAATAACACTGGAGAATTCTTCGGGACAACAGTGGGAGTTCAACAAAGGTGTATTGTTTCTCCAGTGTTTTTCAACATCTTCCGAGAAAACATCATGCCGGAGATTCTCCAAGACCTGCACATCTCAATTTCCATTGGAGCATGACCCATTTCCTATCTGCGATATTCTGATGACATTGACTTGTTAGGAAGCAGTGAAGCAGAACTGCAGGAACATACTACCAGACTGGAAAACGTATCAAGAGCATATGGAATGGAGATCAGCTCAGAAAAGAGCAGGATCTGGTAAATCTGAACGTCATATGGAGAAGCAACTCCATCAGTTCCAAACGAAGCTCAAACTGTAAAAGTCCTTCGTGATTTCTATCTTTTTGTATGGGTGTGAGTGTTGGACTCTCAGAGCTAACATGGAACGAAGAATCTAGTCATTTAAGAAAATGTGATTCAGAAGGATACTACACATCCCATAGAGCACAAAACAAACGGGTGTGTCAGGTAGCAAGTTAGCAAAATTGCTGGCAAATAGGAACCACTGCTTGCGAGAGTGAAAAGAAGAAAGCTTGTCTGGTATGGTAATATATTCTGCAACAATTCATTGTCCAAAACCATCCTTCAGAGTACATTCGAGGGAGGGCGAAGAAGAGGCAGACACAGGAAATCTAACAACATCAAAGACTGGACTGGTCACAACACCGAGACCCTTCTACTCATGACGGAGAATAGAAACCAATGACGACAACTGACTGCAACAGTGTATAGAGTGGCGCCCCAACGATTGGCTACACCAGTAGCATGATCATGATGATGATATATATACGACGTTGTTTGTCCTGGAGTTACCGTCAACCATATTTCAATTACAAAGCACTGACTTACACGAAGCTATAGTACAAGACACTTTCCCTTCCCAAGTTTCTATGAAGTGGGGCAAACCCGAAGATATGTGTGTGTGAACTGATTTCCATAACCACACACCACTTATACATCTTTTACAGCATGTTATTGAACATGCTTCCATGTCAGGCATTCATCGGTGAAATTAATACCATGACTGATCGGAATCAATAAACGGAATAATTAGATTTAATGTAGAATATAATTCTAATCAAGATTCTGTGTGTTTAAATTGATTGATTGAATGAATATTGCGTTTGCATGAAAGTTGTGTATTTATTTTATTTTATTTTATTTATTTACTTTCTAAACCGGAATTCACTGCATGGCATAGGCAGTCAACAGCATTAATAACCAACGTTAGGAATTGATTTATTAATCAATCATGTGAAAGACCTTCTTACTAAATATGAGAGTTTGTCGATAGCTCAAAATTAGTAATTTGTTAGAACATATTTTAACCATTGTTGCTCATATTTTAATGTCAAGACATATGACATTGCTTTAGTTACATGTTATGTGAAAAGCCTTCTTATCAAATATGAGAGGTTGTTGATAGATCAATCCAAATAATTTGCTCGAACATATACGATATAATTGCATGGCCCTCACTGTTACACAGATGAACTTAAAGATTGGTATCAACGCTATATGGTGCATATGTTAAAAAATAACATCATAACTTAAACTGTTTTTTTTCCAAATGCCCTTTTCCCACGAACGTTTTGCAGCACCCTCGTATTTACAATCGTTGACCAAATTTCAATGTAGCACTGCTCAAGATACATTTGGATCAGATTATTCCGGTTATGTAAATCCAATACCATTTTCAAGGTTTTTAGTAATAGTAAACCGGAAAGGCTGAAATTTCTTTTAAAATTCTGTACTGTGAAAATAACAGAACCATCAATTAGGGTGTGATATAAAATGCCTTGCAATATTCGTTGATTCTCGGCGTCATTGAGGTTAACTTTGGCTTTCATCCTTTCAATGTCGATAGATTGAGGTACCGATCTAGAATAGTCGAATACCGAAACAGTTACAACGTCAAAAACACTTACGGTATAACTTCTAGCTCTATGTTCGAAGTTCAAACATCGCTGTGGCTCTGCTTGGGGAATATAACCCGTCAAAAGTAGTAGTAGTAGTAGTAGTAGTAGTAGTAGTTGCTGTTGTTGTTGTTGTAGTATTATTATTATTATTATTATTATTATTAGTAGTAGTAGTAGTAGTAGTAGTAGTAGTAGTAGTAGTAGTAGTAGTAGTAGCAGCAGCAGTAGCAGCAGCGGTAGTAGAAATATACGTAACGAATGTTATAAGCAAGTTCAATATATTATACATACATTTGTATACATGATATAATATATGCATGTATTTAGAAACACTGGATGGAGAAAGACCAAGACTCGAGCTTTACTGTAGCATTGGCTTAGAGCAGAAGAGTTAAGGCTAAAAAGATATAGATGCTGAATTTGCTGACGACATAGTTCTGGTGACAAACATAGTGAAGGAGGCAGAGGAGTTGATGCAGGCGGTGGAGACTGTCTCGATGAGTGTGGAGCTGAGAATGAATGAGACTAAGACAATGTATCTGGTAGAGAATATTAAGATGCCAGAGAAAATTATGAATGTAGGTGTGAAGCCGCTAGAATTTTTAAATATTTGCAGGTGTCCCTGTCCATAAATTCCAGTTGGTTAGTTTCGTCACATATTTTCTGACCTCCTGTCATACACCATCTTGTTTTTGTGAGCTTGGGTTGCGCATATGTTATATCCGGGGGAGTGAGTGATTTGTTTATTAATTTATACGTTTATTTCCTTGTCACTTTTATCAGTTTGGTTCTTGTGTGTCACTATATGGCATTATCTTGTCCTTAGTTACTAACTCTGACGTTGTTGCTATTCCACTCATGTTTCCTGTTTAGTTTCGGATGGAGTTTGTATGTTTGTCGCTTCTGCAATCTGTCGGAGCATTCCATCATTTTCTGTGTGCATATGTTTATTTCTATGTTCTCTAGTGTGCCCCATGATCCATTCTGGCAGGGTGGCAGCGTGACACCCACAAAGTATATATATATATATACACCAGACATACAAATATGTCTCTCTGTGTGTGTCTGTGTGTATATATATATATACTAGTAGATGTACCCGGCGTTGTTCGGGAAATGAATGACAGCCTGTTTGTCCGTATAAAGAGAGCGAAAGGTTGAGCAAAGAATTGAAATGTAATTGTAAAAAAAAAAAGTTTAACAAAACGGGTGTACAGTGACATGATTGAGTGAAATAAACAGCAACATAAAAACAATTCATGGGGTAGCTTGTGTTAATTGACGTGAATGAGTTCAGGTCCGGCCTTGCTGTAGTAGGTATGAGTAAGGGGATAAAGATGGAATAGACGAACCATATGTCCTTCAGTAGACTAAACCCTATGCGTAAGATGGCGCTGCCACTACCATGTTAACCACCCACTGGACATAGGAATATCATTCCTTGAAGCAACTATTCCCCCTCAACGCCTGAATACACGATGAGAATGAGCAAAAAGGTTAAGTTAATCAAACCGAAGACACTGTTGCCGAGAATGTTGCTGCACGATTTTCAGAGACCATAGCTAGTCAAACTGCTAGGTTAGGGGGTAAATGCCAAGTAAGCAATGGCATAGAATGCATTTTAAGGCAATCATTTTCGCAATGGTCATTGTTGTAACATAAAAAGGTTTTATATAATGAACTAAGAAGCAGAAAGAAGAACTCTGCCTGCCCTAACTGATATTCCAACCGGCTTCATGTTAATAACATGGTAATTGTGACATGCCTAAAATGCTATCCGGTTCTATCCGGTCATGTATGTGTGCTAGTCATGAGTGCCTGGGTGTGTTTGTTGTGAGTGTGAAGGACCGAAAACCAAACAAACGGCATGCATCGGTTTCTATAGAACCTCATGATAGACGATGTTCTTTGTTTTACCCTTGGGAAAAAAGGCAAAGATATTGTCCCGACTCCCGACTCTGGAGCATGCAACGTATAATTGGCCATGTGAGAAACATGGCTCTTCCAGGTGAAGACCTGCCAACGAAAGTGTCTGGCCCTGGGACTTATTGACGGACATTGCAAAGCACATACGAAGCGGAAATTGTAATCGCCTGAAAGTGAAAGGATGCAGTCAGGTGGACCCTGGGTATTAGTGCATCCTCTCCCTTTCCACACCCAGTGAGAATTGAGGCCTCTATCAGGCACGGAGACATCTTTTTGACCACCAGGCACGTGCCATTACAGAGTTGTGGTGGGGTTTGATTCCTCAAAAGCATCACGGGGCTTCCCTCTTTCAGCTTTAATATGTGGGGAGGTAGTCCCGGAGGATTCAAGGAGTTAAGAAATTCAGTGGGGTAATTCACTGCCTCCTGCGGATCTGGGACAATATCAACGGATTTAAATGTGTGAAGCTCACCAGGAAGGCACTGCAGTAACTGGTCATTGATTTCACTGACAGTGCTATTTTTCGGAGCCAGGATGGCTCTTTCACATAGCCAACGCTGGTCTCTGAAGTTTTCCTGTAGATTGGGGAAAACTCTTCCCTCAGGTCAGCCACAGTTGTAACAGTAGTGCAAAGGTGGTCGATGAGTATGTCGCCATGTGCATCCATAGTAATCCTGCTATCGCCTTGTGCAAGGAGGTCCTGAGCAAATTTTTCTGAAGAAGTGTCGCCGTGCTGCTGTGTCCGCATATTCGTAGACAGCCTCAAAGGTTTTACATGCTGCCAAAGTGAAGAAGTCTTTAGGCAGGCGCGTACCTCATCGGCTCGCGTTCCTTTGGGTATGACGGGAAGAGTTTGTCTGAAGTCTCCTGACAGTAGCAGAGTAACACCTCCCATGGGATCTTCACAATCCTTGATATCTCGTAAGGTCCTATCAAGTGCATCGAGAGCACCTTTGTGTGCCATTTTGCATACATCCCACACAATGAAGTTGCACCTCCTCAGCAGTTGTCCTCTATCGGATTTTTAGCAATGTTGCATGATGGAGTTTCTGAGGAGGCTAAATTTAGGGGAAGTGTAAAAGAGGAGTGTGCTGTCCTGCCACCAGGCAGCAATGTTGCAGCAATACCAGATGATGCTACTGCTAGCGCGATTTTTTTTCTGCTGCCTTAAATTAGCGAGCAGTAGTTTAATAACAAACGTTTTTCCAGTCCCTCCGGGAGCATCCAGGAAGAAGATGCACCCTTTCCGAAGAAGTACGGAATCAGAGATAGTGTTGTACGCGAGTAGCTGGTCCAGAAGTAGTTTTGGCATAGTATCATCGACGTATTTTGCGAAGGCGACAACGTCATATGACGTTTCTCGGATGATGTCAGTGGGGAGTTTATTTGAATCCGATCGTAGGGTTTGCGGCAGGCCATATATCGGTAAAGTATCCCCCCCCCCCCCCATGCATATTAATCGGTCTTCTAAACTAATAAGTGCCCTATTGTAGACATCATCGCAGAAGCCTACGTCAACATTTGGAAGCAGTAGCTGGGCCTGGTATCTGAAGTTCTCAGACATGTCGTTTCTATATTTTAACCACAAAGAATCAGGATCAGGCAAATCGCACGCGTGCAGCATAAGTGCGAATAACTTTCTGAGACAGCCAGCTGTATGTGATACAGCAGCCTCGGCCAAAGCGCCATCCTCAAGTAGGCTGTATTTCAAACATGCTTCCCTGTATGTAGTGCATAATTGGCCATCAACAGTTCTGAGGCTGAGGAAACTTGTAGGCCCTCTAACCTCATGTAAAAGCAGGAGCAGGTAGAAGCTCTCGTGCTGGTTAGGGTGAACCATATAAACTCTCCCCAGGCAAGAGTCAAATCGGATGCCGGGGTGTCCATCAACATGCTGGCCTGCCTTTCTCCGTGTCCATGATTTTTTGTTCCAGGTGTAATATGATGGCACCTGTGGATATAGCAGCATTCGAGCAAACTGGTCTTGCTGGCAGAGCCTAAATAACGCTGTGAGTGTTGTTTCCCGCGGCTCATCTGCAAGTTGAAAAGCATTGTTATTGTTAAAATAAACACGTTGCCCATTCTCAAGGTGAACCGCAAGCTTTTCAATTGGAGGATGCCTCTGATGTATGGGAAAACCAATAATCCGCCAGAAGGCCTCGTTGCTGCTGATGTATCGCCCCACCTGATAGTGCGTAACTTCATCGCGGAGGATTCATTATGAAAGGCGAACATAACAGCATCTAAGCCCTTGTTGACATACTTGAAGACATACTTGGACTTAATGGAATTGCAGAACTCAACATTGATATGGGCATTGAATGTCTTAAGGAGGAATGGACAGTAAGGTAGAATCCATCTGTTGTCCACCTCGAAGTTACCAACCTTTGCAGTAACCCCCCCCCCCATCCTCAGGACTTCTTCTTCGGTATGATGGATACCCATCATGATCGGTCTGGGTTTCTAGAATGAACTTTCTGGGGTATCTTTTGGAGTACCCATTGTCCTTCATACATGGGGAGGACAAATTGAAGCCACGCCCACACGGACCATGCACCATGTGTGTCTTAACCTGAATGTAGAGTTCCCTATCAGTTGATGGGTCGGGAAACTCTGCCGATATAATTCTGTTGATGTCATTAGATGTAATCTTTGCCGTTAACCAAATCAAGATGTGTGCATGTGGCAGACCTCTTTTTTGCCATTCAATTGTATACACGTCACACTTTGTAGGTCCAAATACATGTCCTGTTTTAATAAGGTACATGGGTTTAATTAATCGAAGCCTAAATACTCTTCCTGTGAGATCATGCCTGTTTTTTGGCCTTTTGACCAAGAAAAATTCATTCTTGATCTCAGTAATAAATAAATCCGGTCTGCCATAAGCACACATACACATATGTCATGGCGTCCAGCGTTCTTTCATGCATATATCTGGGGCTCCCGGTGAAAGATGAGGGCAGTATGCACACTTGACCTAGGCTTCACGGATCTGTATCACCGTGTTTGGCGACGTAAAGGTCGTTCCTCATTCTAAGCAGCTCGTGCGGCTGCAGCTGCGGTGGCATCCCGTGTTTGGCGACGTAAACGTTGTTCCTCATTCTCTGCAACTTGTGCTATGTTTTCTGACTGACTTATTTCATGATCAATCCTTGCCTTCTTCGTCTGATATTTGGTCGACTGCCGCCCAATTGAAGGTTTTCTCTTTGTAGGCATTATCTCGCGGAGTACCAAACTGTTGTCCTAAGTGGGGAAAATAGCAATAACTTGAGAAGTTTAAACTTAGCTGTTATGCATTGAGAACGATAATTTAGAGGTTAGTAAAATTACTAACCTCTAAATTATCGAAGAAGAAAAGGTTTAATAGTAGAAGCACACAGTATTCAGAGATTCGCAATGTCAACTTAAATTGAGAGTACTGCTAAAGTGCATTTTACGCCCGCATTAATGTACGGGGAGTGGAAAATTTAATCGTTTTAACTCCTGCGAAGCATATAGTATTTATTATTGGCATTAATATACGGTGGGCGTAAGGCAAATATAGATGGTAGTTTGGTAAAATTAACACAGGAATAACATCAACAACGGACCAGAAAGCTTCAAAATACTCGTACAGTTGATCGAGTAACGTCGTGCTATGAAACGTATTTCTCACAAGAATATGCACGGT
>OZ024741.1:45897190-45962190 GCA_964016885.1 Eledone cirrhosa
AAATGTTGAAACCTCCCCCACTTCATCAAAGTGTGAACCTAATATAACTGTTATATACAATTGCCTCCTGTGTTTTGTACGTTCATTTTAACTCTCTATATATACATATATATATATATATATATGTATATGTATTTATATATATATATATATATATATATATATATATATATATATATATATATATATATATATATATATATATATATATATATACACAGATAAATCTACCAATCAATGGTAGGGTCTAAACCGTATGAAGAACTCAATGTAATCCGTATGTAGAAGATGTTGTAAAGCAAAGTTTAAAATACAAAATTTTCAACGATATAATTTATTGGATACAGTCAAAAATAGAAATAAACTCATTATTTCTGAAGACAGCGGGTAGTGAAGACGTATGTATTTTTTCTTTGTATGAAATTCTAAATTAATGTCTAAGAAATCTAGGCTAGAGAGGTTGGTGGCTACTGCTATCCTAAGTCCTAACTCATTGAAAGTAGAAGCTAAGTCTTTTTTAAACAGGTCGAGGTCGTGACCACTTTTATGGCTCGATAAAGTCAGTCCATCGTCGCAGTATATTCCCGTGTGGAAGTCCTTGAATCTAACACGTAATATGTCTAAGATAAATAGGCCAACCAAGTCACATACGTCAGCACTGTCAAACGATCCCATGGAGACGTCGAATAGGTCTGAAGTTGTAGACTTCTTTGCCCAGGCTACTCCGTCTTAGACATATTACGTGTTAGATTCCCGGACTTCCACATTGGAATATCCCGCGACGATGGACTGACTTTATCGAGCCATAAAAGTGGTCACGACCTCGACCGGTTTAAAAAAGACTTAGCTTCTACCTACAATGAGTTAGGACTTAGGATAACAGTAGCTACCAACCTCTCTAACGTAGATTTCTTAGACATTAATTTAGACCTTCGCACACACACACACACAGACCCTTCCATAAGCTAAACGATAAACTCAATTATATTCACAAGGACTCATGCCACCCTCCCACTGTTTTTTGAAACTTCGTTAAGAATATCAGTACTAGAATCTCAAACCTCTCCTCTAATAAGGCTATCTTTGAGAGGGCGGCACCCTGCTATAACACGGCGTTGGCTAACAGCGGCTTCTCGCAACCTATCACTTACTCTCCCACTAGCAACAACACCATTAAGAAAAGTAAGCGCAAAAATAGACAAACTATCTGGTTCTCTCCTCTCTTCTCACTCAACGTTAAAACCAATGTAGAAAAAAAAAATGTCTAGCCGTCTTAGATAGACACTTTCCCAAAGGTCATAAATACCGCTCCATCTTTAACCGGCATAAAGTTAAACTAGGATACTCCTGCGCTAAGAACATGAAGGCCCACATCACCAGCAGCCCTAGGAGCAACACCCCACCAGAGTGCTCTTGCCGTAAGCCTGAAGCTTGCCCCCTTCAACAACAATGCAACACACCAGCTGTAATTTATGAAGCTGTGGTAACTTCCAACCGACCAAACGAACCACAGGAGGTCAAATCATATGTGGGCATGGCGGAGGGCAGATTTAAGGAACGTTTCCTGAACCACCAGTCTACCTTCAGGTACCCGGACAGACGTTCATCCACGAAACTCGCGAGCCACGTATGGTCACTCAAGGACTCAAGTATAGACTACTCCATTCAATGGAAAGCCATCACTAAGTCCAAGCCATACGCAAGGAGAAATCCGAAGTGTGGCTTATGTATTGACGAACGAATAACTATTCTAAAGAGATAACGCAATAGTGATTGCCTAAACACGAGAAATGAATTGTTCACACGTTGTCCACACGTCGCCAAACACCTATTGCATAACTACAAGACTCCGTACTGATTATTTGTAATTTTATTTTCAACCTAAAAACTTTTCGTACTTTCGCAGTTATCCCCCTTATACCTCTCGCACACAGTCTAGTATTGCCTGTGTGAAGTGACCGGGTTTCTGCGCATGCGCGTTCGTACGGTTGTCCTTCCTGTTCCTATAACCATGCCCATTCCAAGCTGAGTATCCGCTAAGGTGAAACAATTGTTCTCGGTATGGTGGACTAACTGTTGTGTAACCACTTCTATATATATATATATATATATAAATATATATATATATATATAAATTGTCGAGAAGAAGCGTGATTGCATTTGAAATCTATAGAAATAAATTAGAAACTCGAACGCAGGGAGGTGCTGCTCGAAGAACCGAATAACGTCAATGACAACAGTATTTATATATTTCATCTACCAGAGAGCGTAGGCTGAAAAGTTCATAAACTTACTATGAAGGAGTCATGCTAGAGCTGTGAAACCTTGCATACATTAATTTCAAATATTCTTAATCATAACTGCATTGTTTCTTTCCAAGGACTATGTTGAAAAATAAATCTCATCTGCTCCTTCTATGAGAGTATCATGGTCAGTTTATGAAAGAGTGGTGCTAGAGCTGTGAAACCTTGCATACATTAATTTCAACTCTTATTAATAACTGCATTGTTTCTTTCCAGGGACTATGTTGAAAAATAAACCTCATTTGGTCAATCTATGAGATTACCTTGGACAGCCTATGAACTTTTCAACCGACCCTCGTATGCAGTAATTAGCTAAATCCGTTTACATTCTGAATTCAAATTTCGCTATATTTGGCCGTCATTCATTATTTAGAGCTTGATAAAATGGTTCCCTATGGTACTTATGTAAAGCCATGTGAACTGAAGCAATGAATGCTTAAAAGTCACTCCAATACACTATTTACGAGATGCTGTGTTAGTTATAAGTATACCCTCCAGTAGACTAACATCCTAACATACTAACCATGTGTAAACTATCATTTTCATCAATTATTCTATTTTAGCCAGGCTTAATTTCAATTATATTAGTGGAGCTGTTGATTCGTGTAGAAAATGGCATAGCTTTATATGAAGAGATCAAACAGAAGTCGATTAAATATATCAATCAATTTCATCTTGATTGTGCCAGTAGACTGAAAATATCAACCAAAATCACAAAGAATCAACAGGGTGATTCCAATATTCTATATTTTCGTTTCTTTTTTTTTTTTTTTTATTTTGGTTTCTTTTTTGTTTTATTTTTTCTATGTGCTTTTTTTTTCTTCTAATTTTGATATCTCGTGAATGATTGTGCAACTAGCGTTGAAAATACGATAGCTTGAAACAAAGAGAAACGCGTCTGTGTTCTCTTTTCCGGATCAATAACGCTATGTCACAAAAGACAATTGATTATTTTGCAATATTTCTACATTATTGATTAGTATTTTCTCTTAATGTATCTTCCATCCATCATAAGGACTTATAATTTATTCTAAATTTCAATGTATATGATCAAGCTTTCCTAACTATATCATTAAAATTTCGAGAATTTGAAAGTATGATTATCTCAAATACATTATCATAAAGGATAGAAAGAAGCAAATAAATAATTTAAAGATATTGATGGAATAGGCTAGTTATTTTTAATTATATGATCTATATCGATTTACATTGATATGCAAATATATGTTACCTGTAATGTTAAATACCTTATTTCCATTCTTTATTCTTATGTCCTGTTATTGGTTTAAGAGAGCCGCCATATTGGGGCACCACTTTAAAGAGACGTGGTCGGTCATATCAACGCCACTAATTTCCTTTCATGTTTAATTCTTATTTAATCGATCGCTTTTCGTCAAACTGCATCCTTGTGTGACAGTAAGCGTAAATAAACACAGGCGCAAGTGCTTATATATATTATACTCTTTTACTCTTTTACCTGTTCTAGCCACCCGGCTGAGGCCATGCTGGGCACCGACCTTGATATATATATATATATATATATATATATATATATATATATATTCATATGTTTATATATGATGTATGTATATACATATATATATGTATATATGACATATATTTATATGTCATACACACACACACACACACACACACACATATATATATATATATATATATATATATATATATATATATATATATATATATATATACATACATATATATATATATATGTATGTATGTATATATACATATTCATATATATATATGTATATAAACAAACAATAAAGAGGGTGTAGTAAGATACCAGGTGGACCATAACACACCAGAGTACTCGATACTTGGAGTAGTAGAGTGGGTAATATGAAGAGATTCAGGACCCTGACAGCTGAGCTCCGGCCGTTTAGACAGCTAGATCCGAATCTCTTCATATTATATATACAGTGTGGGGCATAATTCCTGTTACAAAATTTTAAATCAATTTTAAAAATACATTATGCTGCTAATATAACTAATATATTTGTATCAAATTCATGCACTATAACCATATTAACTATTTTTCAGAACATTACTCCATTAACAATTTGCAATGTCCATAGAATTGAAAAGAAAGTTCATAATAGAGAAGCATGAAAAAGGCCTGACTCCACCCGATATTTAAACTGGGGAAAATTCTTAAGATCAATAGAATGTTTATTAAAATAGCAATCGATCGATTTAAGGAAACTTCCTCGACCAAAGACAGACCTCGATCCGAACGCCCTCGCACCTCAAGAACACCAAAACTCGTTAAAAGTGTGAGGGAAAAAATAAGGCGTAATCCAAGAAGGTCCATGAGAAAAATGGCAGAAGAAGCAGAAATATCGCCGAGAACTATGCGGAGGATATGTCGAGATGATCTGGGGATGTCACCCTATAAGTTCCAAAAGAGGCAGCTTCTTTCTGCAGCCACAATTGAAAAGAGTCTCTTCAGAAGTAAACTGTTATTGAACCGTATCAAGGATGGCACGCTGCAAAACATCATCTTTACAGATGGGAAGATATTCACTGTGTAGCAGTCTCACAATCATCAAAATGATCGAGTACTTGCAAAAAGTCTCAAATCAATTCCTTCAAGTGTAGGAAAAGTGTTCAGAACACAGAAACCAGCATCAGTGATGGTTTGGGCAGCCATTTCTGAAAGAGGCAAGTCTCCTCTGACTTTTGTGCCTCAAGGAGTTAAAATTAACAAAGAACTTTACATAAAGGATATTTTGGAAGGAGCACTGATGCCATGGTGAACATCTGTTTATGGTGATGAGATTTGGACTCTCCAACAAGATGGAGTGACGAGCCACACTGCTAGCGTAACACAACAGTGTTGTAGAGACCATTGTTGTGCATGGATCAGTAAGGAAGAGTGACCTCCCACATCACCAGATCTCAACCCTCTCGATTTTTCTTTATGGTCAATTCTTGACAGTGAAGCCTGCTCTACTCCTAGCCAAAATATTGAAACCCTAAAATCAAAACTGAATAAAGCATGGAAACTGTTCATGCAGCCATCGAAGACTTTCCTAGAAGACTTCGAGCGGTAGTGAGAGCTAGAGGAAAGCATTTCGAATAAATGTTTGTGCAGTTGTTTAATAGTATATTACTTACTATTTGTTGAAGTCAGATCTTGAAATAAATGTTTTTTTCAAGAACTATTTGCATTTTATTTTGTAACAGTTTTTATGCCCCACCCTGTATATATATATATATATATATATATATATATATATATATATGGACTCCAGGAATAACCGGCGAAACGGCTTGAGCTCTGCCGTCGGGGTCATACATTTTCATATATATATATATATATTAATTTCTATACATATATATATATATATATATATATATATATATATATATATATATATACATGTAAAGTTATATTTAAAATTGTTGGGTTACAACTAGTAAATATTTATAACTGATATAAAAGCACTCGACAAATATTTGGAGTATATTTACAATATTAAATAAATGGAAAACTATATTTATAAAACCATATTTATTTCATTATATATATTTCGGGGATATCATATTAACAATATGCTATGCCTTCATCAGACAAAATACAATATAAACAGTTTTATAGATAAATATATAAATATATTCGACATACCGTAATAAACATCAACTTCATTTGAAGAGGTTTACGCTAGCAGTGAAAATACAGAGAGAAAGAAAGAGAGAAAGAAAAGAGGGAAAAACGAAAGAAAGAAAGACAAAACGAAGAAAAGGAAGAAAAAGAAGAAAAAAAAAAGAAGAAAAAGAAAAAGAAGAAATGCATGGAACAAAATAGAGAGATGGAAAAATAGATAAAGTGAAGAGCTTCATGTAAAGAGACAGAAAGATATATATATATAGAGAGAGAGAGGAAATAGAGATAGATACATATATATATATAGAAAATTAGGTAGTGGGAGGTCATTTATGATACATTTATTTATTTATTTATTTATTTATTTATTTATTTAGCTCAAGTATTAATGTAAGGGAGATATATAGAGAGATATAGAGAGATATAGAGAGAGAAAAAAATTTAAAAATATCCAGACATATTCGAGGCGTAGAAAACCCTATGTTTTAATGTATTAGTATTTATAAAACTTACACTACACTGTAAATATCAGTATTCCTGAATGAAACAAGTATTCACAATGTGTGAAAATTCATTATCTTATGTTTAGTTTTAAAAATTCATATGTCTATGTGACAGCTACAAATCTCAATGTGAATCCAACTGATTCACTCCGCAAACTCTAAGTTATCGGAAAACATTCTCAATGTGGTATAAAAATTTGAGCGTATTATTATTCTTGCGATTACTCTACAAGATTATCTATCAAGCAGAAATAGAGAGCAGATTTCAATATACTAATCGAAAATATATATTATATTATAAACAAAGATAACAATAATAATAATAATAAGTAAAAATATATAAAAATATAGAATAGAAAACTAAAAAAAAAAAAAAAATATTACGAAAGAATATTACATAATAAAAATATTGCATATTAAAAATACTACGTATTAAAAAATATTACGTATTAAAGATTTACATATAAAAATTTACATATAAAAATATACATATAAAAATTTACATATAAAAATTTACATATAAAAATATATAAAAATATTAAAAAATAAAATTAAAATAAAAATATTATAGAATACTACAATATTAAAAGAATAAAAGTAAAAATAAAAATAAAAATAAAAATAAAAAATAAAAATAAAAATAAAAATGAAAATAAAAATAAACCACAAAAAACAACCCTTCAAAGTTAATTGACAATATATTGCCAAGTTCACTACAAGACAAAGCCAAAAAGCCGATGCTCCAAATTTTTTGAATTAACCTTACACTAGATAAACTTCTATATTAAACATAGGAACATATGTAGACATTATTGGACATCATAATCTTTTTACGATATACTTTGCTAGACGTGATTTGATAGATAATTTTTGGCTTTGTCTTGTAGTGAACTTGGCAATATATTGTCAATTAACTTTGAAGGGTTGTTTTTTGTGGTTTATTTTTATTTTCATTTTTATTTTTATTTTTATTTTTATTTTTATTTTTATTTTTATTTTTATTTTTATTTTTACTTTTATTCTTTTAATATTTTTATTTTAATTTTATTTTTTAATATTTTTATATATTTTTATATGTAAATTTTTATATGTAAATTTTTATATGTATATTTTTATATGTAAATTTTTATATGTAAATCTTTAATACGTAATATTTTTTAATACGTAGTATTTTTAATATGCAATATTTTTATTATGTAATATTCTTTCGTAATATTTTTTTTTAGTTTTCTATTCTATATTTTTCTATATTTTTACTTATTATTATTATTATTGTTATCTTTGTTTATAATATATTATATATTTTCGATTAGTATATTGAAATCTGCTCTCTATTTCTGCTTGATAGATAATCTTGTAGAGTAATCGCAAGAATAATAATACGCTCAAATTTTTATACCACATTGACAATGTTTTCCGATAACTTAGAGTTTGCGGAGTGAATCAGTTGGATTCACATTGAGATTTGTAGCTGTCACATAGACATATGAATTTTTAAAACTAAACATAAGATAATGAATTTTCACACATTGTGAATACTTGTTTCATTCAGGAATACTGATATTTACAGTGTAGTGTAAGTTTTATAAATACTAATACATTAAAACATAGGGTTTTCTACGCCTCGAATATGTCTGGATATTTTTAAATTTTTTTCTCTCTATATATCTCTCTATATCTCTCTATATATCTCCCTTACATTAATACTTGAGCTAAATAAATAAATAAATAAATAAATAAATAAATAAATGTATCATTGATACACTTACTCAAAATGACCTCCCACTACCTAATTTTCTATATATATATATGTATCTATCTCTATTTCCTCTCTCTCTATATATATATATATCTTTCTGTCTCTTTACATGAAGCTCTTCACTTTATCTATTTTTCCATCTCTCTATTTTGTTCCATGCATTTCTTCTTTTTCTTTTTCTTCTTTTTTTTTTCTTCTTTTTCTTCCTTTTCTTCGTTTTGTCTTTCTTTCTTTCGTTTTTCCCTCTTTTCTTTCTCTCTTTCTTTCTCTCTGTATTTTCACTGCTAGCGTAAACCTCTTCAAATGAAGTTGATGTTTATTACGGTATGTCGAATATATTTATATATTTATCTATAAAACTGTTTATATTGTATTTTGTCTGATGAAGGCATAGCATATTGTTAATATGATATCCCCGAAATATATATAATGAAATAAATATGGTTTTATAAATATAGTTTTCCATTTATTTAATATTGTATATATATATATATATATATATATATATATATATATATATATATATATATATATATATATATATATATATATATATATATATATATATATATAAATTTCGTATTTCGAAAGAAATACGATTTTAGGAAGTCGTAGCTATGCGGACACCGGGGGGCTAACGCCCTCTGGTGTTGTCCAGCAGAAGCAGGGGGACTACCGTCTATGCATTTCAGGCTTGACTGACCATCGTCAGGACGATCCCTCCCACTACTCTGCGACTGTTGCATAGCTGCGACTTCCATCTCTATCCTTTCATCTCCATCTCTCTAGGTATCTGCCTCTGACTCTCTCTCCGTCTCTTTTTCCCTCCTCACACTGTCGGTTCTTTCTCTCTCCATCCCCCTCTCCCCCCCTCTCTCTCTCTCTCCATCTCTTTCCAGCCATCCCTCCCCATCCATCTCTTATCCATCTCTATCCATATCTCTCCTCGGTCTCTCTCCATCACACCACTCTTCTCTTTCTCTCTATCTATCTAACTATCTAACTATCTATATACCTATATATTTATGTCTCTATCTTTCTTGGTAGCAAGCCTTTCTTCAATTTGTTCACATTCCTTACAATCTCATATAAATCATATTCTATTTATCTCGTTTGGTTCTAACATCCTCCCCCACTACGTTACATCTTTTCTTTTTCTGCGTCTAGCACACAAAAAACACAGCCTATGTAGAGATATTTGAATTAACGAATTAATGCATTTCTTGACTAAGTTATTATTGTCACTGTATTATCTCTGACAACTCAGAGAAGAAATGCGGTTATGTTAACCCCACTACACATCTATGATTCTCTTGCTTTTGTTCGGTCTTATCTTGATACTGATTCTCCTATCATGAGTGCGAGGTTCATTATCTATATGGTATTTTATCTTGTAGATTATACAGCGTATCAAATACTTTTTGTTTCGTTTATTACTAATGCTTTTATATCTTCGTTTATACTTGTATTTTGTGTATCAGCTTCTTATTCCAATATTGCCCCCGTTACTGCTGCTGTGTTTTTGTCGTTATCGCTATTTTTAAGTCACACTAAGTCATGTCTACTTTCGCTTTCTCTCATATTCCTTGGAAATCTATACTTAGAAATTTAAATTAGATTATTTTTTTGACTGATGAAATGTAAATTAAAAGAAACTAAAATCACGATGTTTAAACCAGATTAATGTTATATTAAAGAATCCAGCACAAAACGCAATCTTATTCAGTATGTATTACTTGGTTTCTAGAAATCACTTTGGAGAGAAAGGAAGACAGATAGCTTATACAAATATATACTTAAAATATTTAGATATATTTACATGAACTACTTTGATTTTGTGTTAAGGTAAATAAAGTCATATAAGTAACATAATGATATAGGAATACCTTCTCAGTTTGCGATATACTTTTCCAATAGTACTTTCAGTCGAATCAGCAAATAATAATTCCGTTGTCAACAGCACTCAATCCAAACTGATCGAATATGAATGCCCACATTAAATAGATATTCATATAGCAAGTACATCGATTCCGTTTCCATATAATTTTTCGTTTAGCAAGAAGTGTTTTCATTAAAATTCATTGCATTCTAATAAATGTCTCCACAACAGAACTAAAGCTATGTACTCTAATTCAACATAGATCAGCCCTCTCCGGACATTTGCTATCGTGACCAAATTGACATATCAACAATCCTCCGTAACCTTTTTCTTTAAATAGAATTTTCAAAACATATAACATTCACATTTTATCCTATTCTTGGAGTAATATTCCTAGGATTATGTTATCAGTAAACACTGTGCTGTAGCTCTTGTGCATAGTAAATTTGTTATACACGTATCAGTTTTAGGTGTGGTACTGTGTTTGTGGTTGTTAAGGTTTTTCCTTCTGTCTGATTGGTGGGGTATTTCGTGATGGCCTCCATTAGGTCTTTATTTGTAGTGTTAATGCATGTGTAGTGTAATTTGATTTTTTTGTTGTGATGTTTCTGTTTGTTGTTTGTTCTCTAGTTTTCTTTTGGTGGTGGACATTTGTGCTTGTGGTAGTGTTGGTATCTATTTTGCTGGTAGGAGGGTGTTTGGTTGTGGTGGTGTCTATGTTGTTGGTGTAGTTGTTGTTTGTGGTGGTGACTGTGTGTTTGTGTTGCTGATCAGTCCTTTTGTGTTTTGGCGGTGTCTCTTTTTTTTATTTTAGGGGCTCCTCTTCATACTCGCTCGGAGATGAGGTGGCTACCACGTTTTAGGTATTATCATCGAGGGTATGTGGGAGAGGTATGTTTTGTGGTATAGGAGTGTTTGTGTGTTTGTGTGTGTGTGTGTTTGTGGGAGTGATAGACAGAGGGGGAAGGGGGAAGTTAGAGTCCTTCGGGGGAATTATTGGTGTGGTGTCTTTTTTGGTTTGTGATATTTTTGGAGTGGATGTTGATGTTTTGTGGGTTGTGTTCTTTGTTTTCGGGTGTTGCTGTTGGGGTTTGTGTGTTTAGCATTGAGCAGAATGCTTTTATATGGGTATCCTTTTCACATCGAAAACACTGTGACTTTCTACTCTTGACTGTGATGTTGATAACATGGCTGTCATCAAAATGTACCCTTTCGGGTAGCTTCGAAATTCTTTCTGGTTTCAATTGAACCAGAAGTTCCACTGATGTCCCATTCCAGTTATACCTGGTTGACTTCTTTGCAGAGAGGAGGGTGTCTTAACTCTCCTCCAAAAAGCCACCCAGGGTCAGCCAAATGTTGGTGTTTGGTGGGATCTAGGACACCCTTATATTATGCGTTCTTCTTCCCACGTATGTAGGGAAAAAGTTGTATTGGCTCGTTTTAATCGGAGCCACCGAATAATTTTGTGCGAGGGCCTCGCTTTTGAAGAGCACCGAGATGCTCCCATACTGCATGGCCCTCTGAAGGTAGGCAATGTCTTGCATTACTTCCATCAACATACCTTTTACTGTATTCTGAGGCAAAGAAGCAGGTTTTCTTGGTTCTATAGACACAGTTCGATAGAAAATTGTTTCGTTAGGGTTGCGGACCTAATTTCTGGTGGAGTGTTGATCCGAAAACCATTCCCCTCGACAATTATATATTGAACAGCACCCTGCAGATACTGCGCTTTATTTGATATGTCTATGTCTATAAATTCCGTCTGTTTGGCATCTGTCGCTACAAATGTTTTTTCATCTGTATTTGATTTTGATTTCACTTGTGCTGCTGTTGCTGTTTTTATTGTTTTGTCATTTTGGTTGTTATTTTCATTGTTGTTTGTGTTGTTATTTTTCACTTGTTTCATGTACATGTTATTGTTTTCGTTTGTGGCATTTGTCATTGTGTTGTTGTCATCTTTTCCAGTTGTTGAGTTGTTGTTGATGTTCGTAATACCATCATTACAAAAAGTGCTCATGCTACTGTCTGTTGAGACTGTTGTCATGGCGTTACAAATGGGCTGTTTTATACCCCGTAGATAGAACAACCCTCAACTCCAGGAGCATTTTGTGCAAGTGCTCTTTTCTTCTTTCCGCTCTCTTCTTCAACCTACAGGTTTATATACAAAGAAGGCCCAATCACTCGGGCCATTCTCGCCACATTTACCCACCTTTCAGTAAATTTACTGGGGTGCAGTACCTCTCTCTCCACTCTAATTCTCCTTCTAAAGTGGTACCTAAAGAAGGGAATGAGTTGTTGTCCGGAGAGAAAGGTATCTGTCCTCAGTCCTTACTATGGACTCGGCAGTCAACTGGATTTGTCCCCTTTTCTTGTGCGCACTTGTGGCAAATAAAGAAATATATCTATACGCGACAGCAGTTGTTCTGCATAGTTCCACGGGTCGCTTACGCCCGGGCAGTGTACAATTGCGTGCAAGACGGTTTCAATGTCCTGCTCGCATCTTGGACACGTCCTCTTGGAAGGATCCCTGTCGGGGCGTCCGTGCCTGTAGATGTTATCTCGAATGGGTAGAGCTCCTCGGTAGCACTGCCAGGCCAGGGAACTCTGGAAGTTGTCCATAGGTCCCGGGCGGAAAGTCCTACCGAACAGACTGGTGAGCTCGGTGTCTTCGACGCCTAGAGTCTACCCGAGCACGTTGTCGCACTTGTAAAGTACTAACCTTCTATAGAATGTCGAAGTGGAGTCTCCACTGATTGTTGTGCCCGCTTGACAGAGGACTGTAAGCGCTTGGGCGCATTCAATATGCCAGGCGCCCATCTTCTTCGGTCTTCGCTTGACCCAGGACTGCAGCTCCGTCAGCGAGACAAGTTGTGGGAAGGCCTGTCTCACAAACGGTGCCCACACCGGTTTCGGTAAGGAATACCTGAAGATGCCATAGCCTCAGCGCATGTTTGCGCATCATTAGCTACGGCATGCCCAGCCCTCCGTTGGAAGGGTGTTGATAGCAGACGGATCTCCTCACCAGTGGAGCCTGCTTCTTCCACAGGAACTGGAAGAGCATGCGTTCCAAGATAGATAGATAGATAGATAGATAGATAGATAGATAGATAGATAGATAGATAGATAGATAGATTGATAGATAGATAGATTTCTTTATTTGCCACAAGGGCGCACAAGAAAAGGGGACAATATAAAGACATGCCGGGGATTTTACATAGAGTCGTGTAAAAAATATAAAACAAACATTTACAACAATCGAAATCCCCAATAGGGGGGAAGCCGCACAAATGGGTTGTTTAATACCCCGTCGATAGAACAACCCTCAACTCCAGGAGCGTGTTGTGCAAGTGCTCCTTTCTTCCTTTCGCTCTCTTCTTTAACCTACAGGCTTATAAATAAAGAAGGCCCAGCAGTCGGGCCATTTTTGCCACATTCACCCACCTTTCAGTAAATTTACTGGGGTGCAGTGCCTCTCTCTCCACTCTGATTCTCCTTCTAAAGTGATACTTAAAGAAGGGAATCAATTGTTGTCCGGAGAGAAAGGCATCTGTCCTTAGTCCTCTCAATCTCGTCCACCATATAACTTCTTTCACCATAGCCATTGTACAGAGGAAAACCGCCTCTCTTTCGTTTTTGAAAGAGGCTGGCGGTTTGATCCTTACTATGGACGCGGCAGTCAACTGGATTTGTCCCATACGCGACAGCAGTTGTTCTGCATAGTTCTACAGGTCAGTTACGCCCGGGCAGTGTACAATTGGGTGCAGGACGGTTTGAATGTCCTGCTCGCATCTTGGACACATCCTCTTGGAAGGATCCCTGCTGGGGCGTCCGTGCCTGTAGATCTTGTCACGAACCGGTAGAGCTCCTCGGTAGCACTGCCAGGCCAGGGAACTCTGGAAGTTGTCCATAGGTCCCGGGCGGAAAGTCCTACCAAACAGACTGGTGAGCTCATCGTCTTCGACGTCCAGAATCTCTCCGAGCACGTCGTCGCCCTTGCAACGTACATACCCTCTATAGAATGTCGAAGTGGAGTCTCCACTAATTGCTGTGCCCGCCTGAGCGCATTCAATGTGCCAGGCGCCCATCGTTTTCGGTCTTTTCTTGACCCAGGACTGCAGCTCCGTCAGCGAGACGAGCTGCGGGAAAGCCTGTCTCACAAACAGTGCCCACACCGGTTGGGGGTCAGTGAGGAAACCTTGATATGCCGCAGCCTCAGCGCATGTTTGCGCATCATCAGCCAAGGCATTCCCAGCCCTCCGTTGGAAGGGTGCTGACAGCAGACGGATCTCCTCACCAGAGGAGCCTGCTTCTTCCACAGAAACAGGAAGAGCATGCGTTCCATCTTGGCGAGGTGTTCACGGGGACAAGGCACGACAGTCAAGCGGTAGTAGATGACGAACGCTATGAAAGTGTTCGCCACCTCCGCTCGACCTTTCAATGACAGTTTGCACTCTGGTCACTTCTGGGTGAGCGCAAACACTTTGGCCGTGACCTCGTTCCAGTTTTTCTCCACCTGGAGGTCTGGACCGAACCAGACCCCGAGCAATGTTACCGGTCCATCCGTCCAGTGTCCAACACGCTGTCGGACGTCATCGGTTTGCCTCTCCACGTACCTAGTTGCAAACCGACAGATTTGTGCGGGTTTAGTTTTGCTCCCGTCAGCGTTTCGTATTTTTTCAGTAAGTTTCCGACCCCGATTTCCGAGGTGCTCGATACCATTACCGTCACGTCGTCGGCACAGGCCGACGCCGCTTTGCGCAGTCCCTGTTCTAGAGGGATGCCCTGCAACAGCTCCAATTTCCGCAGTAGTGGCTCTAGAGTCAATACATACAGAATGGAGGAGAGAGGGCGCCCCTGTCGAATGGAACGCGTGATTGCGAACGGCTCCGATAGGTAGCCGTTCACCTTGACCCTCGAGCAGATGTTGGTGTGCATCGCCTCGATCCACCATCTGAAAACGGGACTGAAACCGGCCGCCTTGAGAACCGCTTCCAAGTATCGATGGTCGACACTATCGAATGCCTTAGACTGATCCAAATTGATCAGCGCCCCACCGAGGCCGGGTTTACTACCCACCCTCTCTATGATGAATCGCATGAGGTGGAGGTTGTCGTGTATGGACCTGGTCGGGATTGCACACGTTTGCGCTTTCGCTACCAGGTTCTCGACGACAAGCGCCAACCTTGTCGCTAGCACTTTGGCCAAAATCTTTAACTCTGTGTTGAGCAGAGTTATGGGCCTGAAGTTGTTAATTTCGCCCCTACCCACCCCCTGTTCTCGTCTTTCCTGATCAGCGTTACTACGTCCTTGCATGCAGAACTGGGAATTCTCTCGTTCTGCTGCCAATTGCAGTAGATGGCTTCGGGGACGCCAGAGAACAAGTCCAGCATGCCTATGTAAAACTCATAGGGTAGACCATCTAGATCGGGCCACTTACGTTTCCTGCAGCGGCCCAGAGCGTCCCTATCTCAGTGTCCGTGATCGGTCTTTCGCAGAACTCGGCGTCCGTGTTTGAGAGACGCGGCAGGCCGTCTAGGTATGAACTAAAGTCCATTGCCCGTTCGGCTCACCGTCGTTCTGTTCAAACAGTCGCGTAAAGTGCTGTTGAAAGGCCGCGCACATTTGCTTGGGGTCAAGTAGCACGCGTCCGTTTTGGTCTTTCAAAGGCCGAATCGTGGGCTTGTTGCCACCTTTTGCCTCCGCCACTCGGGCCCAGCTGACAGCTTTCGCTCCTTCGTTTCCTAGAGCACGTGTTTTGCTTCTGACCACGCAGCCTTCGTGTTTCGCGTCGAAGAACTGGTCTAGTGCCGACGCTAACACTCTAGCCGCGTTGCCACTTCTAAGTGCCTCCTCTACCTTGGCTACTAGTTCTCTTTCTATTTTGTTTTTCTCTAAGGCTAGCTCTCTGCTAAACTCTATCGATTCTACTCTAATTGCTTTCTTGAGAGAGTACCACCATCTATTGTTGACGAGGGCTCCCGTTAACTGTTGCTTGACTAGTCTACTTATCCGTTCACTGTAATCTTTACGTGCCGGCAACGACACGTTCAGCTTCCAGTATCCGGGTCCCTGTCTATGTATTCTATCACGGTTAACTAAGCAGACGACTAATTTGTGATCTGAGTAGGCAACCATGTGCATTCGTGGACAGCTTAACATCTCCTTGTCCCTTTCTCTAATGAAGAACCTATCTAAATACGATCTAGATGTCCCGCTGCTGTTTGCCCACGTCGTTCACTGTGGTGCAGTCGGGAAATCCAGTCGATACCTATCGGCCAGTTGGAATTGGCCGATTAAAGTTTGAGGCTGTTGCCCCCCCCCCCCCCCCCCCTCTACTGGGACATGCTCCCACATAGTCCCATCGTGCATCTAGTATACCATTCCAGTCCCCACTAAAAGTAAGGAGCGAGATATTCCCAGAAAAGACTCTAGACGCTTAAAGAAGTCTGGCCGTGATTGCGATTGCCCGGTCGGGGCATAAATGGCCACCAGTCTGAAGGCTCCACTTCCAATACTGTTCACGTCTAGGACTACCAGTCTACCCTCCGGGTCCAAGTGTACTTGCTGTACTTCGACGTCCAGGTTCTTCCGAAACATGACAGCCACTCCCCTTCCACCTCCTGGCTGACAGAGAGATGCGTAGATCTTAAAGTCGTCGAAGATGGGGGTTAGTTGCTGCCTGTTGTGGATCCTGGTCTCGGTGATGGCTATCACATCCAAACCATGTGACCTAAGGTCGTTTAAAAGTTGGCCCTGTTTCCAGGACATCCCTAGGCCACGCACATTCACGCTTCCAATTCGTAAACTAGCCATGTTGGTGAAGAAGAGTTGGAAAAAAAGGACGAAAAGGTGCACTTACCTTTTCGTTTCCTGGAGATCGGGTTGTTCAATCTCCATTTGGGTGCTGGAGGGGGTGTTGGCTGGGGTGGGGAAACATTTTAACAGGACGCGGTTGATAGGTTTCTGGCAGGGGTTGCCCACGTCTTGCGAAAATTTATTTTTCAGGTCACTATAGGTCTCCATAGAAACCCTTATAATTTTAAGGTGTGCAGACTATTCTGCTTTGACGTAAGTTTTGCCCTCCGTCTCCACCTTGGGGTTTTGGGAGATGACCTCCATCAAACTCTTGTTGTTTGTGTTGATGTATGTATATTGTTGTTTGTGTTTGTGTTGGTTTTGCTGGTAGGGGGATGTTTGACTGTGGTGTTGTTTGTGTTGTTGTTTGTGTCTATGATTGTGTGTTGGTGTTGGT
The DNA here is from genome assembly GCA_964016885.1 of Eledone cirrhosa. Taxonomy (NCBI): domain Eukaryota; kingdom Metazoa; phylum Mollusca; class Cephalopoda; order Octopoda; family Eledonidae; genus Eledone; species Eledone cirrhosa. Next base: position 45,914,521 of record OZ024741.1, read on the forward strand.
GATTGGAGTTTTGGGGGTTTTGTGGTGTCTCTTTTTTTGTTTTGTAGATTTCCGAGGCTCTCCTTCTTCTTCACTTAAAGAAGGGGAAGCAGCCTCATCTGTCGATGAATAATCATCGTTAGGAGTGTGGGGTAGGGGTATGTTGTGTGGTGGTGGTGTTTCGGTGTGTGTGTTTGTGGTAGTGTTTGATGGATTGTGATGGGGTGGGGCTGTGTTCTTCAGGGGTGTTGTCTGTGTTTTTTCTGTTGTTGTTGGTTGAGTGGCAGTTTGTTTTGGTGCGTTTGCTCGTTTCGTCTGTTGTTGTACCTGTGGTGGTGGTTGTTTTGGTGTTGGTGTTGGTAATAGTGTTTTCTTTTGTATTGTTTTGGTTGAGCATGTTTGTAAAGGGCAGGAGGCCTTTAAGTATGTGGTGCTATTGCAACGAAAGCAATGAGGTTTTCGACCCTCTACCGAAATGTTTATGTGGCTGTTGTTGTCCACCAGCACTTTTTCTGGTATTTTGGAGATTCCTTCCGAACTCATTTGCACCAGAATCTCCAAATTTGTACCAGACCAGGTGTGTCTGGTTGACTTTTTGATGGATAGAATAGTGTCTTTTCTCTCCTCTAAAAATCCTGCCAATATCCATCAAATATTAATATTTGGTATGTTTAAAACTCTAATTTTTTGTGTCCTTTTCCCAGGTATGTAGGGAAAAGGGTGTATTTTTGTGGCAGTATTGGCGTCACTGAATATCTTTGTGCAAGGGCCTCGCTTTTGAGGATTACCGAAATACTCTCGTACTCTTTGGCCCTCTGCATAAAGTCAATGCCAGGCAATATCTCTTTCAAGGTTGCCTCAATTTCCCCTTGACTGAGGAATGCTGGTCGTTTTGTTTCATTTGAAATAGTTCTGAAGGTAATTGTCCTTCGAAATGTTTCCAGACGAATTTCTGGGGGTAAGTTTATCTGAAACCCACCGTTTTCACCGAAAATGATAAACTCCTGTGCTTCAGAGAGCATCTGTTTCGCATTGGAGATATCGAGATCCTTGAATTCTTGTCTTGATGACTGTTTGTGCAAAAGTTTTTTTTTGGTGTTGTTGTTGTTGTTGTTGTTGTTGTTGTTGTTGTGGTTGTCGGGTTTTCCGTCTGTAGTTGTGTCAATGGTTTTATTTTCTGTTGTTTTTTCCGCCTGTTGTACTATGTGTGGTTCGATCTTGTTTTTATTTCTGTTGTTCATATTGGTTTCCATGGTGACGCCAATACATGCGGAGTTAGAAGTAACGTTATTATTACATGTGACTGTTTCTGTATAAGTTATTTTGTTGTTGTTGTTGTGGTGGTGGTGGTGGTTGTCGGGTTTTCCGTTTGTAGTTGTGTCAATTGTTTTTTCTGTTGATTTTGGTGTGTGTTGTATACTGTGTGGTTCACTGTGCGATTCAATTTTGTTTGTGTTGTCTACTTGACTTTCGTTACACAAAACTTTGTTGTTAACTACCTCGATACAGGCAACATTTTTAGCAGCGTTAAAGTCTATTGCTTCTTTTCTTTTTCCTTCTTCAACGTTCGCTCGCATTCTTTGAACGCTTGTCATAGCTGATGGCAAAATATTAAACATTTTTAAACAGTTTTCAAATTAATTTCAAATTAAATTTTCGCCCATGTGGGGGCGAAAAATGAGATTGCCACCCAGCTGACAATTCAGCCTGAGGGTTAATCTACAAAACAATGTGATTTTTTAAACAAGAATTTTTGTTTTTTGTAAATAAATTGACAGAAACTTACCAGCAAAATTGTGTGCGTCCAGCTACCAAGATAGATAGATAGATAGATAGATAGATAGATAGATAGATAGATAGATAGATAGATAGATATATTTCTTTTATTTGCCACTAGGGCATCAAAAGTGGGACAAGTACAATGGGGGGAGTTTACACAAAAAGGCGTCCTCAATAAGGAGGAGGCAATAACAAAATATAAAAATAAAATAAGATATAACAAAAAATAAAATTTTTAACAAAATCCTCAATAGAGAGGAGGCGCCTTGGGGGGTCGCACACACCCCCGAAAAAAGTGTGCAACCCTTCTCCTCAGGAGCACAGAGAGGGGGTGCTCCCTTGGTCTTTCATCTTCCTCACCTATAGTCTGATGTAGAGTGAAGGCCCATTCACACGGGCCATTCTCGCCACTTTCACCCATCTTTCATAGAAACGGCTGGGGTGCAGCACCTCTCTCTCCATCCTGATCCTTCTTCCGAAATGATATCGGAAGAAACGGACCAGTTGTTGGCCAGAGAGAAAGGTGCCCGACCTCAGTCCTTTCAGACGCGTCCACCATACAACCTCTTTCGCCATGGCTATTACGCACAGAAACACCGCCTCTGCTTCATCTTTGAAGGGGGGAGGCGGCTTGATCATTACAATAGACTCGGTGGTCAGCCGGATCGGTCCCACCCTTGACAGCAGTTGTTCGACATAGCCCCACAGATCGGCTACGCCCGAGCAGTGTACTAATGCGTGTGCAACGGTTTCCTCGTCGCACACGCATCTGGGACAGATCTTTTTGGCGGGGTCCCTACCCGGGCGCCCGTGTCTGTAGAGCCTTTCTCGAACGGGTAAAGCCCCTCGGTAGCACTGCCAGGCCAGGGACTTCTGGAAGTTGTCCATAGGTCCCGGGCTGAATGTCCTACCGAACAGGCTAGCCAGTTCGTCCTCCTCCATGTCTAGGGCTTCTCCGAGGGCGTCGTCGCACCTGTTGCGTACCAGCCCTCTATAGAATGTTGCGGTGGAGTCTCCACTGACAACCGGATCCGCCTGCCAGAGGGCGGTGAGCGCCTGGGCACACTCAGTGTGCCAGGCGCCCAGTTTTCTCGGTCTTTGCTTGACCCAGGATTGCAGCTCGGTGAGTGAGACGAGTCTGGGAAAGGTTCGTCTCACAAACGAGGCCCACACCGGTTGTCCGGTGAGGAATACGTAGAGGTGCCGTAGCCTTAATGCGTGTTTACGCATCATTAGCCACGGCATCCCCAGCCCTCCTTTCGAAGGGTGTTGACAGCAGATGGATCTCCTCACCATAGGAGCCCGCCTCTTCCAAAGGAATTGGAAGAGCGCGCGCTCCATCTTGGTGAGGGTTTCCCTTGGGCAGGGCACTACGGTCAGGCGGTAGTAGATGACGGACGCTATGTAGGTGTTCGCCACCTCCGCCCGACCTTTCAGGGATAGTTTGCAACTGGCCCACTTCTGGGTCAGTGCAAACACCCTGTTCGTAACCTCCGCCCAGTTTTTCTCCACCTGGAGGTCCGGTCCGAACCAGACCCCGAGCAACTTCACCGGGCCCTCCGTCCAGCGTCCGACGACGCTATCGGAGGGCATCGGTCTGCCCCTCCACGTGCCGAGTTGCAAACCGATCGACTTGTCCCGGTTCAGCTTAGCCCCTGTGAACTTTTCGTACTCCTCCAGTAAGGTGCCGACCGCCTCGATTTCGGAGGCCGTCGACACCATTACTGTCACGTCATCGGCGTAGGCCGACACCGCTTTCCGCAATCCCGGTTCCAAAGGGATGCCCTGCAACAACTCCAACTTCCGCAGTAGTGGCTCGAGAGTCAACACATACAGAAGGGAGGAGAGAGGGCACCCTTGTCGGATGGACCGCGCGATTTTGAACGGCTCCGAGAGGTAGCCGTTCACCTTGACCCTAGAGCAGATGCGGCTGCTGTGCATAGCAGTGATCCAGCCCCTGAAAACGGGTCCGAAGCCTGCCGCCGCTAGCACCGCATCCAGGTAACCATGGTCGACCCTATCGAACGCCTTAGATTGATCCAAGTTGATCAGAGCCCCACCAAAGCCGGGTTCGTTCCCAACCCTCTCTATGATGTATCGCATGAGGTGGAGGTTGTCATGGATGGACCTGGACGGGATAGCGCATGTCTGCGCATCTCCCACCAGGTTGCCCACGACAAGCGCCAACCTCTTTGCTAGCACCTTGGCCAAAATCTGTAACTCTGTATTTAGCAGTGTTATGGGCCTGAAGTTACTTATTTCGTCCCCCTTGTTCTCGTCCTTCCTCACTAGCGTGACTACGCCCTTGGTCACAGTACAGGGAATTCTCCCGTTCTGTTGCCAGTTGCAGTAGACCGCCTCGAGGAGATCGGGGAACAAGTCCGGCATAGCTAGATATAATTCGTAAGGAAGACCATCGAGACCCGGGGATTTGCGTTTGCCGCATTGGCTCAGCACGTCCTCTATCTCAGCGGCCGAAATCGGCTCCTCGCAGGACTTCGCCTCCCTGTCCGAGAGGCGCGGCAGGCCGTCGAGGTATGGACCGAAGTCCACGTTCCCAACCGGCTCCCCGCCCCTCCCGAACAGTCGGGCAAAGTGCCTTTGAAAGGCCTCACACATCTGCTTAGGCTCAAGAATCGCCCGTCCATCCAGGTCTCGCAAAGACCGGATGGTGGATTTAGTTCCACTGTTGGCCTCTGTCACGCGGGCCCAGCTAACAGCTTTGGTCCCCTCGTTCCCTAGAGCACGTATTTTACTTCGGACAACGCAGCCTTCGTGCTTCGCGTCGAAAAACTGGCTCAAAGCCGTTTTCGACGCTAGCACTCTGGCCACGTCGCCGCTTCTAATTGCCTCTTCTACTCTATCTATTAGCTCCCTTTCCTTCCTATTCCTATCCGCAGCTAGAACCTTACTAAATTCTATCGAGACTACTCTAATCTCTCTCTTTAGAGATACCCACCACCTGCTGTTGACGATCGCTCCAGTCAACCGTTCCTTAACTAACGTACTAATCCGATTCCTGTAGGCTCTACTTGCCGGCAAGGACAAGTTGAGCTTCCAGTAACCGGGGCCCTGTCTATGAGTTCTGTCAAGGTTGACCATGCAGGTCACTAATTTGTGGTCTGAATAGCCAACCATGCGCATTTTTGGACAACTTAAAAAGTCCTTATCCTTAATTCTAACTAAGAACCTATCTAGGTACGACCTAGATGATCCGCTACGATTTGCCCAAGTCCAGGTTGGCGCAGTCGGAAAATCTAGTCGATATCTATCGGCCAGGTCAAATCGACCGATTAACCCTTTGAGGCTATTACACCCCTCTCTATCGGGGCAGGCCCCTACGTAGTCCCAGCGTGCATCTAGGATACCATTCCAGTCCCCCACTAATAGCAAGGAGCGGGACGTCCCTAGAAAAGTCTCCAGACGATGGAAGAAGTCCGGCCGCATTGACCCAAAAGGGCCGTAGGCGGCTACCAACCTAAACGCTCCGCCTTTACCACTGCCAAGGTCCAGAACCACTAGTCGACCCTCCGGGTCCAAATGTACCATCTGTGTTGCGAGACCCAGATGTTTTTGCAGCAGAACGACAACTCCACCCCCACCTCCGGGCTGACAGAGAGATGCGTGCATCTCAAAGTCATCAAAGGTGGGGGACAGCTGTCGCACGTTGCTGATCCGGGCCTCGCAAATAACCATCACATCTATACGTTGTGACCTGAGGTCATTTAGAAGCATTGCTTGCTTCCAAGTTGAGCCCAGGCCACGCGCATTTAAACAGCCTACTCTTAGCATAGCCATGTTGGTGGTGAAGAGAAAAGGCACTTACCTCTCTGCGTCCCGGGCATCGGGCTGCACAATTTCCATTAGGGTGGGGGATGGGTTGTTGGGTGGGGTGGTGGTTTGTGGAAGTGTGGGGGCATCAGTGTGTTGTGTGGTTGGGGAGCTTGGAGTTGTGAGGGTGTTTGGGGAGGGGGTGGGATAGTTTTTTAGGAGGACGCGGTTAATGGGCCCGACGCAGGGGGGACCCACGTCCTCTTTAAAATTGTTTTTTAAAGTTTTATAGGTGTCCTGTGGGGCCTTAATCATTTTGAGGTGGGGGAAATCCCCTGCCTGGGTGAAGTTAGGCCCTTGTGTTTTTATTAGATTGTTGTTGTACACAATGTTTAACAGTTTTTTGTTTCTTGTATTTATGTATGTGTATGCATGTTTTTGTTTTTGTGTGGTGTTTTTTGTTTGCTGTTGTGAGCTCTTTTGTGTTGGTGTCAGTGTTATGTTTTGGGGAGGGTTTTTTTTCATTTGTGTGTCTGAGGTGTGTTTTCTTTTTTTTCTTTTGATTGTGTGGAAGTGCTCCTCCTCGTCTGACGACGAACTAGGGTCATCTTCCGCGTTGGAGGGGAGGGGTATATTTTCGGGTTGTGTTTGCGGTACGGGTGTTTTGGAAATTGTTTTTGTTTTTTGAGTGGAGGGGATGGGTTGGACATTGTTTTGTTTTGGTTTGAGCTGTGGTGGTTGTTTTTGTAGTGGTAGTTGTGGTGATTGTGTTGGTTGTGCAGTTGTTGGTGGTGTAGGCAGGATTGGGGTTTTCTTATTAAGTTGGGGACAGACAGCCCTCAGGTGACCTCTGGTTCCGCAGAGGTAACACGAGGGCCGTCTACCCTCAACGGTAATGTTGATGAAGGTTAGATCATCCAGTATGACGCGTTCAGGGATCTGGGCGATCCTTTCGGGCCTCATTTGAACTACAAGTTCGAGGCTCGTTCCACTGAACGCGTCACCCGATGCCTTTCCCATGGACACCAGCATGTCATCCTCCAGGTCCAGAAAACCTGTCAAAACCCACCATATGTCCATAATCGGCAGGATGGTGTGGATTTTTATTTTTTGTGTTCTTCTACCCATGTACGTAGGGTAGAAGGTGTATGCGGTGGATGTGATTGGTTTGATGGACAGTTTCACTGCTGTGTCCCTGTCCTTCATGAGAATGGATAGACTCCCGTAGAGTCTATCCTTCTGAATGAAGGTGATGTCCTTCATGACGTCTTTTAAAACCAGCTCTATCTCGCTCTGTGATGGTTGAGCTGGTTTTTTACTTTTGTTCGAGATTGTCCTAAATATGACCGTGTTTAGGAGTCTCTGGCTTTTTAGTTCCGGGGGGGAATGGATTGTGAATGAACCATTTTCCCCGTACACTATATATTTTTTCGCATCCTCCAGTAGCTCCTTCGCTTTTGTTATATCTACTGGCAGATAGTCGAGGGTTTTCCTTGTCGTCTCGGCGAAGGAGAAATTTTGTTTGTTTGTGTTGTTGTTGTCGTTGGTGGTGTTGTTGTTATCATTGTTGTTGTTGTCACCGTTATTGGTCTTGTTGTTGTTATTGTTATTGTTATTGGTGTTGTTTTCGTCCGTCGCATTGTTGTTGTTGTTGTTGCTGTTGCTGCTGGTTCTTTGGGTTGTTGCCATGGCAACGTCAAGTTGTCGGTTAACAGGTGGAGAGAATTCTTCCTCTGGCTGACCTATCTTCTTGACCTCTGCTACTGTGACAGTGGCAGGGGGAAGCTGTAAGTTCATCTTCCCCTTTCCTCCTTCGAATTTTGGTGAAGAAGCTTCGGCCATTTAAAAAAATATTGACTTTTCAACAAGAAAAAACTTTTTTTTTTAACTATTTCGCCTAAAGGCGTAGAATATTTTGAGAGACTGACCAGATCAAAGTTTGACCTGGCAGTCCCTCTACAAAATGGTACAAAAATTAAAGTTATCAGACAAGAATTTCTATAGAAATTTAAACAGAACTTACTCAGCAAGTTATACGCGTGTGTCCATCCCAGAGATAGATAGATAGATAGATAGATAGATAGATAGATAGATAGATAGATAGATAGATAGATAGATAGATAGATAGGTTGAGAGACAGACTTTATTTATGTCTTTAACTTCATGTATTCTGAGGAATGTTGTAATCAATGGTATGTTGTAAATCGAAAGACATGCTGCCTTAACTCTATCTTTAATAACAACTGGTCAGTATCTTTTATCTTCTAATAAGTGTGTCCATGCATATCTCAGAGAATCGTGACTTCACCATTTCTGGAGACAACTTTGGTCATGTGCTAATAGTTTCTGAGTTTATTAACAGCTTTCATCCATGTATTCCACCATATTTCTCTATCTCCATTGTTGCGGAATGTTTAAACTGTATATCTAACCTATTTAGCATTCTACAGAATGTTTGTTCAGGAGTTGTTTTCAAACTTTGCATTATGTTTAAAGAAGCAATCTTGTTTCTGAAAACTCTTAATAAGTTAGGTTATTGCTAAGAGCTACTGTCTTTATATCTTACTCATTTCTCTGGTTTTCTTTTTTACTTTGATCTCATATATTCTAAATATGTTTTGTCTTTCTTTAATCTAATAATATTTTTTCTTTGTGTAGTTCACACAGTCTTCATATATATAGTTATTTTCTACATATATTTTTATTTTTATTTTTCAAGTAGTTATTTTCCATGTTATTGATAGGTGCTGTTCATTTGACAGCTGAAGTGTGTATTCGTTTATTATATATACTAAAATATCTGAATAAAGAAATTAGTTTATTATTTCAATGCGGATACAACGTCTTTCTTTTCTAAAATGTCTCCAGTTGCTTTGTTGCAAGTGTTGTATAATAGACACAAACATGGCTGACTGTGTAAAGAAATTGAATCGTAATCACGTGGTTTCGTGTTCAGTCACACTGCTGACAACTTGAGCAGGTGTCTTCTAATATAGCATCGGATTGACCATTGTCTTTAGAAGAAGAAGAAGAAGAAGAAGAAGAAGAAGAAGAAGAAGAAGAAGAAGAAGAAGAAGAAGAAGAAGAAGAAGAAGAAGAAGAAGAAGAAGAAGAAGAAGAAGAAGAAGAAGAAGAAGAAGAAGAAGAAATGGAGGAGCCTGATATATCAGAACTGAATGAGGTTGTTTATGCAGCAGCAAGGGTAATAGAAGGGAAATGTGGGTTAAGGAAAAAGCGAAAAGGACACAGCACTCACAAGAAACCACCCTGGAGGATACAAATTGAGAAAGAAATTGAAATGCTGAGGGCAGAAATAACGATCCTAGATGAAATATGTGCTGGGAAACTTGTCACGTAAAGAAAAAAAAGGAAAGTGATTAAGAAATACAAAGTAACTTCAAAACCTAATAGTCCATTAATCAAAGAGACCTTGAAATAGAAATTACAGCTGAAAATTCAAAGACTCGAGAGATTTGAAAAGCGAAATAGGTTTTACAAACAAAATAAGCTGTTCATGTCAGATGCAAAAATGTTTTATAGGGAAATTAGGACACAGACAATTCAAGTAAAGCAACCTCTTTCAATTCATGAAATTGAAGAATTTTGGAAAACAGAATGGAGTACAGAAAAATCTCATTAAGAGGAATAAGAATGGAGAAAGAACGTGGAAGAAACCTAATAATTTAGAAAGACACTTGGCAAGATATAACTATGGAAGAACTGAAGTTGGCACTAAAGAAATCCAACAAATGGAAATTCCCTGGCATTAATAAAGTGCCAAACTTATCTTCTTTAACTGCTACCCAGGATATGTTAGTAAAATGTTATAACGAAATTATGTACAACCCTGAAAAAACTCCTGATTGGTTTGCACAAGGTATAGCATATCTCTTGCCAAAGTCGACAGAAACAAATATTCCATAAAATTATCGTCCTCTCATTTGCTTTCCCACATCATATAAAATTCTCACCCCAATCTTAACTGGCACAACCTTCAAATTTATGGATGAAAATCAACTTTGCCTTATTGATGAGAAAAGTTGTTGCGTGGCTTTTACAGGTGTGTTTCAGCGCATAACATTCAAGCCAATGTGATCTGAAATAGACGTGACCCAAAATGTCGATTCTATGATATACAATGACTACCTGGCTTCAAGCTGCAAGGTATTAGCTCCCCGGGAATATAAACTGAAGCATGATAGAGTGGGGCAATACTTACACTAGGTAGTTTGCAGGTTTTATGGTCTGAAAACGGACGGAAAACTGATAAAACCGAAATTAACAACAAATCTTCAGTTTCCCATGCTAAATCGGGGAAAAGAGACACTCTTACATGGCCCAAAAAGCTAAATAGGAAGGATGTGGGAACGCAAAATTCACAAAACTGTTTAAGAAGAGCTGGACTATAGGCCAAGGTTGAATGATGGCTAATTTCAGCACAAGATACTCCACCAAAGACGACCAAAAGTACTTAATGAAGCAGAACATAGTAAGGAACTGTAGTGATTTACATTCCGCGGGCTCACATACATTCTCTGTGCGTGATTTGGCTCAACTCAGCCAATCAGCGCCAGGGGAAGAGAATGTATCCCTACTCGTTCTGAGGGAGAAATAGCCCGCGAAGATTTGAGAAATCTAACTCTTGCAGCTCGACTATGCTAAGGTAAACACCACTTGTTCTTTTGCTCCGTAAACACAAACAATATGTAACGACAACACTTTACTACGGGCCTGGCTAAACGCCTCAGCCAGTCGACCGTATTTTCTCTTGTAATCTTAATTGAATTATTTCATTTCTCTTGGCATGCCAGCCTAATTCACTTCTTAACCTTTGTTAATAAATAATGTAAAACATGCTAAAGTCGTTGTCGATATTCCTATCATATCTTTCTACCAAAGATGGTTCCTCGTGGCAACCTTACAACTCTCTAGATAACTCTCCGCTAAATTAGTGACCTTCGACGATTAAGTATGAAAACGCAGCCTATTTGAATTCGCCATTCGTTTTAATGGCAATTTGGAGTGGCTTAACATTTGGAATGTTCGAATCGGGTAGCTAGACTCACTTAGCGCAAGTCCATAAAATTCATAATATTCCATTTGTTGAAGCACGCGGCTTGCACAATATTTCTGTAATAACTTTCATGGTAACACTAGTGACTCACGCATACAGACGAACACAAAAATACAACACAAAAGAAAGAGTTTTTTCGACGACTAACAAAAAATTTTTCTTTTGGATTGAAAATTATGCGATGTCTTCTATCCAGTTGAGGTGGTTTGGTATATTTCAATTAGTTGATAAAATGAGTACGGTAACCACCAACTAAGAACAACTTGCCTTGCAAGCATAGTTTGATAAAAACAAAAAAAACAAAAGTTTAAAAAAAAAGATTTCTCTGTATATAGAATTTTGCTTTCAACTTTCTGTTAAAATTACAAATGGAGACTCAAAAATTTTGTTTTCCCGCGTACACCTTGTCTTCTACAATCCCAGCAATCTGATTGGCTGCATCGCGCCACATGACGGCTTCTTCATCACGGACACATTTTTTGATCGGCCATTTTGGGATTATCTTGCCGAATAATTTTCATGGAAAATAATTTTTTTTATTATTCAAATTTTCTTTAGAATATTTTTATTAAAAAAATTAGCAGTATTTCAAAAACTTTACGCCACGAGGAAATTTCAAAACGGCTACCTCCAATTACCAGCCATCAGCTGCAACACATGGCTAACTATTAACCAACACCAGGGAACGGCTTGTAACTTTACCGACGCAACCACCATACCTTCTGTCTCGTTACCACAAGGACTCGAGAAATTAAGACATTGGTTTTCTCACCATTATGGCGTCAGACGTGGCTGCCATATTAGTGACTCTAGGTTCTTCAACGCTAGACTTCGACTCTACAGAAGATTCATTGTGACTTTGCTTTAACAACAACAACAACTCTACTAGCTCCCTAGTAAGAGCGTTCCCAAAGAAAAAAGAAGCGAACTTTTTGTTAAAAGAAAAGAAACAATTCTTTCTTTCTTCCTTTTTTTTTCAGGCATTTATTTTGGACATTTATTTTTTTAAACTGTATTATATGAAAATTCATTTCTCTCTATCATTGTATATGTGACCGCACGCACACATTTTCTTTGCTGTATTACATGCTTGCATATATACACACACCAACATGTTGTTGTCTATGGTATGTGATCTTCAAGCGTCGTAATATTCTGAGAGATCCCTTTTCACCTTCTGGAGGTACCAAAACATGCTATCGACACTTGCAGCTTAATTCACCTGCACCGCAACACGAGAATGCTAATTGCAGCTAAACTCAAACAGTTTCGCATCTCGTTGCACATTCATTGTCCATAACAACCTCTATCTTGTTATCTTACCCAACTTACCGGGAAAACAACAAAAAGAACTGGACTTGTCAGCATTTCCACCACTTCTGTGGATTCGCCCGAATTGTGGGACTGCAACCCACCTACAGATTCAGCTTGCTTTTTTTCTCATCAAAGCAACCAGCCATTTTTTCCTGGCTCCCTAGCACATTCGGCAATACATCTGGGAGGCCAACATTTTCTCGCCTACCCATCATCTTCTTGCCAGCACTGGTAAACTACCATAATAGCTTCGTCCACAGCTACTGGTACAACACTTACCATTAACATTTAATGCAAGAACAGCAACTTCGCCCATGTCAGACTTTATCCGTTTTCTGTTAGACCTTTGGTGGTCACGTATAAACTACAAAACGGCTAGTCATTTGACAGCGCCTCAACACGGCCCGTAGCGCCTCATTTTTTTCTTGCATGCATCTTTCTGCTCAATTATTTTTTCACTGAGGTGCTCTTTCAGCATTTGTTCTTGCTGATTCAATAATCTGTATCGACTACCGTCTAGAAGGGGAGTGTAAACTGTACCTTGTGGGTCCTTGGCTTCATCGTTAACGATTTTCGGCTAAAACTCTGCTCGGAGGTGATGTAGTGACCTACATTCCGCGGGCTCACATACATTCTCTGTGCATGATTTGGCTCAGACCAGCCAATCAGCGCCAGGGGAAGAGAATGTATCCCTACGCGTTCTGAGGGAGAAATAGCCCGCGAAGATTTGAGAAATCTAACACTTGCATCTCGACCATGCTAAGCTAAACACCACTTCTTCTTTTGCTCCGTAAACACAAACAATATGTAACGACAAAACTTTACTACGGGCCTGGCCAAACGCCTCAGCCAGTCGACCGTATTTTCTCTTGTAATCTTAATTGAATTATTTCATTTCTCTTGGCATGCCAGCCTAATTCACTTCTTAACCTTTGTTACTAAATAATGTAAAACATGCTAAGGTCGTTGTCGATATTCCTATCATATCTTTCTACCAAAGATGGTTCCTCGTGGCAACCTTACAACTCTCTAAATATAACTCTCTGCTAAAGAACTGTATAATGTATAGAGGTGGGGACAAAGCAGTTAACCACATTCTCTCTGAATGCCAGGTCTTAGCGAAAAACGAATATATCCACATAGGAGATATTGTTGGGATTTACGTATAGTGGAATTTATACCAACACCATGAAATACCAACAGACGGAAGGTGTTACCGACATTCACCAGAAAAGCAATAATACTCAGGGATATACTAATAATTGTTTCTACTATTGGCACAAGGCCAGCAAATACCCAGTAGATTACTGGTACTTTATTTTATCGACCCTGTAAGGATGAAAGGCAAAGTTAACCTCGGCGAGATTTGAACTCAGAATGGCAAGGGCCGTAACTCTATGCGTCAAAGCATGGCGTCCGACCCTTTACCGATACTGCCAATCCACCGACTAATAATGCAGGCAGAGAGGTCAAAGCCAACCGACTAGATAGTATAGTCATAGTCCACAGAGAAAAATGACTTCTATTTGTCAGATCAATATCTTGATAGACAACAACATATCTATCGAGAAAATGGAGAAATTGTCCAAAATTTGAAAATCTGGAGATGGAAATAACCCAAATGTGGATGATGAAAATAGAAACAATAATAACAGATCGTCTAGGAATGATAAAAAAACAAACGCAAGATGCATAAGGAAAACTCTAGAACTGACAAATATATACAGAATACAGAAAATAGCACTACTAGAGACTGCATACATATTACGAAGAGTAGTCCGAATACAATAGAAACATCATCAAAATCAACAACCCAGGGCGCACAATTCCTTTATTGGTCACTAGGAGAGAAAATGTTAATCAAAATACGCATAAAAGGAACATGCAAAAACGACTAAACAGAAAAGAACAGTTAACAAATTTACAGTAACTTAATATGAGAATGAGAATTTGTCAAGAGAGAATTTAAGGAACCCACAAATACGAGATCACTCCGATCACCAAATGTCCCTTCCAGCCTACAGGTGCATGCTTGAAGTACGCCCATTCACTTGGAATTTTCTCGCTCATTCACATGTTATAGTAAACAGACGGTGAGTGGCATCACTTCCCTCGTCACCTTTACCTTCCTTTCCAAGTGGAACCTGAAAATTTTGATGAGGGCTTGGCCGAAGTAAAATGTATATGTTCAGTCCTTTCAATATCGTGCCCTACACCACTTCTTTCACCATAACCACCTGAGATTTTTAAAAAATCTTAGTTTCTGAGCCGAAGGTCCTCTGAGGCAAACTAATCAGTCTCCCAATCTAAGTTCTGTATTCAAATCAAACCGAGATCAAATCAAACCTAGATCAACTTCGCCACTCACCCTTGTGATGTCTACCCCTATAAAACGAATTAGCAGCACTGAGATCTATTTTACCGGCTTAACCGCTTCAAGCATTGTTGGCCTTGTGCCTACATTACATACAATTACTATATTTATTGCCAATAATATTATTATAATAATTACTACTACTACTACTACTACTACTACTACTACTACTACTACTACTACTACTACTACTATTACTACTACTACTACTACTACCAATTTATACTCCTTCTGTAAGGTTTCTCTATCAATCGGTTGCTAGGTGAGGCGTGTTAATTGGCCTCAGATAAGTCCCTGATCTCAGAAATAAATAATAATAATAAAAATAATAATAATAATCATGATTTCATTTATTGGCCACAAGGGCCGACATATAGGGGACAATACAAAAGACTGGGACAGTGGGATTTTACAGAAAAATCGAGGAAACAATATGAATAACAATAACAAAGTAACAAGAAAATTAGAACAAGAAAAAATTCAACAATAGGGGGGATGACCACCCAGGGTTCGCTCAGGTACCCCACCAATCCTGAACGACCCGACGCTTCGAGAGCACCCTGGACCGGCACCCCTCTCCTCGTCAAATGTACCTACCTACAGCCGCATTACCAGAGTAGGCCCATTCACACGGCCATTCTCGCCACGTTCACCCACCTTTCAGCAAATGTACTGGGTGGGGGGAGCACTTCTCTCTCCACCCTCACCTTCCTTTCCAAGTAAAACTTGAAAAAGTTGATGAGGGATTGGCCGAAGAGAAAAGTGTCTGTCTTCAGTCCTTTCAACCTCGTCCACCATACAGCCTCTTTCGCTACTGCCACCAGACAGAGGAAAATTGCCTGCCCTTCCTGGCCGGGTCGATCTTCACTATGGACTCGGCCAATAGCCGGATCCGTTCTACACGCGACAACAGCTGTTCAACATAACTCCACAAGTCAGTAATGCACGGACACTGGACGAGTGCGTGCAGAACGGTTTCGTCGCTCTGCGCGCATCTCGGGCAGGTCCGTCTGACAGCACTTCCGTGCTTGTAGAGTTTATCTCGAGCCGGCAGTGCCCCCCGGTAGCACTGCCAAACGAGGGATTTTTGGAAATTATCCATCGTCCCCGGCACGAAAGTCCTCCAGTACAGACTGGTTAATTCGACTTCGTTGAGTCCCAGAGCCTCTCCGAGCGCGTCGTCGCACTTGCCCACCACTAATCCTCTATAGAACTCGAGAGTGGAAGTTCAACTGATCGCATTGCTCGCCTGGTAGAGGGCAGTGAGTGCCTGGCAACATTCCAAATACCAGCCATCCAGTCTCGGTCTCTTCTTGACCCAGGACTGCAGCTCAGCCAAAGAAACGACCTGCGGAAAGGCCCGTCTGACAAACGGCGACCACACCTGTTCACCGTTTTGGCAGAATATCTGGAGATGCCGCAGCCTCAGCGCGTGCCTGCGCATCATTAGCCACGGCATACCCAGTCTCCACGTACTGGGTACTGGCAGCAGATGGACCGCCTCACCAGGGGAACCTGACCCCTCCACAAGAATTTGAAGAGGAGCCGCTCCAAGATGGCGAAGCGCGAACGGGGGAAAGGGACGACGGTCAGACGGTAGTAGATGACGGACGCGATGTACGCGTTCTCCACCTCCGCCCGACCTTTCAGTAATAGCTTCATCCCAGCCCATTTCTGGGTGAGACTGGCTACCCTGCCCGTCACCTCGTCCCAATTCTTATCCACCTGGAGGTCTGGCCCGAACCAAACCACGAGCAACTTTCCCGGTCCGTCCGTCCAGCGCCTAACGACACTGTTGGACGGCATGGACTTGCCTCTCCAGATGCAGAGTTGCAAGCCCACCGACTTTTCCGGGTTAAGTTTTGCTCCCGTCAACCTTTCATATTCCTCCAATAAGTTGCCGACCACCTCGATTTCTGAGGTGTCCGACACCATCACGGTGATGTCGTCCGCAACAGCCGACACAGCCTTTCCGCGTCCCGGTTCGAGCGGGATGCTCTGCAACAGCTCCAGCTTCCGCAGTAATGGCTCGAGAGTCATTACTTACAGAAGAGAGGAGAGAGGGCTCCCTTGACGGATCGATCGGGAGACCTGAAACGGTTCCGAGAAGTGGCCATTAATTTTGACCATCGAGCAGGTGCCGCTGTGCATTGCAGCGATCCAGCTTCTGAAGACGGGGCCGAAGCCAGCCGCCTTGAGGACAGCCTCCAGGTACCGATGGTCGACCCTATCGAATGCTTTCGCTTGATCTAAATTGATCAGAGCCCGGTTTACACCCTACCCTCTCTATGATGTATCGCATTAGGTGGAGGCTTTCGTGTATGGACCTGGTTGGGATTGCGCAAGTTTGCGCCTCCCCAACCAAATCCCCGGCGTCAAGCGCCAACCTCTTCGCTAACACTCTGGCCGAAATCTTAAACTCTGTGTTGAGCAGAGTTATGGGCCTGAAATTGTCTGTGTCCCTCTTGTTCTCGTCTTTCCTTATCAGCGTAACTACGCCCCGGCTCACAGAACTGGGAATACTCCCGTTTTGCTGCAAGTTGCAGGAGAGGACTTCGAGGAGATTGGAGAACAAGTCTGGCATATTTACGATTGGAGAACAAGTCTGGCATATTTACGTATTTCATAGGGCAGACCATCCAAACCGGGTGACTTGCGCCTCATGCAGCCGACAAGTTGCGGAAAGCCATCGAGGTAGGGACTGAAGTCCGCCACCATCTCTGACCCGTCACATCCCCCGAACAACCGAGCAAAATGTTGGCGAAAGGCCTCACACATCCGCTTGGAATCGCTCAGCTCGTGTCCGTCTCGGTCCGTCAAAGACCGAATCGTGGTTTTATTACCACGCTGTGCCTCCGCCACGGGGGCCCATCGAACAGGTTTGGTTCCCTCGTTTCTCAGAGCACGCGCCATAGCTCTGGCAATGCAACCTTCGTGTTTCGCATTGAAGAAATGGTCCAATGCCATTCTCGTCGCTAGCACGTCAGTTGCAATGCCACTACCAATAGCCTCGTCTAACTTATCTACCAACACCCCCTCCTTTCTATTTTTCTCTAACGCTACTTCTATCGACATTACTCTAATCTCTCTTTTGAGAGCCCCCCACCATCTATTGTTGACGACTCCCCCTGTCAACTTTTTCTTAACTAAATTGTTTACCTGGTCCCTGTAAGCCTTACGTGCCGGAAATGACATATTTAGCTTCCAGTAACCAGGTCCTAACCTACGCGTCTTATCTAGGTCGACCACAAACTTGTGATCTGAATAGGCGACCGTTTCAAAACGTGGACAGCTTACACTATTTCTGTCTGTTTTCCTAATGAATATCCTGTCTATATACGA
Source organism: Eledone cirrhosa (assembly GCA_964016885.1). NCBI lineage: Eukaryota > Metazoa > Mollusca > Cephalopoda > Octopoda > Eledonidae > Eledone > Eledone cirrhosa. The sequence continues at coordinate 45,932,154 of OZ024741.1, forward strand.
TCTAGATGACCCTATGCAGTTAGTCCAGGTCCACACTGGCGCATTAGGGAAATCTTGTCGGTACCTGTCAGACAGTTTGAACTGGCTGATCAGGTTCTTGAAGCTTTTGCACAACCCCGCTCCTATCGGATACTCCCACACAGTCCCAGCGTGCTCTAAGATGCCGTTCTAGTCCCCCGCTAGCAGTAAAGGACGAGACGTACCCAGAAAGGCATCCGTAAATTTTTTAAAATGTAAAAAAAGTTCAAATATTTGGGCCAAAAGGCCCAAATATTATACTTTATCCTTCACAGGGCAAAGTCTAAGGGCTTATATCCCTTACACAACAGGAAATATTTAACAACAAATAATTTTAACAGGCAAAGAAAGCGACTTACTGGCAGCGAGCAAAATATTCCGATTAGACCAATAATAATAATAATAATAATAATAATAATAATCCAATATACGAAGAAATATTGTAAGAAAAAAGTTACTAACTGATATAGAAATTGATCAGATCAAGCTATTAGCACAAAGTCAGCGAAGGGAAAATGAAACATGTGTCAGTGCAAACGAGGTAAACTGTAACACTTCGAACCCCAGGGTTGGGGCGGAATCACTGGCAACAGAACAAATTAAAGAAAGGATCGAAAAAGTGGAGGGAGTGCATGCTCAGGATGAAACTCCAAATGAAAATAATGATATCATAAATGATAAAGAAATGAGTGAGAATGAACTTGCCAACTTGAAGGATGAAATTATGATCGAATGGATGAAAATGAAAGAATCTGACATGGGGCAACGAGACACCCTCCCTAAGATCCAGAACTCCAAACAGAACCAAAAGATAATACACAAGACTAACATAATTCTCAAAAACATTATCATCACAAACAAACTAAACATTACTGATTTAAATCATCTCTATTATGCATCGGCTAAAGTCACCACTCACTTATGTGGAGTGAAGATGAAAAAACAAAGGAATTCCCACAAGAAATCTACTTGGCAAGAAAACATCAATTGCCAAATAAACCTTCTCCGATCTGACATAGAAATTTTAACAAACTATAAAGTAGGTGAACATGTTAAACAAACTAAACTTAGAAAATTGAAAAAAAAGTACAGTATAAGATCAACATGTGACATAGACATGCTGATAGAAACAATCAAGCAAAAAGTGTCGGCCAAAGCAGCTCGTATAAGGCGCTTTGAAAAACGATCTAGATTCTATAAGGACAATAATATGTTCAAAAACAACCAAAGAAACTTCTACAGAAAAATTGGTAAGTCAACAATAACTGCTAAATCAATACCACCCAAGGAGGAAGTGCAAGAATTCTGGGAAAAGATCTGGGCCGAAGAAAAAGTTCATAACATGCATGCCCCATGGATAGACAGACAAATGAAAGATACGGCTCACCTTGAGGAACAAATATGGGAAAATATAACAGTTGAACAGTTGCGCTTGGCTCTAAGAAAAACCAGCAAATGGAAATCCCCAGGAAAAGACAAAATACAAAATTTTTGGATAAATGCCTTCACAGAGTCTCATGAGCTGTTAGCCCAACTTTACAATGAAATAGTTAAGAAGCCAGAAAAGATACCATCATGGCTAGTTAACGGCATTACATTCCTGCTTCCGAAGAATGATGAGACAAACAATCCCAAAAATTACAGACCGATAACTTGCTTGACCACAATGTATAAAATTTTAACATCAGTCCTAACTGAATATACATATGACCACCTGATAACAAATGACCTATTTCCCATTGAGCAGAAAGGGTGTAAACGAGGCTCATATGGCTGTAAGGATCAGCTTTTGGTTAACAAAATGATACTGGAAGATTGTCATAATAGACACAAAAATCTATCAATTGCTTCGATAGATTATAAAAAAGCATTCGATAGTTTGCCACACAGTTGGATTGAAAAATGTTTAGAGATTTTCAAAATATCCCCCGTTGTCAGGTTTTTGTCATTCAGTATGAGGACATGGAAAACGACACTCCTTTTGAATAGTGAAACAAAATCACTGGAAGCTGGAGAAGTTAATATTAATTGTGGAATTTTTCAGGGTGACTCTTTATCACCGCTTTTATTCTGCAGCGCACTTATACCATTAAGTAAAATGCTCAATGAAACAAAACATGGATATAGAGTATATGACAAAACCATTAATCACTTGTTCTACATGGATGACCTGAAACTATTTGCAAAAACTGATGAACAATTGCAAAGGCTATTATCCACTGTGGAGCAGTTCAGTGATGACATTAAAATGGAGTTTGGACTAGATAAATGTGCCAAAGCAACGTTCACCAGAGGAAAGCGGCTGAAGAGTTCAGACATTAATCTTGATCGGGGGAACGTGATAAGAGAACTTGATCAAGAAAAAATTTACAAATATCTAGGTGTTTGTGAAGGAGACGGAATCAAGCACTCGACAATGAGGGAAAGGATAAGGAAGGAATGTTACCGCAGAGTAAGAGCAATCTTAAGAACGGAATTGAATGCAAGGAATAGGATCGATGCCATAAACACGCTTGCCATACCAGTAGTAACCTACAGTTACAATGTCATCAACTGGTCAAGCACAGAGATCCGTAGGCTCGATATAAAAATTCGAAAATTATTAACCATGCACAGAATGCATCACTATAAGGCAGATATAGATATAATATATCTCCCTAGGAAAGAAGGAGGACGTGGGTTAGTTCAGTTAGACATTGCGTTGAAAACTGCAACAATTGGATTATCTACATATCTAAGGGAATCACATGATTGGATGATCAAACTCGTTTTGAAACACGAAAGCATCAAAAGATCATATTCCATTACAAAAGATGCACAAAGATACAGTAATGCACTACAAATTTCAGAAGTCCCATTTACTGCTGAAATGAAAAACACAGAGAAAGCAAAGCAGGTAAAAGTAACTGCAAAGAAAGAACTGCTACAGAAACTGGCTAAGAAATGGCAAGAAAAGCCTCTGTATGGAAAATACCCAGAACGAGCTAACAATCCTGATGTTGACAAAACTTTAACCCATCAGTGGTTGGCATTCTCTGGACTGAAATCGGAGACTGAAGGAGTGATTATATCAGCACAAGATCAGTGTCTGCCAACAAAAAATTACCAAGCCAACATAATGAAAAATGGATGCAGCCCATTATGCCGTGTATGCAAAAAACAACCAGAGACCATTGACCATATAGTTTCAATGTGCAGTCCTATAGCTCCAAACGAATACATAACAGGCATGACAGAGCTGCACAATACATACATTGGATAATGTGTAAGCATTTTATCAAAAGAATTGGTGGGAGCATCAACCACCTCCCATACTTGAAAAAGATCACATCTCAATCTTGTGGAACTTTAGCATCCAAACAGACCGAAACATAGATGCAAATAGACCTGATATAATATTGAAGGACTTTAAAAAGAGGGTATGCCTGCTAATTGATATGTCCGTTCCAATAGACAAGAATGTATGTATAAAAACATTTGAAAAATTGAGCAAGTATAAGGACCTGGAGATAGAATTTGGAAAAATGTGGAAATTGAGAACTAAAACAATACCAGTGGTTGTAGGCGCTCTGGGAATGTTACCTAAGGGGTCTAATGATTACTTATCGCAAATCCCAGGAAACCCGCGTATAGAAGAAATACAAAAGATAGTACTAATGGGAACTGCCCATATACTAAGGAATATTCTGTCAATATAAGTACATCACAAGTCTAAACACTAAAGATGCATGTGTGAGTATGTATGTTCTTTCTTGAACATGGCGGACCTTGTTGTCTCTTGAGGTCACTGGTTGTGACTTGGTGATAACTCGTATGAACATAAAGCAAGATAAATGCAAATAATAATAATAATAATAATAATAATAATAATAATAATAATAATAATAATAATAATAATTAGGGAAGAAGACGCACGAGGTGGCGGAGGTCATGAAATCGCTCCCGTAAGTTTTGAATTTTTAACATATTTAAATCATTTGTGAAATAACAACTCTTAGTACAAATGCTACGTAAAGCACCCGGCTTGAGCCCAAAAAAATTCGGACCCAAAATATATTGTTATAAGGCTCAAATATTCAAATATTCAACTTTGTATTGTACACTGTATATCCAAAAAAGAAAATGGCTATAAATGGAAGAAGCCCCCCCTCCCTCCTCTCCTCTGTCTACACTATATAGAACAGCCAAACTCACCAACACCAGAAACTAGATACACCACCCACCTCATAACCTGTGTACACTAAACACAACAGCCAGATAACGGCAATTTCACCACCACCGCTCACTACTGCCATCATTACCCCCACCATCCCATCACCGCCGCCACCACTCCTTCACTCCTTCACTGCTACCACCGCTACAACACCATCACTACAGTAATACGATCACATCACCACCGCCACTGCCTCGGTATCGACATCACCACCACCACTGTCTCAGTATCGCTACCGCCGCCAGTCCTCCACTTCACCCAGATGGCTGCTGCCACCACATTATAGAATTCCTACTACTAAAAAAGAGGAAGGCATCAAAATATATAGATAGACTCAAAAGAAAAAAGAAAAAACAAACAACAAAACCAAAGCAGCACAGCAACAACAGCAAAAAACGACAAAAACAAACAGGGAAAAACAAAAACAAAAAAAAACAAAAAACAAAAAACGTAAAGAAAATAAGAATGAAGAGAGAAGCAGGCGGACGGACAGAGAAGAGGGGGGAAAAACTAAAACTAAAAAAACAAAAACTAAGTCAGACATTCGAACACTACATTACAATGAAACTTATGCTTATTCATTTTTGGGGCCCTTTCTGCCTGTGTGTTTGTTTGTTTATGTGTGTTCGTATACAGCGTGGTGATAATGCCACACAAGGGTCAAGTGGAACGGCGAATCCACAGATGGCTATGTAACCATACATTCGCCAATCCTCGATAAGAGTGTTTAAATATCGAACATAAACAGTTCGAATAACGGTGAAATGGAGACTAGAACGTCATGTGACAGACTCTCACCCAACAGGTGCCCCCTGGCTCAGCAGCAGCAACCTGACTGTCAACCAAATACTGCTGATGTTGGAGGAAGAAGAAGAAGGAAAGGGGCCTGAACCAACTGGACTAAAGAATTGAATAGAACTGTTATGCAATGTTACCTGAAAAGTAACCCCAAGGAGAGGGGCTACAGGAGACGGATGCATAACATCTGGAACGAGATTGGTCTATTTAAATTAGATGAACAAAAATTGGCCGGGCAGGCTCGGGTAATAAGAACTAATGGGTGGATAAGCGAGCTGGAACTGGAGGAACTGAGCAGAGAGAATGGCTTGAAAATGGCGGGTGTAGTATGCCAGACAAGCGAGCCAGTGGGAAATGAAGGTGAAGAGGTCCTGAGAACGGAGGAACCACCCGAAGCAGACAATGATCTGAATACTGAGATAAATAATACCTGGAACAGAGATACGGCCACTGAGGAGATGAATGCTGACGGGCTAGGACAAGATTCGGTTGACATCCTAAATTTAGTGGTAGATGAATTGAACAATGATAGTGGGAGACCTATGAACCTAAGATTTGTAGACAGGAAAAAGTTAAAAGAAACAACAGCTAAGGTAAACAAAGTCATCCCATACCTTGAGGCGAGGAGCCTTCACCAGTGCAACAATATCCTCAAAGCAACAGCAAATACGGTGAGGAAACTACTTGGTATAAAAGCGAGAGTAAACAACAGACAAGAAAGAGCAGAGCCGTGGTGGAAGAAACGACTGAGTGGTCAAATCGGGGAAATGAGAAATGACATAGGAAAGCTTGAGTCAATACTGAATGGGACACTAAAAAACATAGGCACTAAAAATAGACTGGAAATAAAGTACAAAACTAGGAGGAAAAAGCTAAATATTATCATAGAGGAACTGAAGCAACGCATTGTAGCAAAGAGTGCCAAAATCAGGCGATACGAGAACAGAGTCAGTCAGTATAAACAGAACCGCATGTTCGACAACAACCAGAAGATGCTGTTTGGACAGCTTGAGGGGAAAGAAAGAGGCAACGACTTGATCCCTGGGGCGGAGCAAACTAAAACATTCTGGAGAGGAATATGGGAGCAGGATGTTAGACATAATGTCCAGGCAGGGTGGATTGAGACAGTACAGAGGGAGATCGGTGAGCAGGCACACCAACAAACTGATTTGAGTATCACAGTTGAAACTCTTAAGGGGCAGGCCAAAAAACTAACCAACTGGAAATCACCAGGCCCAGATGGTGTGCAGGGGTATTGGATTAAAAATTTAACATCCCTCCACCCGAAGCTGACGGCCATGTTCAATAACTGCTTGGTGTCGGGTGAGGTGCCAGAGTGGTTGACAAAAGGTACCACAGTTCTGATAATGAAAGACCGAATCAAGGGTAATGATGTTACCAACTATAGACCTATCACATGTCTGTCCGTAATGTGGAAACTGTTGACGAGCATTGTGTCTGAGGAAATCTACCATCACCTCCACACAAACAACTTGTTACCGGACGAACAGAAAGGATGCCGAAAGAAGTCACGTGGTACAAAGGACCAGTTACTTATTGATAAGATGGTAATGGGGAATTGCAGAAGGAGACACACTGATCTTGCCATGGGATGGATAGACTACAGAAAGGCATTTGACATGGTGCCTCAATCTTGGATCACCAAAAGCCTGGAGATCTTCAGGGTGGCAGATAACATCAGACAGTTGCTGGGCAGGAGTATGGGGTCCTGGGAGACAGAGTTGACATCAACTGGAGTATCCTTGGGAAGCGTGAAGATCAAGAGAGGTATCTTCCAAGGAGATAGCGTGTCCCCTCTGTTGTTTGTCCTTGCCCTGATGCCCTTGACCATTATGCTGCGAAAAGTGAGAGCAGGATACAAGTTGGGAAAGGGAGAGCTTACCATCAATCACCTCCTCTTAATGGACGATCTTAAGCTCTTCGGGAAAAGTGAGAAGGAGTTGGATGTGCTTGTTGACACTGTCCGTATTTTCAGCAGTGATATATGTATGCAGTTTGGTATTAGTAAATGTGGAGTCATTGTGATGAGGAGGGGTAGGTTGAGCAGAAGTAACGGGATCCAGATACCAACAGGTGAGATGATAAAGGAAATTGACTCTGAGGAAGGATACAAGTATTTGGGCGTTCTGGAGGCTGATGGCATAAAGAACAAAAAAATGAAGGAATTGTTAAGAACTGAATACATTCGGAGAGTAAGGAGCGTATTGAAGTCACATCTGAACAGCAGAAATGCCATAAGCGCAGTAAATTCCCGAGCTGTGTCTATTATTAGGTACAGTGCGGGAATTCTGAGATGGAATGTTGCTGAACAAAACGAAATGGATAGGAAGACTAGGAAGCTATTGACTATCTACAACATGTTCCACAAGAGGAGTGATGTCGATAGACTCTACCTAAGGAGATCTGAGGGTGGAAGAGGTCTTATCAGCATAGAGGACTGTGTTCAGATGGAGAAAAACAACATATACAAATACGTGACCTATAGTAAGGAGCCAATGCTCAGAACTGTACTGAAGGAGGTGACAGTAGGCCAGGGGATGTCCAAGGAGGAAATAACATCAAGGAGGAAGAGCAGCCTTAAGGGAAAATCCCTTCATAGTACCTTCTTTGAGAAAACTGAATTTAGAGATCCACAGACATGGAACTGGTTGAGAAGAGGAGACCTCAAAAAGGCTACAGAAGGAATGCTAATGGCTGCGCAGGAGCAGGCCCTCAAAACGAAGTGGTTGAAGCACCATATTTACAAGGAGGAGGCTAGCCCACTGTGCAGGATCTGTGGAGAGAGAGAGGAGACTGTGGCTCACATTGTGTCCGAGTGTAAACACCTAGCCCAGACCCACTATAAGGGCTGGAGACACGATGTGATGGGCAGGGTGATCCACTGGCACCTGTGCAAAGTAAACAATTTACCACATTCTGAGAAATGGTATGAGCATAGGCCAGAGGCGGTGATGGAGAACAATCAGGTGAAGGTGCTGTGGGATTTTAGGATACAGACGGACAAGAAACTTGAACACAATAGACCTGACCTGGTGGTTGTGGACAAAGAAAAAAGATCGTGTCTGATTGTGGATGTGGCCTGCCCTTTCGACACGAGAGTGCAAGAGAAGGAGAGGGAAAAAATTAACCGATACCAGGACCTAAAGTGGGGGGTGAAAAGGATTTGGAACTGCCATGAAGTCAAAGTGATCCCGATTGTCATAGGCGCACTGGGGACTATCTCCAAAAGTTTCCAGGGATGGTTAAAGAAAATCGGCCCCTTCACGCTTTTTGGAACGCTTCAAAAGGCATGCTTGCTTGGAACAGCAAGAACCCTCCGATACGTCCAGAATATCTGAGGCTGCAGGTAGTGGCTTGATATTCATTCCAACGGACTTTCCAGTTAACCAACATCAATGACTGAGATTCAAGGAATAACAACAATAATAATAATAATAATAATAATAAGGAAGAAGACGCACATGGTGGATAGGAGGTCGTGAAATCGCTCCCGTAAGTTTTTGTTTTTAACATATTTAAATCAATTGTGAAATAACAATTCTTAGTACAAATGATACATAAAGAATCCGGCTTAAGCCGCAAAAAAATTCGGATCCATAATATATTGTTATATCGCTCAAATATTCAATTTTGTATTATACATTTTATATTCAAAAAAGAAAATGGTTATAAATGGAAGAAAACCCCTCTGTCTACACTACATAGAACAGCCAAACAACAGCAATTTCACCAACACCAGAAACTAGATACACCACCTACCCCATCAGCCCTCTGTGTACACTAAACACAACAGCCAGATAACGACAATTTCACCACCACCACCACCAATCTCAGCATAATAATAATAATTGCTATTATTTAAAAAAATGTTTAATTCCAATATTAAGTAAATATGTCAACACATATACGCGACTAACCCCATAGATTCACCGATCAAACAAAATACAGTCTATTCAACAAAACTCAGTAACGACAACGCCATCACTACTGTCACCGCCGCCGCCGCCCATCCATCATTACTACCACTATCCTATCACCGCCGCCACCACTCCTTCATTGCTACCACTGCTATCCCCCCATTACCTTCTGTTAACTTACGAAAGGGGAAGATAGCGGTATCACTAGACAATATTAATAAACAAGATTAATATTTAATTTTGGATCAGGAATGTTAGAGTCGAAAAGGAGGAAAATGACAAAATAACTAAATAACTAAAGATAATTTCACCAATAATTTCACCACCAACACCACCACCACGATCAAAACTCTGGTCAAGTCGACTCAAACGCTATTTATACCCCAACTTCAACGCCATCACTACAGTACTGCGATCAAATCACCACCACCACTGCCTCATTATCGCTACCGCCGCTATTCTCTCCCACTACCTCCTGCTAGTTGCTGCTAGCACAGCACCGGCACCACCACCGCCACCGCTGCCTCATTATCACTACCGCCGCTATTCTCTCCCGCTACACCCTGCTAGATTGTAGAATCCCCCTAAAAGAGGAAGGCATCAAAATATATAAATAGACTGAATTGATGACCCGGTCAAAATCAGAAAAACAAAAATCAAAATCAAAGCAGCACAGCAACAACGAAAAACGTAAAGAAAATAAAAATGAAGAGAAAAACAAACAGACGGACAGAGAAGGGAAGGGAAAAACTAAGTCAGACATTCAAACACTACATTACAATGAAACTTATGCTTATTCATTTTGGGGGTGTTTTTTGCCTGTTTATTTGTTTGTTTATTTATGTTCGTCTACAGCGTGATAATGCCACACAAAAATCACGTGGAGTGACAAAACCAGCGAAGGCGATGAATTCACCGGTGGTTATGTAACCATACATTCGTCAATCCTCGATAAGAGTGTTTAAATGTCGAACCTAAACAGTTCGAATAACGGTGAAATGGAGACTAGAATGTCATGTGACAGACTCTCACCCAACAGGTGCTCCCTGGCTCAGCAGCAGGGACCTGGCTGTCAACCATATACTGCTGGTGTCGGAGGAAGAAGAAGAAGGAAAGGGACCAGAACCAACTGGACGAAAGAATTGAATAGAACTGTTATGCAATGTTACCTGAAGAGTAACCCCAAGGAGAAAGGCTATAGGAAACGGATGCATAACATCTGAAACGAGATTGGTCTATCTAAATTAGATGAACAAAAATTGGCCGGGCAGGCTCGGGTAATAAGAACTAATGGGTGGATAAGCGAGCTGGAACTGGAGGAACTGAGCAGAGAGATTAGCTTGGAGATGGAGGGTGGAGTATGCCAGGAAAACGAGCCAGTGGGAAATGAAGGTGAAGAGGTCGAGAGAACGGAGGAACCACCCGAAGCAGACAATGATCTGAATGCTGAGATAAATAATACCTGGAACAGAGATACGGCCACTGAGGAGATGAATGCTGACGGGCTAGGACAAGATTTGGTTGATATCCTAAACTTAGTGGTAGATGAATTGAACAATGATAGTGGGAGACCTATGAACCTAATATTTGTAGACAGGAAAAAGTTAAACGAAACAACAGCTAAGGTAAACAAAGTCATCCCATACCTTGAGGCGAGGAGCCTTCACCAGTGCAACAATATCCTCAAAGCAACAGCAAATACGGTGAGGAAACTACTTGGTATAAAAGCTAGAGGAAACAACAGACAAGAAAGAGCAGAGCCTTGGTGGAAGAAACGACTGAGTGGTCAAATCAGGGAAATGAGAAATGACATTGGAAAGCTTGAGTCCCTACTGAATGGGACACTAAAAAACAAAGACACTAAAAATAGACTGGAAATAAAGTACAAAGTTAGGAGGAAAAAGCTAAATATTATCATAGAGGAACTGAAGCAACGCATTGTAGCAAAGAGTGCAAAAATCAGGCGATACGAGAACAGAGTCAGTCAGTATAGACAGAACCGCATGTTCGACAACAACCAGAAGATGCTGTTTGGACAGATTGAAGTGAAAGAAAGAGGCAACGACTTGATCCCCGAGGCGGAACAAACTAAAACATTCTGAAGAGGAATATGGGAGCAGGATGTTAAACATAATGACCAGGCAGTGTGGATTGAGACAGTACAGAAGGAGATTAGTGAACAGGCACACCAACAAACTGATTTGAGTATCACAGTTGAAACTCTTAAGGGGCAGGCCAAAAAACTAACCAACTGGAAATCACCAAGCCCAGATGGTGTGCAGGGGTATTGGATTAAACATATAACATCCCTCCACCCGAAACTGACAACCATGTTCAATGACTGCTTGATGTCAGGTGAGGTACCAGAGTGGTTGACAAAAGGTACCACAGTTCTGATAATGAAAGACCGAATCAAAGGTAATGATGTTACCAACTATAGACCTATCACATGTCTGTCCGTAATGTGGAAACTGTTGACAAGCATTATGTCTGAGGAAATCTACCATCACCTCCACACAAACAGCTTGTTACCGGACGAACAGAAAGGATGCCGAAAGAAGTCCCGTGGTACAAAGGACCAGTTACTTATTGATAAGATGGTAATGAGGAATTGCAAGAGGAGACACACTGGTCTTGCCATGGGATGGATAGACTACAAAAAGGCATTTGACATGGTGCCTCATTCTTGGATCACCAAAAGCCTGGAGATCTTCAAGGTGGCAGATAACATCAGACAGTTATTGGGCAAAAGTATGAAGTCCTGGGAAACAGAGTTAACATCAACTGGAGAATCCTTGGGAAGCGTGAAGATCAAGAGAGGTATCTTCCAGGGTGATAGTCTGTCCCCTTTGTTGTTTGTCCTTGCCCTGATGCCCCTGACCAGTGTACTGCGAAAAGTGAGAGCAAGATACAGGTTGGGAAAGGGAGGGCTTACCATCAATCACCTCCTCTTCATGGACGATCTTAAGCTCTTCGGGAAGAGTGAGAGGAGTTGGATGTGCTTGTTCACACTGTCCGTATTTTCAGCAATGATATATGTATGCAATTTGGTATTAGTAAGTGTGGAGTCATTGTGATGAAGATGGGTAAGTTGAGCAGAAGTAGCGGAATCCAGGTACCAACAGGTGAGATGATAAAGGAAATTGACTCTGAAGAAGGATACAAGTATTTGGGCGTTCTGGAGGCTGATGACATCAAGAACAAAAAAATGAAGGAATTGATAAGAACTGAATACATTCGGAGAGTAAGGAGCGTATTAAAGTCACATCTGAACAGTAGGAATGCCATAAGTGCAGTAAATTCCCGAGCTGTGTCTATTATTAGGTACAGTGCGGGAATTCTGAGATGGAATGTTGCTGAACAAAAAGAAATGGATAGGAAGACTAGGAAGCTATTGACTATCTACAACATGTTCCACAAGAGGAGTGATGTCGATAGACTCTAATTAAGGAGATCTGAAGGTGGAACAGGTCTTATCAGCATAGAGGACTGTGTTCAGATGGAGAAAAACAACCTACACAAATACGTGACTGATAGTAAGGAGCCAATGCTCAGAACTGTACTGAAGGTGGGGACAATAGGCCAGGGGATGTCCAAGGAGGAAATAACATCAAGGAGAAAGAGCACAATTCAGGAAAAATCCCTTCATAGTACCTTCTTTGAGAAAACTGAATTTAGAGATCCACAGACATGGAACTGGTTGAAAAGAGGATACCTTAAAAAGGCTACAGAAGGAATGTTAATGGCTGCGCAGGAGCAGGCCCCATAACAAAGTGGTTGAAACACGATATTTACAAGGAGGAGGCTAGCCCACTGTGCAGGATCTGTGGAGAGAGTGAGGAGACTGTGGCTCACATTGTATCCGAGTGTAAATACCTAGCCCAGACTCACTATAAGGGCTGGAGACATGATGTGATGGGCAGGGTGATCCACTGGCACCTATGCAAAGTAAACAATTTACGACATTCTGAGAAGTGGTATGAGCATAAGCCAGAGGCGGTGATATAAAACGATCAGGTAAAGCTGCTGTGGGATTTTAGGATACAGACGGACAAGAAACTTGAACACAATAGACCTGACCTGGTGGTTGTGGACAAAGAAAAAAGATCGTGCCTGATTGTGGATGTGGCCTGCCCATTCGACACGAGAGTGCAAGAGAAGGAGAGGGAGAAAATTAACCGATACCAGGACTTAAAGAGGGAGGTAAAAAGGATTTGGAACTGCCATGAAGTCAAAGTGATCCCGATTGTCATAGGCGCACTAGGGACTATCTCAAAATGTTTCCAGGGATGGTTAAAGAAAATTGGCCCCTTCACGCTTTTTGGAACGCTTCAAAAGGCATGCTTGCTGGGAACAGCAAGAACCCTCCGATACGTCCTGAATATCTGAGGCTGCAGGTAGTGGCTTGATATTCATTTCAACAAACTTTCCAGTTAACTAACATCAATGACTGAGACTCAAAGTGTAATAACAATAATAATAATAATAATAATAATAATAATAATAATAATGTTTTCTTTATTACCCACAAGGGTTCACATAAAGTAGACATTAAGGACAGTACAGGACAATACAGGACGGTACAAATGGGCATTTCTGCGTGTAAAAAAACAGAGGTTGAAATAAAATAACAAAGAAAAATTCCCCAATAGGGGGGAGACTTCCAAGGGACATTTGTGGAGAAAGCCCATTAAAAGACCACAGTGGCCCTGACCACCAGGGCAAGTGCCCTCTCCCAGTTTTCCACCTTTAATTTACAGACACATACTCAGAGAAGGCCCATTCATTCGGGCCATACTTGCTTCTCTCACCCATCTTTCAACAAAATGCTGGGAAGAGAGCACTTCCCTCTCTACCCTGATTTTCCTTTTCAAATGAAATTTGAAAAAGTTAATCAGGGCATCACCGAAGAGGTAAGTGCTCGTCTTTAGCCCTTTCAAACGTGTCCACCATACTATCTCTTTCGCCATGGCCACCAGACAGATAAAAACTGCCTGCCCTTCCAGGCTAAAGGAAGGGGGCGGGGCAATCCTCACGATGGACTCAGCTGATAGCTGGATAGGTCCTACACGTGACAGCAGGTGTTCGACATAAACCCACAAGTCAGCAATGCTCGGACACTGGACGAGTGCGTGCAGGACGGTTTCGTCGCCCTGCGCGCATCTCGGACATGCCCGGCTGACGGCACCTCCATGCCTGTAGAGTTTATCCCGAACTGGCAAAGCTCCTCGGTAGCACTGCCAGGCCAGGGATTTCTGGAAGTTGTCCATAGGCCCCGGCCCGAAAGTCCTTCCGAAGAGATTGGCTAGTTGATTTTCGTCGACGCCTAGAGTTTCTCCAAGTACGTCGTCGCTCTTCCCCTCCACTAATCCCCTATAGAACGCCAAGGTGGAGTTTCCACCGATCACATTGCCCGATTGGTCGAGGGCTGTGAGCGCCTGAAGACATTCCAGTCTCCAAGCGCTCCCTCTCGGTCTTCGCTTGACCCAGGACTGCAGCTCCGTCAAGGAGACGAGCTGGGGAAAAACGTGTCTTGCAAACGGCGACCACACCTGATCACCGTCGAGGAAGAGGTGGAGATGTCGTAGCCTGAGCGCGTGTCTGCGCATCATCAGCCACGGCATGCCCAGCCCTCCACGTAGCGGGTGTTGACAGCAGATGGACCGCCTGACCATCGGAGCGCGTCCCTTCCACAAGAAGCGAAAGAGCAAACGCTCCAGCGCAGTCAGGCGGGGCTTAGGACAAGGTACGACGGTCAGGCGGTAGTAGATGACGGATGCGATGTACGCATTCGCCACCTCCGCTCGACCTTTCAGGGATAGCTTCCTCTCGGCCCATTTCTGGGTGAGAGAAGCCACCCTGCTCGTCACCTCGTCCCAGTTTTTGTCCGTCTGGAGGTCTGGACCGAACCAGACCCCTAGCAATGTAACCGGTCCGTCCGTCCAGCGCCCGACGACGCTGTTGGACGGCATGGACCTGCCTCTCCAGGTGCCGAGCTGCAGGCCCACTGACTTTTCCTAGTTGATCATTGCTCCTGTCACCGCTTCGTATTCTCTTAGTGTAGTGCCGATCGCCTCGATGTGTTTGGCGTTCGACACCACTACGGTGACATCGTCGGCATATGCTGACACGGATCTTCCGCATCCTAGTTCGCGCGGGACCCCCCTCAACGTCTCCAGTTTGTGCAGTAATGGCTCGAGAGTCAATACGTACAATAGGGACGAGAGGGGACATCCTTGGCGGACCGAGCGCATGATGTTGAACGGTTCCGAAAGGTGACCGTTCACTCTCACTACAGAGCAGATGTCGCTGTGCATGGCAGCGATCCAGCCTCTGAAGACGGGCCCAAAGCCAGCCGCTCTCAGGACTGCCGTTAGGTAACGATGGTCGACCCTATCGAAGGCTTTCGACTGATCTAAATTGATCAAAGACCCACCCGTGCCAGGTTCCCTAGCTACCCTCTCTACGATGTATCGCATGAGGTGGAGGTTGTCGTGGATGGATCTGTCGGGAATGGCGCATGTCTGTGCCTCTCCCACCAGACCACCAACGACAAGCGCCAACCTCTTTGCTAGCACCTTGGCCAAAATCTTGAACTCTGTGTTTAGCAGAGTTATGGGCCTAAAATTATCTATGTTATCCCCCTTGTTCGGATCCTTTCTCAGCAGCGCCACCGCTCCTCGGCTCACAGAGCTGGGAATTCTCCCGTTCTGTTGCCAGTTGCAGTAGACGTCCGCCAAGAGGCCTCCGAACAAGTTTGGCATTTGTACGTAAAGTTCATAGGGCAGACCATCCAAACCAGGCGATTTACCCCTTGTGCAACTAGTCATTGCATCCCGTACTTCAGCGGTTGTTATCGGCTTTTCGCAACACTCCGCCTCAGTGGCCGAAAGCCGCGGCAGTCCGTCGAGGTAGACACTAAAGTCCATCCCTCGATCCGGCCCGCCACTGCCCCCGAACAGTTGAGCGAAGTGTCGCTGAAAAGCTTCACACATTTGCCCGGGATCGAGTAGCATGCGCCCGTCGTGGTCCACCAAAGACCGGATCGTGGCTTTGTTGCCACGACGCGCCTCCGCCACTCGGGCCCATTGAACGGCTTTCGTCCCCTCGTGTCTGAGAGCACGTACCCTAGCTCTGACAACGCAGCCTTCGTGCTTTGCATTGAAGAATTGGTCAAGGGCCAATTTCGCCGCAAGTACGTCGGTCGCGATGCCTTTGCTAAGCGCCTCATCTAATTTTCTAACTAATTCTCCCTCTGCTCTATTTTTCTCTATTGCTAAAGTCTTACTAAACCTAATGGACTCTATTCTAATTGCTCTTTTCAGAGCAAACCACCACTTGTTGTTGACGATGGCCCCCGTCAACGCCCGCTTAACTAGTTCGCTAATCTGGTCTCTGTAGGCCTTGCGCGCTGGTAAGGACCCGTTTAACTTCCAGTAGCCGGGTCCTCGTCTATGAAGCCTATCTAAGTCAAGCACACAGATCACGAATTTGTGGTCCGTGTAGCTGACTATCTTGAATTGTGGACAGCCTATGCTAGACCTATCTATTTCCCTACAAAATACTCTATCTAGATATGATCTGGATGACCCTATGCGATTTGTCCAAGTCCACATTGGTACATTCGGGAAATCCATTCGGTACCTGTCAGACAGTTCAAAACGTCTGAGCAGGTTGGTGAGACTCTTGCACCCTCCTTCCCTATCCACTAATCCCACACAATCCCAGCGTGCATCTAAGATCCCGTTCCAGTCGCCCACTAACACTAAAGAGCGGGACGTTCCAAGAAAGGTCTCCAGACGCCGGAAGAAATCAGGCCGCCCTGCTCCTGTCGGGGCATAGACGGCCACTAACCTGAAAGCTTGCCCGTCTCCGCTGGTCACGTCCAGCACCACCAACTTACCTTCTGGGTACAGGAAGATGGCCCGTATGGCTAGATCCAAACCTCTCCGAAAAAGCACAGCAACTCCTCCCCCCGATCCCGGACGGCTGGGAGATGCGTACACATCGTAGCCGCCGAAGATCGGTGCGAAAGCCTGTGCTTCGGAGATTCTGGTCTCGCTGATGGCCACTACATCTATGGTTAGTGACCTGAGGTCGTTGAGCAGGTGGCCCTGCTTCCATGACGATCCCAAGCCACGTGCATTTATGCTGCCTATTCTGAGTGAGGTCATGTTGAAAAGGAGTGGAAAAGATGGGAAAGACCACTTACCTTACTTCTCGTAGGGGAAGGACGGCTTTTCCATCCTTTTCACTGCTTGTGGCCTCCTCAGGAAGGATGTCCTTATAAATCCTCCTGGAGAGTGCTTGTCGGAAGTCTCCGATGTCTTTGGGGAATTTTTGTTTTAGTGTCATGTACGTTTTCTGTGTGATGCGAGTGATTTGTATGTGTGGAGGTGGTGTGAATTTTGGGGTTGTTGTGTAGTCTTTTTCTGTGATGCTGGTGTTGTGTTGGATGTAGTGTAATAATTGCTTGTTGTTCAAATTTAATGCTGTGTAGTGTGTATCGTTTTGGTTGTTTTGTTTTGTTTGCGTTTGTTGTGGGTTTGTTTCTGTTTCGCATTTTGGTGACTTTTGTGGTGTAGGTGATTGTGGTGCTGGGGATAATGATGGTGATGGTGTTGGTGTTTGGGTTGATGGGGTTGGTGATGCTGGTGTGGATGGTGGCATATCTGTCTTAACTTTTTTGTTTCTTAGTTTATTTGTTTCCCTCTGTATTTTGTTTTTGGAGGGGGAAGGAAGAGAATTTTTTCTTTTTTGGTTTCTTTTTTTTTCCGGATATCGTTTCCCACTCCTCGTCGTCACAATCTGTCTCCAGTTGTGATAGGCCGGGGAGTGGAAAATCCTCCACAGCCGTTAGTTTTGGTTGTGGTGTGGTGGATGGTGTAGGCGCTGGTGCTAGTTCTGAAGCGTTGGATGGTGGTGGTGTTGGTTTTGCTGGTGGTGGTAGTGGTGTTGGTTTTGCTACTGTTGCTGGGGTTGTTGCTGTTATAGTTGCTTCTGTTGTTGCTGCTACAGTTGTTGCTGCCATCTCTGCTACTGGTGGTGTTGATGGTTGTGTCACTGGGGTGGGTAGGAGAGGTGGCCTCAACCTTTTAGCCTGAGGGCAGAAAGCCCTTAGGTGGGTTCCTTCACCACAAACGACACACCTAGGTCTTCTGCCCTCGACAATTACCGTGAGGTGGCTGCCGTCAGTGAGGTCTATTACCTCTGGGATCTCCTCAATGCTTTTTTGGTCCGCTTGGATCAGGAGCTCCATCCCATATCCGGACCAGTTTTCCTGCTTTTCTTTTGCTACTGCTATTATTTTCGTGTTGGCTTCGATGCCGGCGAGGACAGCCGCTATTAGCCAGGGAATTTCGATGGCCGGTGGAACGTGGGTCACCCTGATCTTTACGAGTCTCTGGCCACAATAGCTTGGGACGAGTGTGAGGTCGTCACTTTTTAATGGGGCCATGGAGTGTTCTCTAGCCTCTTCTGGTGTTTCAAAGAACACATCCACGGTTCCATACTTTTGCCCACGTCTGATGTGGGTTTTTCTTGCCCACACATGTCCCAAAGCTTTTTGGATTTGGGACTCGGATGCCCGTTCCACTCGGCGCGATTTTACATTTATTGTTCTATACGACACGGTGCACAGGCGCCGATGCTCCATTTTATTAGGTGGGGGGGGGGGCTGACCCTGTACCCATCTTTCTTTACCATTTGTTTGGCATTTTCTAAATCTTCTTGAGTTACCGTGAACGCTTCGAATTGTTTTGCTACGATGGCGAAACTGAGGGTCGGTTTTATAATGTCATTGTTGTTGTTGTTGCTATCGTTAATATTAATTTTATTTTCAGTCGTGGTGGTGGTGACGTCAGTCGTCTTTGGTGGGGAAGAGTCCATTTTGCTTGATTTCATTTCGACGTCACGAGTTAATTTATTTTTTTCTTCTTTTGTTTCTGTTGTCGCGGTGGTGGTGGTGGTGGTGGTTGTCGCGGTGGTGGTGGTGGTGGAGGGTTTAACACCTGCAGTCATTGGTAATGGCGGGAAATGAATGTCTGCCTGAGACAAATTTAAAATATTGCTACTGCTTATATTTTTTTTTGTGTTGGCAAACGTAGTAACATTTACAATGGTGGTGTCGGTGTGAGGTGTTATTTTGTGAGGAAGGCTTTCAGCTGCTTCGTGCAGAGAGGAATTAGACATTTTTTTTTCAAAGAAAATTTTGGATAATAATAAAAGTTAAAATTTTGGGCACAAGGCCCCAATCTTTTTGGGTGTCCTTTTCGGAAAACAATGTATGTGTGCTTATAAACAGTTTACAATAAAATTTTCCATAAATGGCAATTTTTAAACAAACGGAAATAACAAACCTTTGCGGAGCTCACGATAATACGATTTCCTACGTAGGTCGCCAATAATAATAATAATAATAATAATAATAATAATAATAATAATAATAATAATAATAATAATAATAATAAGAGAAGGAGAGGGAGAAAATTAACCGATACCAGGACCTAAAGTGGGAGGTGAAAAGGATTTGGAACTGCCATGAAGTCAAAGTGATCCCGATTGTCATAGGCGCACTGGGGACTATCTCCAAAAGTTTCCAGGGATGGTTAAAGAAAATCGGCCCCTTCACGCTTTTTGGAACGCTTCAAAAGGCATGCTTGCTTGGAACAGCAAGAACCCTCCGATACGTCCTGAATATCTGAGGCTGCAGGTAGTGGCTTGATATTCAATCCAACGGACTTTCCAGTTAACCAACATCAATGACTGAGATTCAAGGAATAACAATAACAATAATAATAATAATAATAATAATAATAATAATAAGAATAAGGGAAGAAGACGCACGAGGTGGTAGAACGTCACGAAATTGCTCCCGTAAGTTTTTTGATTTTTAACATATTTAAATCAATTGTGAAAGAACAATTCTTAGCACAAATGTTGCATAAAGGCACCGAATGAGGTCCCATAAAGTTTCGGATCCATATTATATTGTTGTATCGCTCAAATATTCAATTTTGTATTATATATTTTGTATTATATATTTTGTATCGCTCAAATATTCAATTTTGTATTATATATTTTGTATTCAAAAAAAGAAAATGGTTATAAATGGAACAAAACACCCTCTGTCTACACTATATAGAACAGCGGCAATTTCAATTTCACCAACACCAGAAACTTGATACACTACCTATCCCATCACACTAAATATAACGGCAACTTCACCGGCATCATAATAATAATTACTATTATTATTGTCTCAAATTTTAAAAAATGTTTAATTCAAATTTTACGGGAATATGTCAACACAAAATATAATGAAAATATATATTAAACATACGAACACAAACTCATAGATACTATATCAGTAACCACAACACCACCGCTGCCACCACCCCACCACATCCATCATCGCCGCCACCACTCATTCAATGCTACTGACACTATTCCCCTGTTAACTTGAGAGAGAAAAGGGAAGGTGGTGGTAGCACTAGACAAGAGAGAGGCTAGAAAAAGATATAAATAGATTGACTTGGTGACCTTGCCACGGACAAACGTCTACATCAACAATTATGGGACTGCTGGCCCACCCCTTCCTCACCAACAATATAAAAAGCCCCGGCACCACCACCGACATAGCCAGCAGCAATAACAGCCAACTACAACAAAAAGTATATTATATTATTGTAATGCACTGGGTGATTGCTGGCCTTGTCCCTGGAGTGGAGACAATTATTAATAATTTCATTCTTAAGCCACGCAATGCTCACATTAAGGAACCACTCATGATAATAACAATTTAAAAAAAACAACAAAAAGAAAACCCCATGACCAAGAAATACCGGGATGGCGGCCGGCGGGGAATAGCCATGTCTCTAGGGGAGAACGACCCCTCTAGTCTTGGTTGACACTCGTTCTAGAAGTGGTAACACGAAAAGATTACCCCTTGGCGGATAAGGATAAAACGCGACAAAATAAAGTAGATGTCTAATGATGAAATCTCATACCGGATCGGCCGTCACCCGGGTAAAAAAGGGCCGCGTCCCTCAGAGAGGAACCAGACTGGGGTCGAAAAATCAGCTAATGGTTCAAACCTTCCCATCACTTCGGAGCTGGAGACCTCCCATAACCGGAATACTCCTACTGTTGACCCTCCATGCTCACCACCAAGAAATCCAAAGAAAAAGAGAGAAAAATGGTCAAGGGAAGATAATAAAGAAGTCCTTGAGGCTTTCTACACTGCCATGTACTACCCATCAAATACATCGAATACAGAGCAAACATATATCAACTGGAAAAAGAAACATCCCGAAAACAGAGGCTATATTGACAGTAACAAACTAGCCAATATACGAAGAAATATTGTAAGAAAAAAGTTACTAACTGATATAGAAATTGATCAGATCAAGCTAGTAGCACAAAGTCAGCGAAGGGAAAATGAAGCATGTGTCAGTGAAAACGAGGTAAACTGTAACACTTCGAATCCCAGAGTTGGGGCGGAATCACTGGCAACAGAACAAATTAAAGAAAGGAGCGAAAAAGTGGAGGGAGTGCATGCTCAGGATGAAAATCCAAATGAAAATAATGAGATCGTAAATGATAAAGAAATGAATGAGAATGAACTTGCCAACTTGAAGGATGAAATTATGATCGAATGGATGAAAATGAAAGAATCTGACATGGGGGAACGAGACATCCTCCCTAAGATCCAGAACTCCAAACAGAACCAAAAGATAATACACAAGACTAACATAATTCTCAAAAACATTATCATCACAAACAAAATAAACATTACTGACTTAAATCATCTCTATTATGCATCGGCTAAAGTCACCACTCACTTATGTGGAGTGAAGATGAAAAAACAAAGGAATTCCCACAAGAAATCTACTTGGCAAGATAACATCAATCGCCAAATAAACCTTCTCCGATCTGACATAGAAATTTTAACAAACTATAAAGTAGGTGAACATGTTAAACAAACTAAACTTAGAAAATTGAAAAAAAAGTACAGTATAAGATCAACATGTGACATAGACATGCTGATAGAAACAATCAAGCAAAAAGTGTCGGCCAAAGCAGCTCGTATAAGGCGCTTTGAAAAACGATCTAGATTCTATAAGGACAATAATATGTTCAAAAACAACCAAAGAAACTTCTACAGAAAAATTGGTAAGTCAACAATAACTGCTAAATCAATACCACCCAAGGAGGAAGTGCAAGAATTCTGGGAAAAGATCTGGGCCGAAGAAAAAGTTCATAACATACATGCCCCATGGATAGACAGACAAATGAAAGAAACAGCTCACCTTGAAGAACAAACATGGGAAAATATAACAGTTGAACAGCTGCGCTTGGCTCTAAGAAAAACCAGCAAATGGAAATCCCCAGGAAAAGACAAAATACAAAACTTTTGGATAAATGCCTTCACAGAGTCTCATGAGCTGTTAGCCGAACTTTACAATGAAATAGTTAAGGAGCCAGAAAAGATACCATCATGGCTAGTTAACGGCATTACATTCCTGCTACCGAAGAATGATGAGACAAACAATCCCAAAAATTACAGACCGATAACCTGCTTGACCACAATGTATAAAATTTTAACATCAGTCCTAACTGAATACACATATGACCACCTGATAACAAATGACCTATTTCCCATTGAGCAGAAAGGGTGTAAACGAGGCTCATATGGCTGTAAGGATCAGCTTCTGGTTAACAAAATGATACTGGAAGATTGTCATAATAGACACAAAAATCTATCGATTGCTTGGATAGATTATAAAAAAGCATTTGATAGTTTGCCACACAGTTGAATTGAAAAATGTTTAGAGATTTTCAAAATATCCCCCGTTGTCAGGAGGTTTTTGTCATTCAGTATGAGGACATGGAGAACGACACTCCTTTTGAATAGTGAAACAAAATCACTGGAAGCTGGAGAAGTTAACATTAATTGTGGAATTTTTCAGGGTGACTCTTTATCACCGCTTTTATTCTGCATCGCACTTATACCATTAAGTAAAATGCTCAATGAAACAAAACATGGATATAAAGTCTATGACAAAACCATTAATCACCTGTTCTACATGGATGACCTGAAACTATTTGCAAAAAATGATGAACAATTGCAAGGGCTATTATCCACTGTGAAGCAGTTCAGTGATGACATTAAAATGGAGTTTGGACTGGATAAATGCGCCAAAGCAACGTTCACCAGAGGAAAGCTGCTGAAGAGTTGACATTAATCTTGATCGGGGGAACGTGATAAGAGAGCTTGATCAAGAACAAACTTACAAATATCTAGGTGTTTGTGAAGGAGACGGAATCAAGCACTCGACAATGAGGGAAAGGATAAGGAAGGAATGTTACCGCAGAGTCAGAGCAATCTTAAGAACGGAATTAAATGCAAGGAATAGGATCGATGCCATAAACACGCTTGCCATACCAGTAGTAACCTACAGTTACAATGTCATCAACTGGTCAAGCACAGAGATCCGTAGGCTCGATACAAAAATCCGAAAATTCTTAACCATGCACAGAATGCATCACCCTAAGGCAGACATAGATAGAATATATCTCCCTAGGAAAGAAGGAGGAAGTGGGTTAATCCAGTTAGACATTGCGTTGAAAACTGCAACAATTGGATTATCCACATATCTAAGGGAATCACATGATTGGATGATCAAACTCGTTTTGAAACACGAAAGCACCAAAAGATCATATTCCATTACAAAAGATGCACAAAGATACAGTAATGGACTACAAATTTCAGAAGTCCCATTTACTGCTGAAATGGAAAACACAGAAAAAGCAAAGCAGGTAAAAGTAACTGCAAAGAAAGAACTGCTACAGAAACTGGCTAAGAAATGGCAAGAAAAGCCTCTGTATGGAAAATACCCAGAGCGAGCTAACAATCCTGATGTTGACAAAACTTTAACCCATCAGTGGTTGGCATCCTCTGAACTGAAATCGGAGACTGAAGGACTGATTATATCCGCACAAGATCAGTGTCTGCCAACAAAAAATTACCAAGCCAACATAATAAAAAATGGGTGCAGCCCATTATGCCGTGTATGCAAAAAACAACCAGAGACCATTGACCATAAAATTTCAATGTGCAGTCCTATAGCTCCAACCGAATACCTAAACAGGCATGACAGAGCTGCACAATACATACATTGGATAATGTGTAAGCATTTTGACCTGCCCCATCAAAAGAATTGGTGGGAGCATCAACCACCTCCCATACTTGAAAAAGATCACATCTCAATCTTGTGGAACTTTAGCATCCAAACAGACCGAAAAATAGATGCAAATAGACCTGATATAATATTGAAGGACTTTCAAAGGAGGGTATGCCTGCTAATTGATATGTCTGTTCCAATAGACAAGAATGTATCTATAAAAACATTTGAAAAATTGAGCAAGTATAAGGACCTGGAGATAGAAATTGGAAAAATGTGGAAATTGAGAACTAAAACAATACCAGTGGTTGTAGGCGCTCTGGGAATGATACCTAAGGGGTCTAACGACTACTTATCGCAAATCCCAGGAAACCCGCGTATAGGAGAAATACAAAAGATAGTACTAATGGGAACTGCCCATATACTAAGGAAGATCCTGTCAATATAAGTACATCACAAGTCTAAACACTAAGGATGCATGTGTGAATATGTATGTTCTTTCTTGAACATGGCGGACCTTGTTGTCTCTTGAGGTCACTGGTTGTGACTTGGTGATAACTCGTATAAACATAAAGCAAAATAAATGCAAATAATAATAATAATAATAATAATAATAATAATAATGTCATCATCAACTCAATAAACAAGTGTTGTCTGCGTATTTTTACTAAAAGCAAAAATAAGCAATACAATACCAAAAGCCATATATATATGTATGTGTGTGTGTGTGTGTGTGTGTGGATGTATATATGTATATGTGTATATATGTATGTATATATATATATATATATATATATATATATATATATATATATATATATATATATATATATATATATATATATATATATATAAAACATGAGAAGAAAGAAGAATACTGCGTGGTCGCACATGGGTTACATATGATAAAAATAGTCCTTCGTCAGTGATTTTCCAACCATCATTGGTATTTCATCGCATTAAAAATCATATACCTCAGGTTGGTGCGAGCAATAACTAATAAAAGTTATTGGGACCAGTAAATCGCGTAAAGCGAGGGGGACAAGTGAACAACATAGAAGGATAAAAGCAAACCAAAGAAAGGAAAAAAACAAGCAACATGGTAGTCCTGGTCAGCATAAGCTGGGTGGATTTCATGAGCGAAAGGTACAGACGTCCGACCTGAGTGAGATGTAAGCAAGAAGAGACCCACTGTAAACCAAACGGGAGGAAGTGAGAAGGGGAGAAACAGAGAATGGGTGAGAGTAAGTGCGAGGAAGCGGTCAGTCGAGAGAAAGTGTAACTGACGGGGGGGGGCGAAAGAAGGTGAGAATATATATATATATATATATATATTCCGGGTTGAATTGGAGATAACCACAGTAAGTAAGGTACTCAATACATAGCAGAGTACCTTACTTACTGTGGTTATCTCCGATTCAACCCGGAATAACTTACCTATATATATATATACATATATATATATATATATATATTTATATATATATATATATATATATATATATATTTCGTTTCTGAATTTGTTTAGCAAGATTCTTTATCTGAAATCGTGTGTTGAAACCGATATTGTTATACTTTGGGAGGGTCATGTTGCCAATAAGAAAGACACGCACCAGTTGCATTCACTTCAATTTATTATTATAATAAATTTATGATAAATTTATAAATTTATAAACTTCTGGTTGGTTGGTTGGTTCCACAACCAGATAGTTGTTTATATATTGTCATAGTTCTTTCGTCACAGACTCTGTGACCTCTTCTTATATATACACATACATATATATACTAGCAGATTTACGCGGCGTTGATCGGGGTTTCAAATTATGCTAAGAATATACAGCAAGGAAGTAAAAGAAGAAAATTATTTGTCCCAACCTGTCAAAATAAGGAGTGTCAATAAAGTTATTCCCTTACATCAATTTTGGTACCGATAATTTTGATATCAATGTTTTTCTTGCTCAACGTGGGTCGAATGGAAAAATGTTTGTGATGTGACCATCTTAGCGACCTGTGCAACTTGCACAGAAAATTTGGTCAAATTCGGTTGGTAATTGTAAAAGCCTTAGGTATCCAAAATTGTACACAGACACACACACATCCGCGCTTTTATATATATATATATATATATAATATAAGATCAAAAGATGGTTAAAGGAGTTCCATATATTTTATTATGCGCATTTCAAAAACAAACATCATCAAGCAATAATATTTGTGTTTTCATCAGATAAAACAGGAGAACATGATATGAAGGCTAAAAAAAACACTTGTTGATAGTGCAGTTTTAAATCAACATATGAAAAGTGGTTTTAGATTGATGTGTGATATTGGGAAAAATATTTTATTTAGAGAGGGGAGGGAAAGGATGAAAAGGGAAGGAGATGAGAGGGAGAGATGGGTGATAGAGAGAAAGAGATAGTTTTTATAACTGAGAGGAGATATATTTTTTACATAGAGGGGTTGAAAACCGTTGGAAGATACTGTATAAATTAAAAATTTTGAAAATTAACGAAGGGAGGATATGTGCGAGGAAAAAATATTTTATTTAGGGGGGGGGTGGAAAGGATGAAAAAAAGGGGGGAGGAGATGAGAGTGAAGGTGGAGAGGGAGAGATGGGTGATAGAGAGAAAGAGATAGTTTTTATAACTGAGAAAAGATATATTGTTTTAATATAGAGAGGTTGGGAACCGTTGGAAGATAATGTATAAATTAAAGGAATTTGAAAATTAACGAAGGGAAATTATGTATGAAGATAGAGAGAAAAAAAAAATAATAATTGTGGGTGAATATTCTAACGTCAAAAGAAGAAATGTATGTATTGTGGCAATTTCAAAATTAGCGAAGAGAAAGATTGTTAAGGTTTGTGTGTAGAAGGATTTGAGAAAAATAATGTGAAGTTAAAGTTTGTATATTGAATTGATATGTATTAATAATGAGTTCGTTGATGGGGAGAAAAAAATAATAATAAATTAAGGATGAAATTGAGATTAAAAAGATTTATGATATAGAGAAAAAATAATAATGATTGCGGATGAATATTCAAAATGTCAAAAACAAATGTTATTATTTTACGAGAAGATAGAATGAGGGTAATGAGTAAACGAGTATTATAGAGTGTATAATGCCCTTTAAAGTAAGGTAGATGGGTATATTTTAAAGAGGTGTATGTATATGTGCCTTTGAGAAAAGATTCTAAATTGATAAAGAATTGAATATTAACTGTATACTTTGTGAAAAGTTCTATGGAATTTATGCAGGCAGATAGAAAACAAATCTGAGCGTCTATTTATTATAGATTCTAGGTTAGAGATAATGGTAAATTTTTCATTTAGGCAGAGATTACAGATTTTAGATAGAGAGCTGTTCAAGTATGAGGATGCAGAAGAAATCTTTTTCCAAAAGATGTTATATTTAATGTTTTTGTCTTTTAAGGACCATATGAGTTCTGAGAGAGCAGTGTTAGTTCTTTTAAGTTTGTATTTGAAAGATGAATGATGATTATAGAGACGAGCTTTAAAAGAGGTGGAAGTGGAGCCAAAATAGGTGAAGGAATTGGTGCTAGTTATAATTTTACATTCATAAATTAAGTTTTTATCGAGGCAATGGTTGTTGAGAGGACATTTATTTTTAATGCGGCAGTTGCAATTATTAATGAGTGATCTAGTGTTATCTATAGAAGGAATTGGATTGGAGAAGTTGTTTGCGATAGGAATAATAGGAATAATAGTTTCTTGATTTAGAGTTGGATTATGAACATTTAGCGAAGTTGTGTTTGACGTTGTATTTGGGTTTACAGAAGTTAGCCTAGGGTTTACAATGACGTCGGGAGTACTATTACTGTTATTATGAAATTCAATATTGGAAGGAAGAGATTTAGTATTTAATATTTTGTTGTTGTGTTTAGAGATGATGTTGGAAATATTGGAGGATGTAGAATACGAAAATTTGATGGTGTGTTTGTTAAATATTTTACTATAGATATGTGAGGGAGGGAAGCATTTATTTAAGGCGCTAAAAAATAATTTAGGAATATTGTTATTAATAGAGATGGAGAAAGGAGCATTATACCGATTCATCCCAATTGACTGATTTAATTGGTATCTTCATTTTGAACTCTTTGAGTCGGAAAATTCCTCAACTTCGCGGTGGAATTTATCGTGACGATGGACTCTTTACTATCCTAAATTGCATTATAGTTAAACTTAATATTATTAAGAACAATATACGTAATCTCTTTAACCAACATAACCTAAAAATTGAATTTGATAATAGTATCAAACTAGCTAATTTCTTGGATGTATCTCTTAATCTTGACACTGGCCTATATTACCCTTACCATAAAAACAATGAGAATCTTAATTATGTTAACTTTAAATCTAACCATCCTACCAATATCAAGAATGCTATAGTTAATAATATTGGAAATAGAATATCTAACATACCTTCTAATAAAAACATCTTTGATGCTAACGCCAATTACTATAATAACGCACTTTCTAAAGCCGGCTATCCAGATAAAATCAAATATAATAAAGAAACACATTCTAGGAAAACTTACAGTAGAATAATTAATCATGACCATTCCAATAATTTTAATAAAAGACCTAGATACAAAAACATAATCTGGTATAATGCTCCTTTCTCCATCTCTATTAATAACAATATTCCTAAATTATTTTTTAGCGCCTTAAATAAATGCTTCCCTCCCTCACATATCTATAGTAAAATATTTAACAAACACACCATCAAATTTTCGTATTCTACATCCTCCAATATTTCCAACATCATCTCTAAACACAACAACAAAATATTAAATACTAAATCTCTTCCTTCCAATATTGAATTTCATAATAACAGTCATTGTAAACCCTAGGCTAACTTCTGTAAACCCAAATACAACGTCAAACACAACTTCGCTAAATGTTCATAATCCAACTCTAAATCAAGAAACTATTATTCCTATTATTCCTATCGCAAACAACTTCTCCAATCCAATTCCTTCTATAGATAACACTAGATCACTCATTAATAATCTCTCTAATTGCAACTGCCGCATTAAAAATAAATGTCCTCTCAACAACCATTGCCTCGATAAAAACTTAATTTATGAATGTAAAATTATAACTAGCACCAATTCCTTCACCTATTTTGGCTCCACTTCCACCTCTTTTAAAGCTCGTCTCTATAATCATCATTCATCTTTCAAATACAAACTTAAAAGAACTAACACTGCTCTCTCAGAACTCATATGGTCCTTAAAAGACAAAAACATTAAATATAACATCTTTTGGAAAAAGATTTCTTCTGCATCCTCATACTTGAACAGCTCTCTATCTAAAATCTGTAATCTCTGCCTAAATGAAAAATTTACCATTATCTCTAACCTAGAATCTATAATAAATAGACGCTCAGATTTGTTTTCTATCTGCCTGCATAAATTCCATAGAACTTTTCACAAAGTATACAGTTAATATTCAATTCTTTATCAATTTAGAATCTTTTCTCAAAGGCACATATACATACACCTCTTTAAAATATACCCATCTACCTTACTTTAAAGGGCATTATACACTCTATAATACTCGTTTACTCATTACCCTCATTCTATCTTCTCGTAAAATAATAACATTTGTTTTTGACATTTTGAATATTCATCCGCAATCATTATTATTTTTTCTCTATATCATAAATCTTTTTAATCTCAATTTCATCCTTAATTTATTATTATTTTTTTCTCCCCATCAACGAACTCATTATTAATACATATCAATTCAATATACAAACTTTAACTTCACATTATTTTTCTCAAATCCTTCTACACACAAACCTTAACAATCTTCCTCTTCGCTAATTTTGAAATTGTCACAATACATACATTTCTTCTT
>OZ024741.1:45967190-45979690 GCA_964016885.1 Eledone cirrhosa
ATATATTTATTTGGTTCCTTTACCGGTTTCGCAGTTCTTCTGCTTTTCAAAAGGTGAGTTGAGATGGAGGGTCTGTGGTTTTTCTCACGTGAGAAAAACCACAGACCCTCCATCTCAACTCACCTTTTGAAAAGCAGAAGAACTGCGAAACCAGTAAAGGAACCAAATAAATATATATATTTTTTTTTAAAATAAGACTCCAGTTGCATTTTCGATTTCATCTCTTTTTCTATATATATATATACATATATATATATATATATATATATATATATATATATATATATATATATATATATATATATATATATACGTTTAACGATTAAATTTGGCGGTTTATCACTAGGTAGAATATGTTGGTGGTGCGGGTACGGAGTCAACTGACAGGAGGCCAAATATGTTGAATTTTCTTAATTATTTATTTCTACAAACACTATGCACATTTCAGTGGCCAGGTTGCGTAAGAACCCGGTGACACCTTCAGGTGTAAATTGTATAAAGGAATGATGGTAAATACATTCCAAGAGGCTTTAAGGAAAAAAGCAAAGAAAAAACGAGAGAAGAATAATTAAGGTAATTCAACATATTTAGCCTCTTGCCATTTTACTTTATAATACATTTGACACCGTTCCCGCACCACTAACATGATTCAACATCAAAGATGGATGAATTGCATAACGTCGAGTGCTTTTCTCACGGTTGACATTGCAGAATAACCAATTCTATCCAGTGGTACATCACCAAATTTAAACAAATAATGCTCCTTATCCAGTTGAGGGCTTTATGATGTAATGGCGAACAGAGGCCTTTTCACCGATGCGGGACCATTAACACAGTGGGATTGATAGCATACCAGTAGGATTTTGTCTGACGAAATCAAGCCTGCCATACAGCTCTAACCACACCCTGAATTGATACATATCCACACTTCGAACAATTAAAACTCCGTAGGACTTTACAAATTCTTTGAAGCATCTGCACGACCCCTTCTCTTCCTGACGTCCTATACCTTATACTGACTGAATTTTACCTTTATAGTTGTTGGTTTCTAGGTATTTATGTAAACGGTTACTGCTCAAACCATACTCTGCATCTCACCTGATATCACCTCTATTCTTGTATCCTTATCTTTTATTCTGTTATTTTCAAACTAATCTCCTCAAATTATATATCTTTCAAACTATATTATTTTTAATTTTTAAACTTCACTGTTTTTAAACTTTACTATTTTTTCTAGCTCTGATGTTTATTTGTTTATCTGCTACACCCAATTTGTTATTTCGTATTCCTATATCTTATATTTCTTATATTTTTTTATATATATATATATATATATATATTTTATATATTCTTTATTCCCATGACTACCATTCTGTATAAGATTGCGATTAGATATTTTATAGACATTTTAATCATCCTTCACCTAAATTATTTTACATTCTATGTCGCCGATACATTATACTTTTCATTAATTAAATACTTTTCACGATCTCTTTCATATATTTATCATTAACTATATGTATATTTATTCGATTAATTATTCCCTCTACCTCTTGGGATACTCTCGCTATATTATATACGATAGTGTCTTCATATTATAGTGATAGCTTGGTTTGAATGTATAACCTTGCCTATATAGATTTCATCCAATATGAATCTAAGATTGACCGGCGCATGGAACCTATGCGCAGCTAAGGATTTTGTATAGATTTTCCTGACTCATTAAAGCCTGCGTTGCTTCAGTTTTCATATTTCTCGACTTTATCATTAACCTCACTAGTTTGGATAACTAGGAATACATGGCATATATTACGACGCTGGCTGGCGGTGGAGACCGTTCTAGCTGCGCTCGGGGCGCCTGAGTCAGTTCACCTTTTTTAAATTTCCATTTTCTACGGTATACCGTAATACTCGGAACGGTCCGTGGGCCTTCGGACATTGGGTGTATTAGGCGGGGTCACAATTTTCAGTTGTTGTTAACAGCCATACCATACTACTTATATAGTATATTCCATAGGAATATAACATTGAACTACGAGAGAAACCCAAGGCGGATAGTGATTTAGCTTAGCTCAACTAACATTATGTTATTTGTTTATGAGGTCGCTGATTTACACAACTCTATAATTAGAATCATTAACGTAACTGGTCTTTCTAATTGGTGATTACCTAGCATACAGTACTTCACCGGCCAAATGTACTTATTTAATTAAATTTTAAACATTTTTAAACATTCAATTTTAATTTTCAATCCCTAAAATTAAACATAACTTTAACTTCTAAACAATTTTAACCGGTAATTATATGCATATATATCTATATGTATGTGTATATATATATATGCATATAATTGGAGGATTATATGAACAAACAAGGAGAAATTACTAATTGGAAAATAGAAATCGCGCTTCAATATTTAGGAATAATACACAACGTGAAGCGACTCGTTCTCCACATCCAGCCTTCTAGCTTCGGCAAAAAACAGGTGATCCGCTGTCCGCAATGCTGAGTAAAGGAAGAGAGTAAAATACCGGGGCCTGGCCGACCGGTTTCTCTTTGTACCAGACTCTGTCGAGACGTCCTGGCATCCTCGGTCCCCGCACTTCTGGTTTCCTCCGTAAATTCGGAAAAGCGGCGGCCAGCTCAAAGATGGAGTCCCGAGAGTTTGAGTGGTTGTTGCAGAGGCGGTCTCTAGCCATTTTCTGCGATAACGCTTTTGCGATTTTATTTGCTGTGTGGCTTTGCCACAGCTCAGACAGGGGTGTAATGACTGTCCCTCCCCCTTTCTTTCGATGTTTGATCCATCGTTCTTTTTCTCCTTTTCATCATTTATCTTTCCCAATTTGGCTATAGTTCTTGAAGCAATATGTTTTATTTCTTAAATTATTCTGGTTCTTAATAAATAAAAACTAACAAGAGATCTAAAAAAGACAATATTCAACCAAATAATTCAGATACTAAGGGGGGAAGTCGATCGAGTCTCGTCAAATCGGACCGAGGAAACAATGTTTCCATTGGTCTTTCCAATTGCTAATACTATCTGTCGGTCGCAACTCCAGGTAGAAGGAGCAACGTGAAATAAAATGTCTTGCTCAAGGACATAACGAATCACCCGGTCCAGGAATCGAACAAACAACCTCAGCTACTACGTCACGTTACTAACATAACGTTCTATTATAAAGTCAAAGATGAAATGATATATATTTACATTCAATATTTACTGATAGCGACGAGCAGAAAAAACATTTAATCTATTACTGCTAATGATAAACGGTAATTAATATAATTAATATTATTATAAACTGCTTATAAGATTTAACATTTGATATTGTTATCAAGTTTTTTTATAAACTGTATAATATTAGACATTGTGTTTGTGTGCAATTTCGTTTTCATTCTCTCTCTTTCTCTCTCTCTATATATATATGTGTGTATTTATATATATATATATATATATATATATATATATATATATATATATATAATATAGAAAGAGAATAAATGTATTTATATATGCATTATAAATGTAATTGAATAATATTTAATATTACCCACTTAAAAATATATATCCATATATATATATAGAGAGAGGGGGAGAGAGAGAGAAAGAGAGAGAGAAAGAGAGAGAGAGAGACAGTTATATTGTATTTATACATATATATCAACTAGACGTAGATTGACACATATATATATAAAATAAACACATGAAACAATCTCATGTCTGTATTTTTTATAAAATGCAACGCGTGGTTCGAGTCATACACAGATTTGCATTTGATGTGTAACCGCAGATGGTTGGATCTTCTCCTTTGGTGACCATCCAGGATTTGACCGCTGTGATTTACTGGTTAATTGGTGAAATATATTTTTTATTTACAGAAATATATACAAAGGAGATTAATCATTTTAAAAGGTATCTATATTTGAAGTTCTAGTTAAACTTTAATTAGTTAGTTACCTACCTAGCTATGTGTGCTTACACACTTTACAAATTATTCCCTGAGATTGTTTCATGTGTTTATTTTATATATATATTGGTCAATCTACTTCTAGTTGATATAAAATGCTCAGATCTATTCATTGGAATCTTTGAGCTTATTCTGCAGTGAATATGACGCCTGTCTCTCAGACATGACAACCTTAATTTAATTTTGTATATATATATTAAAATATAAGTATTAATAAAATAGATATTCTTTTGATCAATTACATTTTATTATACATATTTCGGATGTACAACAGTACGTCCTCATCAGACAAAATATAATGATACATGACATACCCTGAGATATTAAATGGTTAAGATTTAATCAAGGTAGTGATTACCCGATAGAAAATTTTGCTTATATACTATCTGTGTGAGAGTGCGAAAACGTAATGAATTCATTAGAGAATGTGTGAGTAAGAAAAAACGTTGCATACTTAAAGTGTTCTAAAATTTTAAATTGTATGATACGATAATATCTAGGGAAACGTCTCGTGAATCATAACAGCCAGTGATAGCCACTGGAAAAAGATTTATAAGGAGGGAAAGATAAAGTTCGAAAGTTAAACGGTTAGAATTTGGAAATATTTAATTTATAATATTAATGTGAAGACTCCAGATTTCAGGATTATTTATATAAATTCGATAAGTGTGTTATCATTTCTAAACTTCTGAATTGTGAGAATAACATTTTAAAGGATTTAGCTGAATCATTTGAATCATGTATATAGAAGTATGGTAGGTATATTTAAAAATATATAGAAATCAATATATAACTACATATATATTATAAAACATTATATTATAAATAAATAGGCGGTGGATTGGCAGTATCGGTAGAGGTTCGGACGCCATGCTTTCCAGCATAATTACGTCCCTTTACGATCTGAGTTCAAATCCCGCCGAGGTTGACTTTGCCTTTCGTCCTTATGAGGTCGATAAAATAAAGTACCAGTAATGCACTGGGTAATTGCTGGCCTTGTGCCTAAAGTAGAAACAATTATATTATAAATAAATAAATAAATAAGAGATCGAAAGTACAGCGAAAAAAATTCACATTTATATATAAGTTTGAATCTGTCTCAAATTTAGTTATTATAGTGCAGTAAGTATATTTAAAAGAATCATATGCTATATTATACTATAAATAATAGATAAAAAAGTCATTAAACATCTGGAGTTATAGATAAGTTATTAAAACTAAAATTTAGAAGAGATTACAAATGTATTAAAAATTCACTGTTAAATAAATTCAATAGATATGTAAGGATTAGGTATTGTACTAAATTATAGATAAATGATGGTGTTGATCAAAGTTAACAAATAAAGTTGTGTGTATCAATGTTTAGGCATGCTAATTGAAATATTGTCATTCATTCAAACGTTGTTTTTTCTATAGATATCCATAAAATAAAATAAATTTGAGACAGATTCAAATTTATATATAAATGTGAATTTTTTTCGCTGTACTTTCGATTTCTTATTTATTTATTTATAATATAATGTTTTATAATATATATGTAGTTATATATTGTATTCTATATATTTTTTAATATTTTTAAATATACCTACCATACTTCTATATACATGATTCAAATATAGAGAAAATATCCAAAATAAAAATTATTATAGACATTATTTTGAACTTTATACATGCACTCATTGTTCGTTTCTCTTATATGTATATATATATATTTAAATCTAACGTTGTTAAAAGTATAACTATTAACATTTACCTAAAGTATACTACATTAATAATACCTAATATATATCTATATATATATACATCCCTATATCTAATAATATGTTGATATCTTGATTGAAGAATAATTATACATATGTATAAATTTTATCTGTAACATATTATTTTATTTTATTTTTACCTTAATATATAACTACTATTTTATTTTTACCATTAGTATATAACTACATACATAATAGTTATTCAAATATTTATAACAATAACTACTTCAAAAGATTTAAGTTTAGAGTTAGGTAATTAATCAACAGTATCATTTGTCATTCTTTACGTGCCAGCTAAATCCTTTAAAATGTTATTCTCACAATTCAGAAGTTTAGAAATGATAACACACTTATCGAATTTATATAAATAATATATAATTAAATAGCAAATAATCCTGAAATCTGGAGTCTTCACATTAATATTATAAATTAAATATTTCCAAATTCTAACCGTTTAACTTTCGACCCCCCCCCCCCCCCCACACACACACACACACTTTATCTTTCCCTCCTTATAAATCTTTTTCCAGTGGCTATCACTGGCTGTTATGATTCACGAGACGTTTCCCAAGATATTATCGTATCATACAATTTAAAATTTTAGAACACTTTAAGTTTGCAACGTTTTTTTCTTACTCACACATCCTCTAATGAATTCATTACGTTTTCGCACTCTCACACAGATAATATATAAGCAAAATTTTCTATCGGGTAATCACTACCTTGATTAAATCTTAACCATTTAATATCTCAGGGTATGTCATGTATCATTATATTTTGTCTCATGAGGACGTACTGTTGTACATCCGAAATATGTATAATAAAATGTAATTGATCAAAAGAACATCTATTTTATTAATACTTATATTTTAATATTAATAACTCCTGAAAATTATTTACAGTTGAGTGCTTCCAATCTACTGTAAAACTCATTCTTTGACATTATCATCGAATATTGTTTAACAAATTAATACATATATATATATATATATATATATATATATAATATATATATATATATATATAATATATATATATATATATATATATATATATATATATATATATAATATATATATATATATATATATATATATATAATATATATATATATATATATAATATATATATATATATATATATATATATATATATATATATATATATATATATACAAATACAAGGCCTCCATCTCAATTCTACCTTTGAAAAGCATAAGAACTGTTGTGAAAGCGGTAAAGGAATTAAATAAATATTCTTAAAAAGACTCCTGTTGCATTTTTGATTTCTTTTCCTAATACTTTCACCCGTGGAGGACCTTGGCCTAGTGGTAAGCGTGTTGAACTTACGATCATATTGTCATGGGTTCGATTCCTGGGTTGCGTGTTGTGTTCTTGTGCAAAACACTTCATATTTAAACTTTTCAGATACTTTCACCTGTGTAAGACATCTCGTTTTTGTATTTATATAAACAACACATTTATATATATATATATATATATATATATACAAATATGTACATATATATATAAAACTTGAAATCGAGTTGCAACCACCATATATATATATATACAAATATAGAGTGATATTAAACAATTATACATTTATACATTTAGTAGATAAACGTAACATACTCATATTACAATATTAACTATGCATATACAGTGCAGTTTTGAACAAAGAAAAGCTTAACCAATTAACATAATAATAAATTGAAAATTAGCAATATTAGGACGATGGCTTTGTTCAGCAGGGCTTTTTATACTAAATATTGTCTGTCCAGAGAGAATTCGAAGTGAAAAATGAATTCCACATACGATGTTATGCTAACTGCATAATTATAACATAATCGATGTGTTGGTCGCTAACAAGACGTTAGAACAGTGACTATTTACTGGATGATATAAACCTGGAGTGTGTGTGCCTGGTCTACACTGGGAATTACTTTTCAAAAGAACCGAAATAGGGAAAGGAAAAGATAATGTGCTATGCATGCACCTTTGATGAGTTGCAGTGCAGCTGAGCACTATACACAATAATTTCATTATTGTTATTATTATTATGACTATAAAATAATTAGAAAAACGCTACAAATATTTAGAAACAGAAAGGAACGGAAAGTCAAGAGCTCTAGGATCCCAGAAGAATGGAAGGGGGAAGGAGGAGGGTGATGAGCTCTGAGCCTAGGGCGCGATGGTGTTGGGGATGCGCCCTGTGGACATAACCGTAAAGGCATTTCAGTGACCTAGTGGAAAGTATTAGAGACGGTAAAGATCTTCGTCTGGGGTTCAATCTCAATCAGGATCTACATTAAGGGGATCTTACTAATTGGTTTTCGACAAATACATCAATTCTTGCAATTTCTATTGCTTTATGTTATATTTTTATTATATCATAATGGTGGCAGCAAGTGGATAGCAAACAGGTTAAGGAAGAAAGCTAAAGATATCTCACCAAATACACCAACTGGATAATTAAAAATACGGAAGTATAATATAACAGAGATTTAAATCGGAAAACAATATTACGGTCTTGTTTTACAATTACAGCTCAAAGAAATTAGATGATAAAAGCCATTAATCGGAGCATACTATGTATATATATATATATACATAAATATATGTATTATTTTTTTTATAAAATAACAGGAGGCTGGACTGGTATACTTCCTTGAAAGGTTTATTATACTAAATAAATAAATATATACTAAATATATATATATATATATATATGTATATATATATATATATATATATATATATATATATATATAGGAACAAGTAAGACCCCGACGGCTGAGCTCAAGCCGTTTCGACGGCTAATTCTGTACTGAATGAAAATTTATTCTGGTACTTAAATAGCCGAACTTATCAAGGGGTAATTCCATATATGGTCAAAGAGATAATCACCAGGATTGGTCACATCACAAGTTAGTAGTAAATCTGTGATGGCAAGTTGGTGGGGGAAGGGGTAGCTAAACCTGCCGGTAGGAGAAAACTGGAGAGGGGGTGGAGTAGACCCATTCATGCGTTGGTAGTGCCAGCTACAGCTGGGTGTGAGGTCAAAGAGGATACTGGGGAGGGGGAGGGGGAGGAGGTCGAAACGGTAAGTAGAACAATGAAAGGTAAAACTATAAAAGGTACTGAGAGAGAAAAAAAAAAGCAAAATCTGGTTACTGAGACTTAAGTCTCTCGCTATTGCTAGGCTAAAGAAATACATAAATAAATAAATAAACAAATAAGTGAATAAAAGAATAGAGAGCTACTATGCTTCAATCACCTTACCGCTACTTACTGCCGCCTTGGACTTCGCCGAAGCACTTGTGCCCATCACCGACCAGGAAAGAAAAATCATCCTCCACGCCAGGAAGACAGTCTTACTCTTTGACAACTCCAAATGGATAAAAAGAGCTCCTGACTCACCCTTCGACGTCAGCATGGGCGCCACTGATTCGGCGGAGGTCACAGATCTTATAGGATTACTCCTTATAGCCAAACTCACCGATTTGTTTCCTGCTTTCGGTGGTGGATTGTACCGTGATGATGGGCTCCTTACCCTTAGAGGGTACAACCGCAGTAGTACAGATCGGGTCCGTAAACAATTAATTAGCTTCTTCCGCGACTGGGGATTTAAAATAACCCTACAAACGTCCCTGACCCGAGTTAATTTACTGGACGTTACCCTCGATCTCAATAATGATCTGTACTACCCATACAGGAAACCCAATGACAACCTGCACTACATCCACCGCCGATCTAACCATCCTAGGAACATCACCAACAACCTGGTCAAAAACATCTCCCTCCGTATATCCCGTTTGTCAGCTAATGAGAAGATATTCGATGAACATGCGCCTTACTACAACCAGGCCCTCAAGCGGAGTGGTTTCCGGGAGGAAATATCCTACTGTCCAGCTCCCATTAGCGGAACCAGCAGGCGACACCGCCGCTCACGCAATGTAACATGGTTCAATCCTCCCCACAACGCTGAGGTGACAACTCCCATCGGGAAAATTTTCTTTAGGCTCATTGAAAAACACTTCCCACCACAACACCGCTACCACAACATAATTAACAAAAATACCATCAAACTCTCTTAAGCACTACACCTAACTTCGCACAAAACATCGTCTCCTCCAACAACAAAAAACTCAACCCCGATGGAAGAAACAACCTAAATAGCAGTGGAGAGCCGACCAGGAGGCGCAACTGTCCGGATAGATCCAGTTGCCCCCTCGACAACAGATGCAGAGACCGTAATGTGATCTACCAGTGCAACGTGAGCACGGACACCTCCAACAAAGCTTATATAGGATTAACCGCATGCGACTTCAAGACCCGGCTATACCAACACAGACATACCTTCCGAAACCCGGCCCGGCGTCACGCCACTACACTTTCGGTCCACATATGGGACCTCAAGGACAACAACATCAACTATGATCTCACTTGGAAATTATTGTCCAGAGCCAACTCTTACACGGGAGGACGCCGTCCGTGCAATTTATGCTCGGAGGAAACATTACAAATGTTGTTTTCGACTGACCAACTCCTAAACAAGAAAGATGAACTGGTTACTGCATGTAAACACCGATTACGTAGAACATACCTCGCCCTCAAACCCCATAATGACCCGGGGGGGTAGACTAGGGCTATAACACCCCACTTGCCTATTTTATAATGGGCAACCCCTGCTTGCCTATGGAGACGTAAGATCTTCTTTTACATTCTTTTATCGCTTCCTCTATATTTCCTCCTTCCCCCCATCCCTCCCTAGTCCTTCTACCCCAGTTCCCTTTCTTTGTCGTCGTCTTTTTCTCGCCCACCCGAGGTAGCCCATCGGTCCCTTGTAGCTTCAGCACCCCCATCCCCTCCCCTATTCTATGATAGATTTGACTGACTCCGCTTTTCATAGCAGAGGTGTTAGACTTCGGATACTCGCCCCCTTCTCCGACCGCTGTTCCTTTTTTCCGTGCCTTCTATATTTCTTAATGGCATCTTTGCTTTAATTTCTCGTTTATCCAGTATCTCTTTTTTCTTTTTCCCTTTTTTTGTTGGGGGGGGGGGGGGTATTCCTGTATTAATTTTCCGTTCTTTACTTTTACTTCGTACGATCTTTCATGTAGCTTGTATAAGACTTTTTGTTTCGTGGCGGTACCCTTAGAGTTAGCACTAGTATTTTTTTGCGGGACCCTGAATTATATTCTCGTACTAGTTTACTTTCTTGCACTGGGTGGTTGCTGGCCCTGTGTTTGGGGTAGAAACCTTTATTATTTTCGTGGTAGTCACTTTAGTATTGTGCCCCCCCCCCTTTGTTGACCCGTCACCGTACGATACACGCACTTATACCTCGTATAAGGGTCCCTTTATTTCCGTCCCACCTAGTTTATTTTTATTATTATTTATTTTTTTTACTCTACATTATATATATATATTTTCTTTTTTAAATTTATTTATCTATTCTTTTATTCACTTATTTGTTTATTTATTTATGTATTTCTTTAGCCTAGCAATAGCGAGAGACTTAAGTCTTAGTAACCAGATTTTGCTTTTTTTTTGCTCTCTCAGTACCTTTTATAGTTTTACCTTTCATTGTTCTACTTACCGTTTCGACCTCCTCCCCCCCTCCCCAGTATCCTCTTTGACCTCACACCCAGCTGTAGCTGGCACTACCAACGCATGAATGGGTCTACTCCACCCCCTCTCCCTTTTTCTCCTACCGGCAGGTTTAGCTACCCCTTCCCCCACCAACTTGCCATCACAGATTTACTACTAACTTGTGATGTGACCAATCCTGGTGATTATCTCTTTGACCATATATGAAATTACCCCTTGATAAGTTCGGCTATTTAAATACCAGAATAAATTTTCATTCAGTACAGAATTAGCCGTCGAAACGGCTTGAGCTCAGCCGTCGGGGTCTTACTTGTTCCTATTACCTACTCTACTACCCTAAGTATTGAGTACTTTGGTGCGTTTTTGTCCACCTGGTTCCTTACCACATTTCCTCCGTTATATATATATATAGAGAGAGAGAGAGAGGGAAAAAAGATGAAATCGAAAATGCAACTGGAGTCTTTTTAAGAATATCTATGTGTTTCCTTTACCGGTTTCACAGTTCTTATGCTTTTCAAAAGTTGAATTGAGATGGGGGATCTGTGGTTTTTCTCGCATCTGGTTGGTGTTCGAATGTTACTTTTGTTTTATGTGGAAAAAAAGTGGCTCGAAATGCTAGGTTTTATAGAAAAGTAATTTGGTTGGTTGATGACTGTCACGTGAATAACTAAAATAAATTTCACGCCAGTTCGCGTTACAAAGTTCTTGTATTTGCCTTTAAAAAAGGGGGGCTGAGATTGTTTTTTCATATATGAGTGAAATTTGGTTGGTGGATACAGTTACGTTAATAAGCACATCAACTTTTGCGTCAGTTTGAGTTTGAGGGTTCTTTATTGTCATTTTCACTTAAAAAAGTGGCTCAAAAATGTTCTTTTTTTTATAAATGTAATTTGATTGGTTATGACTGTCACGTGAATAAGTCCATTAAATTTCGCACCAGTTTGTATTTGTCGGTTCTTTGTAGCCGTTTTCACAGTTACATGATTTGTCATAGAGAGTTTTGTGCAAAAGATAATGGTCAAGAAAAAAGGGATGGGGAGATTTGTTCTGGTTCAGTGAGTATTCTGATGTGCTGAGGTGTCAAACTTCAGACTTTCTATTGAAATAAAGAAAATAGAGATATATACTTTTATTTGTGTGTGGATTGTGTGTGTGTG
>OZ024741.1:45994690-46002190 GCA_964016885.1 Eledone cirrhosa
CTATATATATATATATATATATATATATATATATATAATAGTGAGTATCTGCTATTAGCATCTTTCGTAAATATGTGTATATTTATATATACACACACATATATCTATGTATATATCTATATATATATATATCGAGAGAGAGAGAGACAGACAGACAGAGAGAAGGCCGATAAAGAAGAAAGAGAGAGAGAGAGA
The DNA here is from genome assembly GCA_964016885.1 of Eledone cirrhosa. Taxonomy (NCBI): domain Eukaryota; kingdom Metazoa; phylum Mollusca; class Cephalopoda; order Octopoda; family Eledonidae; genus Eledone; species Eledone cirrhosa. The sequence goes on from OZ024741.1 coordinate 45,994,886, forward strand.
GAGATTTTATTTTTAAACTATAATAATTTCAATCCGAATTTCAATTTAATAATATTTCAATGCTAATTTAATGAAAGTATAATTAATTGTAAAAACAAAAATTTAATATAGTATGAAGTAATCTTAAAGTTAATTTTTCTTCAATAACTTTCAGAAAAACCGAATATTTGTTATATATCTCGCTTTGTGTTTTCGTAGGTTTTATTTATTATTTTATTTTTTTCATATTGTTATTAAAGATAAGTTAATTATATTTTATATATTAAAATATAATGGAATTGTCTATTTGAAATGAGTAGTAGTAGTAGTAGTAGTAGTAGTAGTAGTAGTAGTAGTAGTAGTAGTAGTAGTAGTAGTAGTAGTAGTAGTAGTAGTAGTAGTAGTAGTAGTAGTAGTGGTGGTGGTGGTGGTGGTGGTGGTGGTGGTGGTGGTGGTGGCGGCGGCGGCGGTGGCGGTGGTGGCGGCGGCGGCGGCAGCGGCAGCAGCTGCAGCTGTTGTTGTTGTTGTTGTTGTAACAGTAGTGGTGGTAGTAGTAGTAGTAGTAGTGGTGGTGGTGGTACTAGTTGTAGTAGTGGTGATAGTAGTAGTTGTGGTGGTGGTAGTAGTAGTAGTGTTAGTGGTGGTAGTAGTAGTAGTAGTAGTAGTAGTAGTAGTAGTAGTAGTAGTAGTAGCAGCAGTAGTAGTGGTGGTGGTAGTAGTATTAGTATTAGTAGTTGTAGTAGTAGTAGTAGATATATTATGGATATTAATCTCGCCTAGCTAGACAGAATACCATATACGTATAAGTGTGTGAATGTATGTATTACGTCGTCAAGTATGAAATTTGTAGACATTTCCTTATTTTCTATCTATTCCTACAAATTTCATACTTGACGACGCATATTTCGGATTTTACTGTTAAACACGGGAGTGCCAAAGATATTTCTCTACGAATTTTTTCATTTACTTTTTACTTATTCCTAAAATTGTCATGAGGGACATTAATATCATTTTGGTGTGATTTGTTCCTGATCAATAGAAATTATTTTTATATGCTGTCATTTACTTATTTATTTACTAATTTCAGCCATTAGACTGAGATCATATAAAAAGAGGTGGGAAATTAAATTGAGGAGAGGAAGGGGTCCTTCTGCAAATACATGCCAAACCATTACTACACAACATGGTCTAAGATTATTTTATAATCTGTAAATATGGGTCTATTTCCACTTAAAATAATTTTCACATTTTTAGTTGTTTTATGACGCTCAGTCTGAACGTTATCAACAGTTTTCTTCTAATTAACCATTACTGCAAAATCAAATGAGATATTTTAAGCTGGCAACTATAATTAATATATTGTTTCGTTAAATAGATTAGAGAATGTTCTTCTAGGGTAGGTAGAACTGTATATTGCTGATAATATTCCTGTTAAACTGAACAAAACGTGGAACTGCAACAAATATTTCCGCTGCTAATAATGGTAAATTATATTATTGTTCATTTCCTACTGCAAAGTTTCGTTACCAATTGGTTAGAAGATCGGTCTCATAATTATCATAAGGTCGTGTATTCGCATCCTAGACTGAGTGGTACGTTGTTTTGAGGATCAGGGTCTTTCACTTCACGTTACTCTAGTTATTCGGCAGAACATATCTATATACGGCAGCTGTGGTTTAGCCCTGCGATGAAACAGGGTCTTATCACTAATGAGCCATAGATAACGGCTTTGAATCTGGAATAATGATTTCTGATTTAGGCACAAGGCCAACAATTTGGGGGGAAATAGAAAGTCGATAAATCGACCCCTGTGAAATGCTGATAGTTTATTTTATCGTCCCTGTAAGGATGAAAGTCAAAGCTAACCTTGGCGGGATTTGAACTCAGAAGGTAAAAGGACATAGCTCTATGGCACGAAGCATAATGTCCTACGCTCTACTGATACTACCAACGGAATATTTGTTTCTACTTTTGGCACAAGGCCAGCAATTTCCGTAGTGAATTACTGGTGCTTTATTTTATCGACCCCGTAAGGATGAAAGGCAAAGTTAACCTCGGTGGGATTTGAATTCAGATCATAAAGGGCCGTAACTCTATGCCAACCTTCTACCGATACTGCCAATCCACTACTTGTGCAGGCATGGAAAAACAAACGTAATTAAATAAGTAAATAACGTTCCCTATTTCCACTGGCTAAGCTATTAACACATTGCACTATCTGTGACAAGATGTACGTCCCAAATATTATAGGTGTGTTACTACTCCCCTATTGTTTTGGCCGTCTGTGATGTGATCAGGAGGCAGCGAATTGGCAGAGTCATTTGAACATCGGATAGAACGCTTTGTGACATTCGTTTTGGCTCTCTGATCTCTGTGTTACGATCCCTGTGGAGATCAACATTGCCTCTCACCATTTCGATGTCGATAAAAAAAAGTACCAGTCAAGTACTGGAGTCGACTCTTCCTCTTTATCTCTCTCTCTCTCTCTCTCTCTCTCCGTCTATATATATATATATATATATATATATATATATATATATATATATATATATATATATATATATATATATATATATATATATATGTATACATGTATGTATGTACGTATACATATTTACATTTAAGTATCAGCCGTACTAAGAGTGACAAATGAAATTTCGTTTCATTCTTTTCCATTTATCGTTTTCGGGGCGCCCGGCCGACTAACTCACTCGATATGCAAATTAGGCTGCTCAGCCGTTAATATGCATAAGGAAATTATATACTTTCAGACGTTCAATCATCTGGCAGGAAGGTATACGGTGCTGACGATAGTTAATAAGCTTGAAACTAATACATCGTTCCTGTGTCAGTGTTGAACAAAAAGACGATGATGGTTGCCTGAACACTGTACGGCGTAATTCGGGCTGTTTGTTTGTTTACAAACAAACCGAAAATTATAATAAATGTTCGGGAAACCCATACGTACATATATATATATGTGTGCATGTATGTATATATATATACATACTACTGTATGTCTGTATACATATATGTATGTACGTATACATACTTACTTTTAAGTATCAGCCGTACTGAGAGTGAGAAATGAAATTTCGTTTCATTCTTTTCCACACACACACACACACACACACACACACACACATATATATATATATATATATATATATATATATATATATATATATATATATATATATATATATATTCAGTTATTAGGAGTATTCCAAAGCTTGGTAGAACAAGTTGTGAGGAAAGTTCTCAACATACGTTAAGGTGACTCGACAGGTTGGTAGGGATTCTGTAGTGGAAACACGAACAATTGAGGAGTGTAATCAAAGAAGAGAAATAGGACGAAGGTAAACAATTACAAAAGAATTTAATCCACGTATTAACAATTGTTTCATCAGAATTTCAGTCCATTATTGCTACACTATGTTATAATAGGCAATCAAGGAAGATACTGTGGCATCCGAATTTTCAAAATACAAAGTTGGAATGACCTTAGGAAATGAAATAAGGGGTAGTAGTGTAAGATAGAGGAACAGAGAGAGAGAGGGGCAAAAGAGAGTGAGAGAGAGAGAGAGAGAGAGAGAGAGAGAGAGAGAGAGAGAGAGAGAGAAAAGGGATAGAGGTAGGGAGAGAAAGAGAAAGAGATAGTATGGTGTGAGAGGATTTGTATAGGGAGGGGGAGGAGGGCTGTGTGCTAAAAGTTGTGATGAGTAGAGGGAGAGAGAAGGAAGATAGAATTTTAAGAGGCATTTGGAAGTGGACAGGCGAAAGTCTTACCAGAGAACAGATGAAGGAAGAAAGTATTAAATTTCATATATAGTCTATTTTTAGGGGTGTAGAATTGTTATTTAGAGTAGAAAGATAGGTAGTGTTAGGATTTGGTTGAAGGTTTGAAGTGTGAGAATTTCGCTTTCAGTTTATGCTGGCAAAAAATTGACCTTTCAATTCTGTTGTTGAGTAGTTGGTGGCTTGAGCTTAGAATATGGAAGAGCTCATTATTGCACAACGGGCACGTTTTCATCCCACTCCGTTATGGAGGAGCATGTGAGAGTTTGGTCCACATTGTCGGTTATTCCCTTTTAAGTGCCACATTTTGTCGGCGAGAGTCGTTACGTAACGGTTTTGGTGGTGCTTTATTGCGTAACGATGCGTGTACCAACGAGTTTTGAAGGTGTTTGCAGTGCTGCCTATGTAGTACCAGGTTTGGTTGCCCGACTCAACCGAGCACCTGTATACTAGGTTTGAATGCAAACATTCGTTATTCAATGGACAAGTCTCTGGAAGGTGGCCTTGGCCTTAAAATCACCTACGAATATAGTACCAAAGTAGTTAACTTCAACCTCAACACCCAAATTATCACACCCTTTCACAAAAACAATGAGAACCTCACCTACATACACACTAGCTCTAACGACCCACTATCTATTATAAGGTCCTTGCCACATAGTATATCACTTAGAATATCCCGCCTCTCATCTAACCAACAAATATTCGATCAACACGCTGAATACTACAACACTGCATTAGAACGGGCTGGCCACACCGACAAACTAGAATACATGGACCCACACAACCATAAAACACATAACCACAGACACGCCAAACGCCGCACAAACACCCGCACACACGCACCTAGACCCCCTAATACTAACCACACCACAAATACAACAGCAACATCACAGCAAAACAGAATACGGAGTAGATCTTACATTTGGTATAATCCTATTTTTAACTCTTCTATTAGCTCTAACTTATCTTCCACATTCTACAAAATTATAAAAAAAACACTTTCCAAATTCACATAAATATAGTAGTATACTTAATACCAAAACAATTAGACTATCTTATTCCACTGCACCAAACCTAGACGCACACATTAAGATGCTCAACGCCAAAAAACTCCGTAATAACAACACCCCAATCGCTCAACACAATAATACATCTAATACACAACCACCCACTAACAATCAGTATGCACAAAACACACTCACACACACATCCCAGCCCACCTATAACTCCACCACTGCCCATAACAGAAATTGTAATTGCCACCTTCCAGAGACTTGTCCATTGAATAACGAATGTTTGCATTCAAACCTAGTATACAGGTGCTCGGTTGAGTCGGGAAACCAAACCTGGTACTACATAGGCAGCACTGCAAACACCTTCAAAACTCGTTGGTACACGCATCGTTACGCAATAAAGCACCACCAACACCGTTACGTAACGACTCTCGCCGACAAAATTTAGCATTTAAAAGGGAGTAACCGACAATACACCCTTAAATGGACCAAACTCTCACATGCTCCTCCATAACGGAGTGGGATGAAAACGTGCCCGTTGTGCAATAATGAGCTCTTCCATATTCTAAGCTCAAGCCACCAACTACTCAACAACAGAATTGAAAGGTCAATTTTTTGCCAGCATAAACTGAAAGCGAAATTCTCACACTTCAAACCTTCAACCAAATCCTAACACTACCTATCTTTCTACCCTAAATAACAATTCTACACCCCTAAAAATAGACTATATATGAAATTTAATACTTTCTTCCTTCATCTGTTCTCTGGTAAGACTTTCGCCTGTCCACTTCCAAATGCCTCTTAAAATTCTATCTTCCTTCTCTCTCCCTCTACTCATCACAACTTTTAGCACACAGCCCTCCTCCCCCTCCCTATACAAATCCTCTCACACCACACTATCTCTTTCTCTTTCTCTCCCTACCTCTATCCCTTTTTTCTCTCTCTCTCTCTCACTCCCTCTCTTTTGCCCCTCTCTCTCTGTTCCTCTATCTTACACTACTACCCCTTATTTCATTTCCTAAGGTCATTCCAACTTTGTATTTTGAAAATTCGGATGCCACAGTATCTTTCTTGATTGCCTATTATAACATAGTGTAGCAAAAATGGACTGAAATTCTGATGAAACAATCGTTAATACGTGGATTAAATTCTTTTGTAATTGTTTACCTTCGTCCTATTTCTCTTCTTTGATATATATATATATATATATATATATATATATATATATATATATATATATATATATATATATATATATATATATATATATATATATATATATATATATATAAGAATTGAAATACTAGCGTGTGTTGGAGTTAAACACCCTCTTCGTATTATAGAAATGACAGTAAAGGTATAGCTCAATGTAATTAAACAGAGCCGAAGAATTATGAAAATAAACCAAAGAACCCTTCAATACATCAAAAGTCTTTATTAGCCAACAATGTTTCGTCCTATTAAGGACTCATCAGGGCAATTAAAGCTATAAGAAGCACTATCAGCCGAAAACTCAGAAGAATATGGAGTGTACATAGATTAAAGCATAGGAAAATAATCGGGTAAAAAATTATCAAGTAAAAAATTATCAAGTAAAAATTGCTAAGGAAGTAAGTAACATTTTGAACCATATTACAAATATAGTCCAATGCAAAAACTAGAGCTAAAACAGAGGTGGGGATATAGAGCGGGAATTATTGTACTATATATAATATAATATAATATAATATATAATATAATTGATAATGATAATAATAATAATGTTAAAAGGCCCAATATACATATATATATATATACATATGTACACATATATACATATATATCAATACACATTTCCATCAATAGAAGCACAAACTAATCCTTATTAAGAGTTTAAATAAAAATAAAAATAAAAATAAAAATACAAATAAAAATAAAAATAAAAATATAATACATATATTATTTACAATATAAAATGAAGAATAAATGATTAAAAGTAAGCATAAAAAATATATAATAAACTATATAATTATATAATAGATAATCTCCGGTTAATTTGCACAAACAATATAAATGTTACAATAACACTAAAATAACAATATTATAATATAATGGCATATAACTTAACAAATCATATAGAGTTACAGACCGGGTGAGAAAAAATATTGTACAGAACTAAATTATATTGGAAAAATTATGTTGGAAAAATATCAAAACCATTGCAAGAAAATAGATGGAGGTCAAATTTCTATACAGTTGGTGTAAATAAATATTATCCAAACATTACAAAAATTATAAAAATATAAACATATTACAGGATTTACAGAATTTAACATAACATAATAGTACATTTAATAATCGGTAAATAATAAAGATCAGTAGTACGTTTACAAAGCGTGGAATGATATAAAACTTCAATATAAAATATTCAACATAGTATAATATACATAATTACGTGGTTGGTGGAGAGACATTTGTGAATAAGTGAATAAGAGCCAGACAGAAAAACTACGTACGGTAGTATATATAAATA
>OZ024741.1:46007190-46009690 GCA_964016885.1 Eledone cirrhosa
ATTTATTATTATAATAAATTTATAATAAATTTATAAATTTATAAATTTCTGGTTTGTTGGTTGGTTCCACAACCAGATAGTTGTTTATATATTGTCATAGTTCTTTCGTCACACACTCTGTGACCTCTTCAGTGACTGGGGATTCCTTTCTTTGTTTCTGTGCCTCTCCTTTGTTCTGTCCTACGCCATTTTGTTTCTGTGTGTGTGTTGTGGGCTCAGTCTGCGCATGCGCCACATCCGGGTGTCTGTGTGTGTTTATGTTCATTTATTTATTTGTTTATTTACATGTTACTGGTTGGTTGTTTGTTCTATGTGTGTGTGTTTTCATTTTGTCCTTAATTGTAAGTTGTGATGTTGCTGTTCCACTCATATTTTGTATTTAATTTTGGTTGTAATTCTTTTATGTTTATTGCCTCTGTAATTTGTCTAAACATTGCGTCTTTTCTGTGTGTAGATTCTATTTCTATTTCTATGTTCTCTAATTTACCCTTGTGTTCTATTTTAGCATGTTGGTAGAGTACAGATGATTCTTTACTATCTTGAAGGTCTCGCCAGTGTTCATTTATCCGTTCCCCTACACTACGAGCTGTCTCACCTATGTACACTATATTTTTGTCTCTACATTGTCCTTCAGTACATCTTATGCTATACACTACATTTCTAGTTTTACAGTTAATATGGGGGCTTATTTTACAGGTTATACATTTCTTATCTATACATGAGGGTCTTTGAAAAGGGTATGTCTTGCTAATAAGTGTTTTTACGGAGGTACCTGGTCTTTCTACTATCTTAATATTGAGTTTATGTTTATTTAGAGCCCTTCTAAATTTGTAAGCTAATTCACCTCTAGGGGTTGTATCGATGAACATTACACTCTGGTATTTATTGCTATCATACCATGAGTTTATTCTATTAGCCTTGTTCCTAGTTCTTTCTATTCTATTCCAAAATTTGCTCCTATACAAGGGGCAGGTCCCATTTATGTCATTATTTACCATTTTTTCCCATTTGGTTCTGGCTCCTCTATACACTCTGATTTTATCTCTCTGATTGTAGCCAGAGAACTGCATACGGTGGATGAAGTGTTGTATGTGTCTCTCTAGTTCTTCGGGTTGCACATGCGGGACACGTTTCTCATCACCCGTACCAAATCCGCAATCAGTATGTTGATTTTGGTATGGTCCGAAACGGCCGAGATTCGGTGGATCAGATGTTTGGAAGTCATGGGTTTGGCATAATGGGAATGGAGGATTTGTTTTTTGTTATTAATGGTATCTAACCAGAGCTCTGTGTCTAGTACAGGTAATCGATGGTTGGGGTGTTTACTTGGGTAGTCTATAGTAACTCTAATGCTCTGGTGGATGGAGTTAGCTATTTGCTGGATGCTTTCCAATGTGTTTTTCTCAAGTTCCTGACTGTTCTCTAGTGGGGTGTCTTAACTACGATGTTTATATCATCAACGTAGTGGGAGTACATTATCAGGGTTAAGGGGTCTTCTAATTGTTCTTTAAGCTTAAGTTTAAGTCTACTGTCCCACCATACCATGAATAAGTTAGCTATGTCGCCTGCAATGCTAACACCAATGGCTGCTCCTTCCTCTTGGGCATATGTTTTTCCATTAAATTTTAACATATGTTCCTTAAGGGTTAGTTTTATGCTGGCCCCTACCGCATGTGCAATCATTTTCTTCAGTTCATCGTGGTTTTCGGGTGTCCGTATGGCTCTGGTCCACCCGTTCCATCTATCTGTGTGGGTTTTCTTGGCCATTGAGGTAATGGTAGGTGGTCCTCCTCTTGCTGGTCTTGTAGGGCACAGGTTGCTAAGGTCATATGTGTCTAGGTAATTATTACTATAGGTAAGTTTAAGTAGGAGTCCCAGCTCACTGGTGTCAATCCCACGGAACTCAACATTGCTCTCACTGATCATTTCTACGCATTTCTCCACAGCAAAATCCACGTCAATAGATGGATACAGGGACACAACATCCATACTACCTATTATGCAGTTTGTTAGGTCCCCAGATCGGTTACTCACGCCGATTCTGCTGAGGAGGTCCTCCGTGCTGTCGCATACATCTGGGGACATTTCGATGATGGGGCGTATGATCAGGGAGAGGAAGTAGGACAGTCTGTAGTTACTAGCAATGTTAGCTCCGCAGACTGGCCGTGTTGGTGGTCCAGCGACAGGGTCACTGCCCGTTTTATGGTCTTTTCGAAGCCCATACAACGCCGGCACGTCATTGTTCCAGGCCTGGAAGTTGTTGGCAGTCCTTTTGTTGGGCTGCATTATATTCGTCCACATCACCATATGGGTATTGAGGGCTTTTTCTCTAGCCTCATGCTCCTGTGGTGTTACCCCTCTTGTGTTAGTGATGTGGGGTTGCATTGCTTGGATGTAGTTTGGCAGGCTGTCAACCGACATTCTGCCAGACTTGTCTGTTGGAAAGGATGGTATCTCTCCATTACGCGAGCGCTGCATGAGCTTACGCAAGCCATTTGCA
>OZ024741.1:46014690-46029690 GCA_964016885.1 Eledone cirrhosa
AGCCAAAGCAGTGTAGATCGGTAGATTGAACGCGTTCCATCAGTATATCAACGGCCGGGAGCGCCGGGACCGAGGTATAAAGAGCGACCACATCAAGGCTGAAGGCATATCTGTTAGCCTTTCTGGTGTCGGGATCCATTTGATGCAGGCGCTCCAACACCTCCTCGGAGCTGTTTACGTGTCCCGGCAAGGTGTCTAGGATGGGTATAAGTATTTTGGCTAGGAGCCATGAAATTTTGTAGAGCGGTCCTTCCACGCTCGATACAGTAGTTCTGATCTTCAGGTCGGGTCCCTGTTTGTGTGTTTTCACAAGGTGGCAGAAAGCGGGTAGTCTGCTGTTCCTCGTGAGAAGGTTGTATCTGAGCTTCTTCGGGAGCTTCCACCGGTCACAGATGTTGGTCCAGGCGGCGTTGATGTGCTCCTCGATCTGCGCGGGAGTGATTCCTGTGACTTTGGTGTAGAGGTTGTCGTCGTCAAGGTGTTGGAGGGCCAGAGTGTTGTAGGCCTCTCTACTGATAACGCAGAATTATTTTCCCTTGTCAGAGGGGTGGTAGATGAGGTTCCTCGATTTCAGGTTGGAGAGAGTGGTGAGTTGAGATTTAGTGAGGTTGTGTGTTATGCGTGTGTGCGTGTGTTTGTGTAGGATATCAGAGATGGAGTGTTATAACATGATGAGTTTGGTGTCGAGTTCGTGGTTGGTAGGGGGGGGGGGGTTGTCGAGGTGGTAAGTGGGGAACTTGGGGCGGGTTGTGTGGGTGCTATTATTTTCTGTGGCGCTGTTGATGGCAGTCACCCATTTAAGTTGGTAGGCGGCTCGGCAGAAGTTGGCTTCGATGTCGAGCTTAAGTCTGTCATCGAGCCGCTGTGAGACAATGAACTTGGGTCCGAGGTGTTTGATTACATTCTTGATTTGGTGGAGTTGCCCGCGTTTACAGTACACATGTACACTAAGCTAGAATCTAGGCACCTATTCCCTGTAAACTCGGACAACTTCACCTGGCACTACATAGGATCCACTGCGGGTGATTTAAAAAAAAGGTGGTATGTCCACAGATATTCAATGAAGAACTGCACACTGGTGAATTCTACAACCCTCGCCAATAAAATCTGGCAACTTAAGGACAAAAACCTTGATTACAATATTAGCTGGTCAAAATTAGCGGCCGCAAAGGCCTATAGCAGTGGTATGTCCCATTGCGGGCTATGCAACCTTGAATTGCTACATATCTTAAGGTACGCTAAAATGCTACTTAACAGCAAAATAGAAAGGTCAATTTTCTGCAGACATAGCATTGCTACTAAATTTACGAAATTTAAACCATTGTGATTAGAACTTGCATCAAAATTAATGGAAAACTACTTTAACGTATAAAATCCACGTTCTCACACAGCCTATTTCAGAACCATAAACTTCTATAAACACCTTCCAGCCTCCCTACATCTATACCACCAAGATAGGACGGCAATGTCTACAAACATTTACCAATTATCTTGTCAGCCCATAAATCAATCTCGTCTTTGCTGTTGTTTATTCTTTCGGACCACACAATTATATCTACATATCTCATATTAGCACCCATGATCTCTAACAGATGAACTTAATTCTAAATAAATTATCTTATTACTCTTACACTCCTTTGAAACTCTTCTTCTTCTTATTATTATTATCATCTCAATGCACCCTATCCCTAAATTTATTCATCATGTTCTCTATCTATTTACCATGCATGTTTTATTGTTGATGTAATTATACACTATTTTGTTATTGAGGTTGCGAAAACTAAACCCCCATGATTCGAACTAACAATCCCAAAATCTAGAATAACATACTGAATCCACAATTTCACTCAATACCAGCTAACAATAAACCATAAATCTCTATACATTCCCTCCATCAATCTCACTAAGTTGATACAACAGGAGAAAATACCTAACACAAGTGCTTATCTGTCAAACCATGAATCAATTTCCGTTTTATTGTTGGTAGGATTTCAGACCCACAGCTCACTTGTATCTAAATCTCTCATAATTGCACTTAAAGTGTAGATTCCAAAACCTGACTCTAAGTACATCTTATTATTTATCCCTTCATCTAACTCATCCCTTGACTACTACCTCTAATGTACCCTATGGTAGATTTCGCATGTCACTTAATACATCTGTATCATATCTGTTTGTTTACCATGCTTGTTTTATCACTATTTATTACTTGTATTGATGTTATTGTTTTAATTATTCACTATCTAGTTAGTTTGTTACTGGTGTTATTGTTCTGGTCTAACACCACTCTCCTATAAAAGGCATGCCCTGCGTATCATCCTAATATCCACGTACTCTGATGTATTGACTGGTTGTAAACAAAGTATTGGAGATCGATTGACGCAACACCAAGCGATTAGCGAGCTCTAGACCGACCAGATCAACGAAACAATTGTCAGCACTGTGAATAAAGCCCTTATTGTACAGTCAACCATGTTACTCTTATTTCTTGAATTATTATTACTCCAAGTATAACCTACATAGAAATCACCGCGAACTCGCTGCATCACTATGGAAACGTCTTGTTGAGTCAAACTAAGCCATACGTTAAAACCATCCACAATACGGAGTACTCTAACTGGACTACCTTTAAGTATGTACCTACAACGATAACTTGTTATCCCATATATATATATATATATATATATATATATATATATATATATATGTGTGTGTGTGTGTGTGTGTGTGAAGGCGCGTGGCTGAGTAGTATATATATATCTATATATATATATATATATATATATATATATATATATATATGTGTGTGTATATATATATATGTCTCTGTGTTTGTGTGCTGTGTTTGCGTACGTTGGCATATATATAACACACACACACATATATATGAATACATGTATGTTTATGTATGTTTATATAGCGAAAGTAATATACAATTTATCACTTTATTTAATATTTAGAAAATATTATCGTCTATAATATAGACATTAAGATCATATTCACACTTACTCATGTTGTTTAATGTTTAATGTAAAATTGAATTTTACTGAACAAAAATGGCTTTCTTTGAAATAATGATTTTAATGACTGCATTGTGCATCCATTTCTAGATACCTAGATATATACATACCTACATATCTATCAATCAACCTACCGACTTACATACATACATGTTTACTTATTTATTTACATGCATGCATATAATATATACACGCTAACATATATACTGGGAGTCCCCCCAAAATGTATGCATAATTTGATTACCTGATCAGGCAATATATATTAGAATACTATTGAAGTGTGGGCACCCTGTATGCACACACATACGTATATATATATGTGTGTGAGTGTGTAATGTGTGTGTGTGTGTGTGTGTGTGTGTGTGTGTGTGTGTGTGTGTGTGTGTGTGTGTGTGTGTGTGTGTGTGTGTGTGCGTTTGTGTGAATGGGTGTGCTTGGGTGTGTGTTTATATGTACGCATGTATATATATATATATATGTGTGTGTGTGTGTGTGTGTGCGTGTGCGTATGTGTGTGTGTGTGTGTGTGTGTGTGTGTGTGTGCGTGTGTGCATATGTCTACAAATATATACATACATACATACCGTGCATATACAATGTTATATTGTATATTTTGACTTGTAAGTATATGAAAACTATGAAAACGTTAACATAGCGTGAGACCAATAAAATTAATAGCGTGTAATAACACAATATATTAACATATTTGTTTATGCTAATTACCTGTTGGAACAACTGGTGAGATGGTGAGATACAGATATGAATGGAGGATATTAGATTGAGAGGAAAGCAAAAGAGGAAGAGGGTGAAATAAAGACACCCATAATGAAATAGATAGAAAGACAGATAGTCAGTGATTTATTAATATTGGAGTTTTATTTATATAGGAGGGTCGGCTGATAAGTTAATCTGCTGACTAGGAAGGAGTGATGCTAGAGCTGTGAAATCTTGCATCCATTAATTTCAGTTCTTCTTATTAATAACTGAATGGTTTCTTTCCAGGGACTATGTTGAAAAATAAATCTCATTTGGTCATTGCATGAAAGTATCTTGGTCAGCCTATGAACGGGTGATGTTAGGGCTGTGAAATCTGCAATGTATTAATTTCTAATCTTCTTAGTAATAGCTGCATTGTTTCTTTCAAGGGGCTATGTTGCAAAATAAGCCTCATTTGGTCATTCTATGAGAATATCTTGGTCAGCCTATGATCTTTTCTGTCGACCTTCGTATATTACTGGATAAATGGTTAAGAAATTCGTTTCACAATCGCGGGATCTCAGCCTCGATGCCGCATTGCATTTGAGCAAGTGTATATCTGAGTAAGCCCGTCGGATATATTTGAAATATGATTCTAAGCCCCAACATTGCCACGCAGTTTGTCACGTTAATAATAATAGGGAAGATACGTACATGGTGGATAGAGTGTTATGGAATCGCTCCCGTAAGTTTTAGATTTTTTACATGTTTAAAACAATTGTGATAGAATTATTCTTATTACAAATGGAACATAAGATACCAGTCTTAACTCTCAGGAAGTGGCAACGCATCACATTATGGCATAGGGCTCCAATATTTAATATTTAATTTTGTATCAGAAATTTTATAGTAAAAAAAGAAAATGCTTACAAACAACAGCCAAATAATTTCAGCACCTACACCACCACCTCCGCCGCCACCATCACCACTACCACAAACAAAATACAAACCAACGGCTGAAGCAACACCATCACTATAGTACTACTATCCCATCACCACCGCCACCACTGCTTCATCGCTACCACCACTATTCCCTCACTACCTCCTGTTAAGAGAACTGTACTGAAGGAGAGGACAATAGACCAGGGGATGTCCAAGGAGGAAATAACAACAAGGAGAAGGAGCAGCCTTCATGATAAATCCCTTCATAGTACCTTCTTTGAGAAAACTGAATTCAGAGATCCACAGACATGGAACTGGTTGAAAAGAGGAGACCTTAAAAAAGCTACAGAAGGAATGTTAATGGCTGCGCAAGAGCAGGCCCTCAAAACGAAGTGGTTGAAACACCATATTTACAAGGAGGAGGCTAGCCCACTGTGTAGGATCTGTGGAGAGAGAGAGGAGAAGGTGGCTCACATTGTATCCGAGTGTAAACACCTAGCCCAGACTCACTATAAAGGCTGGAGACATGATGTGATGGGCAGGGTGATCCACTGGCACCTATGCAAAGTAAACAAGTTACCACATTCTGAGAAGTGGTATGAGCGCATAAGCCAGAGTCGGTGATAGAAAACGATCAGGTGAAGGTGCTATGGGATTTTAGGATACAAACGGACAAGAAACTGGAACACAATAGACCTGACCTGGTGGTTTGGACAAGGAAAAAATATCGTGCCTGATTGTGGATGTGGCCTGCCCATTCGACACGAGAGTGCAAGAGAAGGAGAGGGAGAAAATTAACCGATACCAGGACTTAAAGTGGGAGGTAAAAAGGATTTGGAACTGCCATGAGGTCAAAGTGGTTCCGATTGTCATAGCGCACTATCTCAAATAGTTTCCAAGGATGGTTAAAGAAAATTGGTCCAGCCCCGCTTTTTGGAACGCTTCAAAAGGCATGCTTGCTGGGAACAGCAAGAACCCTCCGATACGTCCTGAATATCTGAGGCTGCAGGTAGTGGCTCTATATTCATTTCAACAAACTTTCCAGTTAAATAACATCAATGACTGAGACTCAAATAACAATAATAATAATAATAATGAAAACCGCCTACTCTTCCTCGAAGGAAGACGACGAGACCATCTGTACAATGGATTCAGTCGATAACCGGATCAATTCTACGCGCGACAGCATCTGTTCGACATAGCTCCACGAGTCAGCAATGCTCGGGAACTGAACGAGTGCGTGCACGACGGTTTCGTCGCTCTGCGCGCATCTCGAACAGGCTCGGGGGACGGCACTTCCGCGCCTGTAGAGCTTATCTCGAACCGGCAACGCTCCCCGGTAGCACTGCCAGGCCAGGGATTTTTGGAGGTTATCCATAGGCGCTGGGCTGAAAGTTCTCCGGAAGAGAGCAAACAGCTGATCTTCTTCGACGCCCAGGATCTCTCCGAGAATGTCGTCGCTCTTCCCCTCCACTAGTCCTCTATAGAATGCCGAGGTGGATGTTCCACCGATACGGGTGCCCAGCTGGCAGAGAGCGGTGAGCGCCTGGAGACATTCCAGTTTCCAAGTGCTATCCCTCGGTCTTTTCCTGACCCAGGACTGCAGCTCCGTCAAGGAGACGAGCTGTGGGAAAACGTGCCTGGTGTACGGCGATCACACATGTTAACCGTCAAGGAAACACCAGAGATGTCGCAGCCTCAGCGCATGTTTGCGCATCATCAGCCAAGGCATGCCCAGTCCTCCACGCAACGGTGTTGACAGCAGATGGATCGTCTGACCATGGGAGCGCGTACCTTCCACAAAAAGCGGAAGAGGAGGCGCTCCATTTTAGTGAGAGTTGGGCCGGGGTCAGGGACGACGGTGAGGCGGTAGCAGATGACGGATGCGATGTACGCATTCACCACCTCCGCCCGGCCTTTCAGGAATGGCTTCCTCTCGGCCCATTTCTTGGTGATGGAGACCACCTTGCTCGTCACCTCGCTCCAGTTTTTCTCCATCTGGAGGTCCGGTCCGAACCAGACCTCGAGCAATTTAACCGGTCCGTCCGTCCAACGCTCCACGACGCTGTGGGACGGCATAGACTTGCCTCTCCAGCTGCCGAGCTGGAAGCCCACCGATTTTTCCTGGTTTATCTTTGCTCCTGTCACCGCTTCGTATTCCTTGAGAGCGGTGCCAAGCATATGGACGTGTCTGGTGCTCGGCACCATCAAAGTAACGTCGTCGGCGTAAGCCGACTCGGATTTCCCGCATCCTAGTTCGCGTGGGACGCCCCTCATCTCCCCCAGGTTGTGCAGTAACCGCTCGAGAGCCAATACGTACAAGGGGGACGAGAGGGGACAACCCTGGTGGACCGAGCGCATGATGGTAAACGGCTGCGACAGGTGACCGTTCACCCTCAAAAATGAGCAGATGTCGGTATATGTCGCAGCGATCCATCTCCTGAAAACGAGCCCGAAATCGGCTGCCACGAGGACCGCCGCCAGGTACCGATGGTCGACCCTATCGAATGCTTTGCATTGATCCAAGTTGATCAGGGCCCCACCCGTGCCAGGTTCCTTAACCACCCTCTCTAAGATGTATCGCATGAGGTCGCGGTTGTCGTGTATGGATCTGTCCGGAATGGAGCATGTCTGCGCCTCTCCCACCAGACCCTCGACGCCAAGCGCCAACCTCGTTGCTAACACCTTGGTCAAAATCTTGAACTCTGCGTTTAGCAGGGTTATGGGCCTGAAGTTATCGATAACATCCCCCTTGTTCGGGTCTTTTCTCAGCAGCGCCACCGCTCCCCGGGAATGCTCCCGTTCCGCTGCCAGTTGCAAGAAGAAGAAGAAGAAGAAGAAGAAGAAGAAGAAGAAGAAGAAGAAGAAGAAGAAGAAGAAGAAGAAGAAGATGAAGAAGAAGAAGATACTTAACGCCAAAATGCACAGAGCCAGAACAAGACAGTGAGGCAGACATCACGTACGAGAATCTAATATTTCTGTTAATATACCGTTCTCGATTGGCACTTTATTCTATCGATCCTTAAAAGAGTAAAAGCAAAATGACCGCCATGGGATTTGAACTCCAAGCACAGAAATCCGGAATAAATTCCACAAGTTCTTCAATTGGAAACTCCGACAAATCTTCCACTTCACCGACTCATATAATTTAATAATAAAAAATTGCAGTGAACGCAGCATTGTCGAATAGTTAAGACAGTCGCTTCGCAATCATAATATTCCAAGTTCTATTCCATGGTGTCGTATCGTTTCCAATGTTATTTTCCATAACTTCGGATCGACCCAACCCTTGTGACGGAAATCTGGTAAATGGAAACTATTTGAAAGCCTCTCAGCTATTTTGCATTCAAACACACTGAATCTACCTGAGAATGACGTCAACGTGTACGTGTGTCTTTGTAATGCTCCAACACTTGCACAGTCATTTCCTGTGCAGTCTGTTCCATTGATCAAACAAATGGAATGATCATCGTCGAAAGAGACGAAGTACCATTCTATATTGGGGATTAATTTAATCAAATTTCCAACATTTCTCCTTATTACTCCTTAAGATAATTCCTAAATATTTTTAAATGATTAAATTAACTCCAACTGACAACATCTGAATTAACAATTGTCTTCAGCAATGGTACTTGATATCTTAATGAAACATGTTTCATTAAGTGGGCTTTGCAATAGTTAGAGGTAAGACTACATTATACAAGGGAAATTTAAATGATTTTATTCATGATGCATGATGCAATCTCATATTGTAACTGTTAGAAGCATAATGATACACAGCACATATGAACTCTTACTTTTACAGGAATCACGAAGTTATCAACCCTACAGCATCTACCAGTATTTTAGAATTCTGAACAGTTGCCGAGTAAAACATGCATAATCAACTTATAGTTGCAAAGCCTACGTGTCAAAAATAAAAGGCTGTCGATTATCAGTCCTTAGATTGTAGGATAAATGCATTACGAAATTTAATTCGACTCTCTGCACACAGCGTTCACAGTCTGTCAGGTTCAACGCTGATTTTTATTTCGTAGTCGATAAAGGAAGTTTCAGCCCAGTGCTAAAGCAGTGCAAGCCTTTCGTCCTCTAGCTGTTACATACTGGATGTTTACCTGGATCAGAATTAACCCAAATTGTGTCAGTGTGCCCGTGACAACATAGTACATACTACCAAATTACACTCTATTTTTCGAGTTACAGCTATAGTTTCTTTAATATTTGTTTCTACTTTTGGCACAAGGCCAGCAATTACCCAGTGTATTACTGGTACTTTATTTTAGCGACCCCGTAAGAATGAATGGGCAAAGTTAACCTCGGATAATATATATATATATATATATATATAGTAATAATAATAAATTTGAAGACTGAAATCCAAAGAGGGCTCGATAAGGATAAATATATATCAAATATATAAGAACCGTAAAGCAAATATTTATTAATTAACAGATTAAAGTTTAAGCAAAGAATCGCTGCTTTCACCCTTAACGGGATCTTCTGAAACTAACAAAGTCAATCTGTAAACGCAGAACTGGATATTTCAAAATATCGTTTAATCATTCTAATTATTTCCACGGTTCTCCATGCAATCGAGATGTCATGCATTTGTTGTTGTTATGAGAACGGTATCCTCAGATGATATCCGATATGTTTCATATGCCACAGGCAGGAAAAAACACACGTCCTATTGCTTGTGTGACCAGCAGACATATGAGCTCCTTGAAGGGTTTCCCAGCCGTCGCGTTTGCTAGAGAAAATGCTAACAACGAAAAAACGAAAAGACTGTGTGTAGCCAAAGCCCAGTAGACAGAGGAAGCAATAAATGGAGCTCTGGGGGTGGGTAGGGTATATATTTTGTTGACAACCACCTTAAGACAACAACAACAACAACAACAACAACAACAGCAGCAACAACAACAGCATCTTATTTAGTTATTTTTATAAAAATCTCCATCGTAACTAAAAACTACGATTGTAGAGAGCTGTTTTTACCAAAGCTGTGAACACAATATATATAGATAGATAGATAGATAGATAGATAGATAATATATATATATATATATATATATATATATATATATATATATATATATATATATATATATTTCGTTTCTGAATTTGTTTAGCAAGATTCTTTATTTGAATACGTGTGTTGAAAACGATATTGTTATGCTTTGGGAGGGTCATGTTGCCAATAAGAAACACACGCCCCATTGCTTTCACTCCAATTTATTATAAATTAAATTTATGAATTTAAGAATTTATAAATTTCCGGTTGGTTGTTTGGTTGGTTCCACAACCAGACGATTGTTCATATATTGTCACAGTTCTTTCGTCACACATTCTGTGACCTCTTCAGTGACTGGGGATTCTTTTCTTTGTTTTTGTGCCTCTCCTTTGTTCTGTCCTACGCCATCTTGTTTTTGTGTGTGTTGTGTGCTTAGTTTGCGCTTGTGTTGCATCCGGGTAACACACACAGACACCCGGATGTAACACATGCGCAAACTAAGCACACAACACACACAAAAACAAGATGGCGTAGGACAGAACAAAGGAGAGGCACAAAAACAAAGAAAAGAATCCCCAGTCACTGAAGAGGTCACAGAATGTGTGACGAAAGAACTGTGACAATATATGAACAATCGTCTGGTTGTGGAACCAACCAACCAACCGGAAATTTATAAATT
Organism: Eledone cirrhosa; assembly: GCA_964016885.1. Lineage (NCBI taxonomy): Eukaryota > Metazoa > Mollusca > Cephalopoda > Octopoda > Eledonidae > Eledone > Eledone cirrhosa. Next base: position 46,025,039 of record OZ024741.1, read on the forward strand.
CTTAAATTTATAAATTTAATTTATAATAAATTGGAGTGAAAGTAACTGGTGCGTGTGTTTCTTATTGGCAACATGACCCTCTCAAAGCATAACAATATATATATATATATATATATATACATATGTGTGTGTGAGTGTGTGTGTGTGCGTGCGCGCGTGTGTGTGTGTGTGTGTGTGTGTGTGTGTGTGTGTGTGTGTGTGTGTGTGTGTGTGAATGAAGTAATTCCGTCGGAAAGGTCCAGGAAAAACGAGTGCTCTATGTAGGTTACAGTGCTTATTAGTTATGTAATAAACAACATAAGATAATTATTTCATTTACCAGTCGTTTCTTGAAAGCAAACAAATCTGCTTTCAGTCGTCAGAATGAAAAAATCTTGGTGTTTTTATTGAATGTGGATTTGAAAACAAAAATATAAGAAATATGAAAGTGAGGCTGAGGGAAGAAGAAAGAAAGATTATAAATATATAAGTATATAAACACACACACACACACACACACACACACACATATGCACATATATATATATATATAAATATACATACACATACACATAAATACACAAACACATGTATATGTATATATATATATACATACACATATATATATACACACATATATATATATGTATATATATACACTCACACATAATTATAAAATAAGTAAAAATAAATAAAGAAACATATACACATTCGACCATGCGCATATACTAAAATAAGGAGTCACATCAACTGGCAAAGATAAATCCATATACATGAAATCAAGATAATAAATAAATAAAAGTAAAAAATAAAGTCAAATATAAAAATAAAAAATAAAAAATTAGCAAGTTGACAGCGATACGAAAGAGGAAAAAAACACAAATAAAAATAAATAAACAAACACACGTGGTAAGCAAATGCACAAAACAAAATAAAATAAATATATATAAATATATATGGTCAACATCGTCGGATGCTTCCAAGCCGCAGGTTCTTTTTTCAGAGTTTCCCTCTTCTAGAAAGATGTTGTGACAGCAACTGGGGGCCTTTCACTCCCATGTGACACGTGAAAAAAAAACTACTATTTGGAGGGCCGTTGACTCTGCCGAGTTTCTCCGCCCTTTGCGGGGTCATGTATTTCATCCGGCAGAGTGTCCAAATATCACCCTCCTCACTAAGCAAGCTTGGTGGCGTTGTTGGTTTAGTCGCCGACGATCTGACCATGAGACAGGTTGTACAGGGTTACATGTTACCAGTAGCACTCTAGAGCTATCTGACATAACATACATATATACATACACACACATACATACATATACATATATATTATTAGCACAGATTAACATTTTCAGATGATGCCGCTTAGTTTGAAAGCAGAAATTATTTGCTTAAATTTTTAATCAGTGTTAATAAATAAATATTGAGAAGACTCACGCTAGAACTGCCGATAAAACGGCTAAATACTGTCAAAGACAGCGATGGACAAAATTACCTCATCAGACAGAGACCGGCGGCCAGAGGACAACAGCGAGACAATATATAAGGTGGGTCACTGGCAGATGAAATATAGAAACGACTGAAAGAGGAGGAGGACAAGGAGAAGTGTGTTGGTGCATAACTGGGAAAAGGAAATAAAGAAAGGCGATGTACAAGACAAGTTTACACACATACATCAGCTCTCTAACCAGCAATATATATATATATACATATACATATATATATATATATATATATATATATAAGTGTAATGAATTCTTTTACAATGGAATTAGCTCGAAGAAAGAAATATTTCTGAGCCGTGTATAAACTAATATATATGATGAAACACAAATACCAACACATCTGTATTTATATTGCAAAAGAAAATTTAGCCAGAATGAAGTATACTAATTATAATATTACAGTTTGTCCATATCGATTTAAAATAATAAATCAACAAAGACGAACTGCATTGCCAAATGGCCATGATGTTTAGACACATTTAAATTTCAAAATCAAACCTGTTCCGTAGATAAGTTTAAACTTTAAAATCCAAATATTTTTCGAGATGAATAAGTGTAAGGAATATCATGTCCTGCTCACTTCAGTAAACATCCAGGGTCAAATTGATATTCTTCACTTCTAAATAATTTAAAAGACTGTGTAACGCACATGGTTCACAGTTTCTAGCTAGCCTCATAACCGTACTGCTTGAAATAAAAGTTTAAACTTATCTACGGAACAGGTTTGATTTTGAAATTTAAATGTGTCTAAACATCATGGCCATTTGGCAATGCAGTTCGTCTTTGTTGATTTATTATTTTAAATCGATATGGACAAATTGTAATATTATAATTAGTATACTTCATTCTGGCTAAATTTTCTTTTGCAATATAAATACAGATGTGTTGGTATTTGTGTTTCATCATATATATAGTGTATATATATATATATATATATATATATATATATATACACACACACACACACACACACACACACACACACACACACACACACACACACACATACACACACACACATATATATATATATATATATATATATATATATTGCCGCTTTCAGAGCTGATATATATATAATGAATAAAATTGACCAGAGTTTAATTACATTAGCAAAGAGTTACGGCCCTTTATGGTCCGAGTTCAAATCCCGCCGAGGATAACTTTGCCTTTCATCCTTATGGTATCGATAAAATAAAGTACCAGTAATACACTGCGATAATTGCTGGCCTTGTGCCAAAAGTAGAAACAATTATTTAATAGATTGACGTACGTTTCTTTCAAATACAGTAGGAAGTACCATTTTATTCCAATGTATTGAAATTCTCAGAATCATTAAACAATATAAAAAACAATTATTTATCGACTGAATTTCTCTATTTCAAGAACGTCAACAAATATTTCCGTGTATAAGTTGTTTACGTTTTCCAAATGTATGTATATATATATATATATATATATATATTAATAATAATAATAATAATAATAATAATAAATTTGAAGACTAAAATCCAAAGAGGGCTCGATAAGGATAAATATATATCAAATATATAAGAACCGTAGAGCGAATATTTATTAAAATAACAGATTAAAGTTTAAGCACCGTAGGGCCTACATAGGGTTAACCGCCAATAGATTCAAGCAGCGTCTTTACATGCATACCCATTCTTTTCGTTACCCTCTAAGAAGGAATATGACGTCACTTTCAGCTTATATCTGGAGTCTAAAAGACAACCAACCAATATAAGTTACACTGGGAGATCCTAGCTAGAGCTAGATCGTATAACGGAAATAAAAGACCATGTGACCGCTGAGGCCCTGGAAATACTCTACGCCACAGACCACATCTTAAACAAAAAATCTGAGGCAATTTCGGCTTGTAAACATAAATTGCACAACACTTTCCTGTATTACAGCCCCACATTATACCCTAACGGATAGTACTATCTATACGTGGATATTTTACGTCTTGATGTGGTAGCTAAGTATATGTTACGTTTATACCATTACTTATTTGCATAGGTAAGTATATATTACCTGTATGTTTTGTGAAGGGAACGTTTCCACGAACCAAAGTATCGTCTTCCTGACTTCCTCCGGTTGCAAAGCTTTTTGAAATATCCACTTCTGCGTTTACAGATTGACTTTGTTAGTTTCCGAAGATCCCGTTAAGGGTGAAAGCAGCGATTCTTTGCTTAAACTTTAATCTGTTATTTTAATAAATATATATATATATATATATATATATATATATATATATATATATATATATAAATGAAAAATTGCGTGGTGCGTTGTTGAAAATGGGATACATATGAATAAAATGAGACCAAGAAGACAGGACTGTGATCAGTGATCTTCCAGCCATCATCGGTATTTCTTCGAATTAAAGACCATATACCTCCCGCTGGTGCGAGCAATAACTAAAATAGTTATTGGGACAAAATATTGGGTGGAGAAAGCGAGACGTGTAAACAAACAGAGATGGTAAGGCAACGGAAAGAGAGGAAGATGATAGATAAGTCCGTGATTTCTGTGAACTTAAGTTCGAGCAAATCGTGGACGAGGAGAAAAAGACGCGGCCGGACCCTGTGAAATGTGAGCGAGAAAAGGATTTCACACCGGTCAGACAGGAAGAAGTGAGAGAGGGGGAGTAGCAGAGAGTGAGTGAGTGAAAGTGTGGGGAAGAGGCCAGCAGGGAGAGGGTGACTGGCAGAGGGTGTGAATGAATGTAAGAGATACAAGGAGAGAGAAAGAGGATAGCAGTAAAAAAAGAAACAGACTGGTCACAGCGGAGGGAAAAATATAAATGAAAAATGGCGTACTGCGTTGTTGCAAATGGGATACATATAAATAAAATTAGAGCAAGAAGACAGGACTGTCCGTCATCAGTGATCTTCCAGTCATCATCGGTATTTCTTCGCATTAAAGACCATATACCTCCGGCTGGTGCGAGCAATAACTAAAAAAAGTTATTGGGACAAAAATATTGGGTGGAGAAAGCGAGACGTGTAAACAAACAGAGATGCTTTTATAAAAGCATGTTTAACAAATGTGTGTGTAAGCTCGTTATTAAGAATTAAATAAACTTGATTTACTGAAATTAGAAGAAACACGATATGCCAAATGACGTAGAAATTAGAATCAAATCCAAACGTATTAAAGTAATAA
>OZ024741.1:46034690-46049690 GCA_964016885.1 Eledone cirrhosa
TATATACATATATATATATATATATATATATATATATATATATATATATATATATATATATATATGTGTGTGTGTGTGTAATGTATGTATATATATATATATATATATATATATATATATATATATACATACATTACACACACACACACATATATATATATATATATATATATATATATATACGTGTGTGTGCACATGCGTATAGAGAAGCACAATACATTAATCGAAGATTGAAATATTGGCTTCGCAAAAATAAAAATGAATTGTAATTTCCCAAAGGAGAATTAGTGTGACTCTTTCATTAGTTGCTTACTTTTGCATCAATAATTGAAATAGTTAGGCGATAGAACTTTGAAAGCTGGAATAAATGGAATGGAAATAAATCAAGAAATAATTATATAATGTATATAATATATTATAAGAACACTTTTACGTCCTATGTCGTACTTTTCATTCACTCATGGATATATATGACTATATATATATATGTATGTGCGTGTCTGTGTGTGTGTGTGTGTGTGTGTTTATATATGTATGTGATTATATAAATATGTGTGTGTATGTATGTCTGAATAAATATCTATATAGATTTATATATATATATATATATATATATATATATACACATAGGAAAAGGTATGACCCCGACGGCAGAGCTCAAGCCGTTTCGACGGCTATTTCTGGACTAAATTGATTTTAGTCCAGAAATATCCGTCGAAACGGCTTGAGCTTTGCCGTCGGGGTCATACCTTTTCCTATTACCCACTCTACTACCCTAAGTATTGAGTACTCTGGTGCGTTATGGTCCATCTGTTACTTTACCACAATTCCTTCGTTATATATATACATATATATATGTTATATATATATATATACATATATATATGTGTGTATATATATATATATATATATATATATATATATATATATATATATATATATATATATATATATATATATATATATATATATGTGTGTTGTGTGTGTGTGTGTGTATATATATATATATGTATATATATATATATATATATATAAAGAATTACATATACACAAACTAGACAAAGTCATATATATATATATATGTTTTTGGTAACCATTCACGATGTGGCTCAATGATCAATTAATTAATATAATCAGAGCAATATACTATAAAGTATGTCCAAAGAATCATATGATAAGATATATACACCATTTCCTCTCCCAATCAGCATAATCAGCCACACAAAAAAAACAATTAAACTAGGCTATAAGATTAAAAGACACATATGAAGAAATAATCGATTTCTACGTGCTATTGAAATGCTGGGTAAATATTCTATAGCTGTTAATCGCGAATAGATGGCTGTCGTTTATTTATGTATTATTTCATAGGTGTCTTTTAATCTTATAGCCTTGTTTAATTGTTTTTTTTTGTGTGGTTGATTATGATGATTGGGAGAGGAAATGGTGTATATATCTTATCATATGATTCTCGAAAAACTCAGATTACATTTATATATATATATATATATATATATACATATATATATATATATATATATATATATATATATATATATATATATATATATATATATATATATATATATGCAGAGGTTATATTTAATTTGTTGGGATTCAACAAGCTTAGGCATTTTTATAACTGATATAAAGCACTCAACAATTTAGTGGAGTAAATACACAATATATTTATAAATGGAAACAATATTTATAAAACCATATTTATTTTATTATACATATTTCAAAGGCAACCAGGGAAAATTATGGTGCGCTTTCATCAAATCTGTTTTTTATCTGATGAAAGCGCAACATAATTTGCCTTGGTTCTCCTTGAAATATGTATAATAAAATAAATATGGTTTTAAAAATATAGTTTCCACTTATTAATATATTGTATATATATATATATATATTTATATATATATATATAAAATATATAGAGGGGAAAGACGAAGAAGAGTGTGTTTTTCATTACAGGATTATACGCGAGTCCTTTGGTCCCCGTTATTTTTACTATATATATATATATATATATATATATATATATATATATATTTATATATATATATATGTGTGTGTGTTGGTGTGTGTGTGTGTGTATGTATGCATGTGTATGTATATATATATATATATATATATATATATATATATATATATATATAGAGAGAGAGAGAGAGAGAGAGAGAGAATGTTTAAAAAAATTAAAAAAATTAACTTACTTACTAAAGTTTTCACTCCAACTAATTAGTTTCTGTAATGGGATAAAGACAGTTACGTAATATAACCGTCGAGAATTCATTACATCATTAGGGAGTCTATTCTCAGCTAAGTCTCCAGGCAATGCGCGGACACTATATATATATATATAAATGTATATATATACATATATAAATGTATATATATATATATATATATATATATATATATGTATATATATATATATATATATGTGTGTGTGTGTGTATGTGTGTGTATATTCTTCTTCTTCTTCTTCTTCTTCTTCTTCTTCTTCTTCTTCTTCTTCTTCTTCTTCTTCTTCTTGTCTTTTTCTTCTCTCTCTCTTTTACTTTTGTCTTTGTCTTTTCCTGTCGCATTCTGTAATTATTTTATTTGAACAGAAATTCATCCATCTATTGTTTTAATTTTTTATGCTCCTATGGTATAAAATAAAGTTTAGCCTGATGAATTTAACTGGCCTTTACTTTTAGATACATCACTTTTGTCTACGGCTCACTGTGAGAAATGCTGAGAAGGGTTGAACGATGTGTTAAGACATTTTCTCACAGAAAAAAACGATAAGTTACTGAAACCCTCCACTGATTGAAAGAGGTTCAATATAACAGAGCCAGGAAATGAAGAAGACGGAGAGGCTTAAGGTATCAAGGCAAAGGGTTCTCAAAATACAATAACGAATTAATAACAGACCAGCAGGAGTAAAAGTGAATGATAAATATGTTTGTATGTTTGTATGTATATATGTATATATATATATATATATATATATATATATATATATATATATATATATATATATATATATATAAAGAGAGAGAGACGCACAAATAGACAGACGGAGTATAAACCGACGAGTTAGCTCTTGAAGCGTAAGAATGAGTTTACCGAAAGAAGCAGTATTTAACTGAAAGGTTTTGGTGATAAATAGATCGTGAAAAGAATAGTATGTGTGTATACGTATATACATACATATATATATATATATATATATATATATATATATATATATATATATATATATATATATATACATTTAAAATATATGATAAACACGAAATGTGTTTATATTGCAACAGACAAAGTTAGCTATTAATGAAATAAACTAATTAAAGTGAATACAATTTGTCTGTCTCGATATAAGTCAATAAAGACAAGCTTATATTGGCAACGGCCATGATTCCTGGACAGATTTAAATTTCAAAATTCAAACCTGTTCTGTAGACGAATTTGAACCTCGAAACCTAAATAAGTTTCGCAACGGTGGAATGTGAATTGAAAAATAAAGAGAATCGAAATGGAATAGAAATAAAAGAGTGAAATATCCAAATCTTCTGTGCTTATCAACAGGAATCCAGTAAAATTAGTATATCTCACATCAAAAATTTTGCAGGTCTGACTACACGTGTGTAGGCAGGCCAAAAACTAGTCGTCTCGCATTCACGGTGCTAGAAATAATAGCCGCTTATGCAGGATTAAGGATCAGCTCTACAATAAAAGAGCTATACATTATATTATATTTTGAGAATAAACTCTCAGTCGTTTACAATAATTAAGCTCCAGGAAGGGGCTCTTCCGAGCAGTTAAATACATTTAAAATATATGATAAACACGAAATGTGTTTATATTGCAACAGACAAAGTTAGCTATTAATGAAATAAACTAATTAAAGTGAATACAATTTGCCTGTCTCGATATAAGTCAATAAAGACAAGCTTATATTGGCAACGTCTACAGAACAGGTTTGAATTTTGAAATTTAAATCTGTCCAGGAATCATGGCCGTGAATGCGAGACGGCTAGTTTTTGGCCTGCCTACACACGTGTAGTCAGACCTGCAAAATTTTTGATGTAAGATATACTAATTTTACTGGATTCCTGTTGATAAGCACAGAAGATTTGGATATTTCACTCTTTTATTTCTATTCCATTTCGATTCTCTTTATTTTTCAATTCACATTCCACCGTTGCGAAACTTATTTAGGTTTCGAGGTTCAAATTCGTCTACAGAACAGGTTTGAATTTTGAAATTTAAATCTGTCCAGAAATCATGGCCGTTGCCAATATAAGCTTGTCTTTATTGACTTATATCGAGACAGACAAATTGTATTCACTTTAATTAGTTTATTTCATTAATAGCTAACTTTGTCTGTTGCAATATAAACACATTTCGTGTTTATCATATATTTTAAATGTATTTAACTGCTCGGAAGAGCCCCTTCCTGGAGCTTAATTATTGTAAACGACTGAGAGTTTATTCTCAAAATATAATATAATATATATATATATATATATATATATATATATATAGAGAGAGAGAGAGAGAGAGAGAGAGAGAGAGAGAGAGAGAGAAGAAACAGGAGCTCTGTTGTTGCTGGATAAGATATATGTATACATATATAAGTATATATATATATATATATATATATATATATATATATATATATATATATATATATATATATATATATATATATATATATAAATGTAAGTATGTATGTATACGTACATACATATATGTATACAGACGTACAGTAGCATGTATATATATATATATATATATATATATATATATATATATATATATATATATATATATATATATATATATATATATATATATATATATACATACAGGTACACATATATATATATGTACGTATCAGTTTACCGGACGTTTATTATAACGCTCGCTTTGTCCGTTTGTAAACAAACGGACAGCCTGATTTAGCCGTACGGTGTTAAGGAAACCACGTCACGTTTTTGTTCAACACTGACACAGGAACGATGTACTAGTTTCAAGCTTATTAGCTATCGTCAGCACCGTATACCCTTCTGCCAGATGGTTGAACGTTCGAAAGTATATACTTTCCTTATGAAAATTAACGGCTGAGCAGCCTGATTTGCATATCGAGTGAGTTCAGTCGGCCAGGCGCACCGAAAACGATAAGTTGGAATAGAATGAAACGAAATTTCATTTCTCACTCTTAGTACGGCACTTGCTTAAATGTAAGTATGTATGTATACGTACATACATATATGTATACAGACGTACAATAGCATGTATATATATATATATATATATATATATATATATATATATATATATATATATATATATATATATACATATATATCTATATATATACATACAGGTACACATATATATATGTACGTATCAGTTTACCGGACGTTTATTATAACGCTCGCTTTGTCCGTTTGTAAACAAACGGACAGCCTGAATTATGCCGTACGGTGTTAAGGCAACCACGTCAACTTTTTGTTCAACACTGACACAGGAACGATGTACTAGTTTCAAACTTATTAGCTATCGTCAGCACCGTATACGCTTCTGCCAGATGGTTGAACGTTCGAAAGTATATACTTTCCTTATGAAAATTAACGGCGGAGCAGCCTAATTTGCATATCGAGTGAGTTCAGTCGGCCAGGCGCACCGAAAACGATAAGTTGGAATAGAATGAAACGAAATTTCATTTCTCACTCTTACCTAAATGTAAGTATGTATGTATACGCCTGGCCGACTGAACTCACTCGATGTGCAAATTAGGCTGCTCAGCCGTTAATTTTCATAAGGAAAGTATATACTTTCGAACGTTCAACCATCTGGCAGAAGGGTATACAGTGCTGACGATAGCTAATAAGCTTGAACCTAGTACATCGTTCCTGTGTCAGTGTTGAACAAAAAGGTGACGTGGTTGCCTTAACACCATACGGCATAAATCAGGCTGTCCGTTTGTTTACAAACGGACAAAGCGAGCGTTATAATAAACGTCCGCTAAACTGATACGTACATATATATATGTGTACCTGTATGTATATATATATATGTACCTGTATGTATATATATATATATATATATATATATATATATATATACATGCTACTGTACGTCTGTATACATATATGTATGTACGTATACATACATACTTACATTTAAGTAAGTGCCATACTAAGAGTGAGAAATGAAATTTCGTTTCATTCTATTCCAACTTATATATATATATATATATATATTGTCGGAAAGTTACACTATCTTCCAAATAAGATATCTTAAAAATGGGATCGAACTCGTGGCTACATGTTTACAAAGCAAACTTCATAACCCACCATGCCTTTTTCGATATTTCTCTCTATAAATTATTTGTGTATGCATGATATAAACAACTTTTCTCTGAGATTTTGGTTGTTTCCATTAGTTCATTAATGGCTCATATTTATGCCAGGAAACAAATTACTTTACGAAACAATATCTTTATCTTCGATTGATATTATTTTCCAGCTTCATTTGTGATTCCTTAATAGTTTCGGATTTGATTATTACCATAGTTCTTGAAATTCTAAGTTTCTTATTCTTTCCATCAACTCAGTGGCTTAATTACTATGTCATTAATCATTCTTTCGATCTAATCGCAATTAATAGTTAATGTGTTTTTGTATGTGTGTATGTTTTTTGTTGTTGTTGTCACTTGTTAATCACTATGCTCATTTTCAAATGTTTATATTTGTATTATAGTGAGTTGTTTGTATTTGTGGTTCAGAACAAACTTTAAAATGTTTAACACACTTCCTGCCGTACTTATAATCATTGTTTCTATATACTTGATCCAAAATAGAAACAGAGAATGTTATTTTTGGTTTGTCTTTCTAATGTTATTTTGGTGCTTATGTATCGCTGTTTTTTTTATTATCTTTTTCTTTCTTTTCTTTTCTTTTTGTTTGTTTGGGTGCTTTTTTTTTATTTGTCACGCTAAAATACTTTCAATGATACTTTTATCATTAACATTTATGAATGATAATTAAATATCTGTAATTTGGTATGGTTGTAATTTATTAATTTCAGACACAAAACTAATTATATATTGAGCATAATTTGCAAAATCAAATAATAATAATAATGTTTTCTGATTTAGACACAGACCAACAATTTGGGGGGAGGGGAAAGTCGATTGAATCGACACCAGAACATTACATAGTGCTTTATTTATCGAAGGATGAAAGGCAAAGCTAACCTCGGTGGTAATTGAACTCAGACTGTAAATGGCTGTAACTCTGTGCTGCAAAGCATAGTGGCCGACGCTTTACAGGTAATGCCAATCCACCGCCCTATAATTATCCCAGTGCTTTACTGGTACTTTATTTTATCGACCCCGTAAGGATGAAAGGCAAAGTTAACCACGGCGTGATTTGAACTCAAACCGTAAAGGGGCATAACTCTATGCTACATGCATGGCGTCGGGGCCCTCTACACATACTACCAATTACTTTTCAAGCTTTCTTTTCTTAACCAGTGAGGAGAAAATAAAGACAATTGGAAAAAGGATTATTACCAACATACTAAGCTTTTGCTTATTCATAAATGCTGTACGCAACATAATCGAATTGTTAAGATATGACCCCAAGATATCCTAGATATGACCCCAAGCCTTGTACATGAAACAGTGCCGAAGGAAACTGTACTTCGACGACCCTACATTGTCATGGAGTGTGCCATATTGAATCTCCCTGCGAATTGCGTTATAGCTACACGTGTGTATGAAATACTCAGCAGTTTTCTCTACGATACAAAATAATCACTCTACTTATAAGTTTAAGAGGGGGCCTTGTCATACACAGTGTCACGCTGAATCCCCTTCCCTGATAATTATATTATGGATACAGATTTCTGTGGAAGACATATCAATGGACGATATATCTTAGCTGCTACCCAGGGACAAGATGGCTAGGGCATTATCGCAGATGAAATGCCAGGAATATCCGTTACATTCATCATTTCATCTCGGAGACCGGGGAAGCTGGAGGTCCCAATGGTGAAACTATATTTTCATATATAGTTTCATAATATATTTCATCATATCTTCCCACCTTATTTTAGCGACTTAATTTATTACTAAATATATTAGGTATATTCATATTTATATGGGTACTCCTGTATTGTGATATTCGTAATGTCAAGGGCCTTTCAAACTGTACAGTGTACATCTTTCTCCCCCCCCCTCTCTCTCTCTCTCTCCAGGTATGAACACAGTCGATTTCTTCCGGAGAGAGAGAGAGCTAAAACGAGACAGAATAGAAACGAAGAATAAAAGAAAGACAGAAAGAAGGAAGGAAAGAAGGAAGGAGAGAAGAAGAGAAAGAAAGAGGAACTTTATTGACTTCGTAAAGGAGAGCCGAAACAAATACCGCAGAGCATTCTATCCGAAGTTCTAATCACACTGTTCTAATCACATAATCACATATGCATGCGTGAGTATGTATGCGTGGTGGTTATGTGTGTGCGTGTGTATGTGAGTGCGTGTATGTGAGACTGTGTTTCTGTGTGTGCGTGTTTCTGTGTGTGTGTGCGAGTATGTCCGTGTGTGTGTGGTTGTGTGATTGTGTGTATGCGTACATGCATAAGTGAGTATGTGTGTGTGTGCGTGTGTGTGTTTATGCGAGTATGTCCGTATGCGTGTGGTTATGTGTGTGCGTGCGTATGTGAGTGGGTGTATGCGAGACTGTGTGTGTTTCTGTGTGTGTGTGTGTGTGTGTGTGAATGTGTCCGTGTGCGTGTGTGTATGTGTGGTTGTGTGTGTGCCTACATGCATATGTGAGTGTGTCTGTGTGCGTACATGCATATGTCTGTGTGTCTGTGTGTGTTTATGCGAGTATGTCCGTATGCGTGTGTGTGTGTTTGTGTGTGAGTGTGTGTGTGTGTGTGAGTGTGGTAGTGTGCTGTGTAATCAAGGATAGTATCGTTCTCCAGAGAGGTATGGCATATTTGAGAAGTTTATTTATTGACTTTTTTTCAGATGTCTCGCTTTTAACTGTCAGAAGTAGTTGAGTAAAACTCTGTTGGAGGGATTTCAACTTTCCAAAGTGTGAAATTCATGTTGACATATATTATCATTCAATCTAACTTTAGTAAATACGCTCTGGGAAATTGTAATTATCTTGCATGTCTTTCAGGAAACTGCTATGTTTTGTTTTGAAAAAAATATTGGAAGAATCTCAGAAGAAAAAGGTTTTGATGTTTTATGTCAATTGAAACTGCCAACAAAATGACTGAGATGAAGTTATGATAGAAGGGAATATTATATATATATATATATGTGTGTGTGTGTGTGTGTGTGTTTGTGTACATATATATATATATTTGTTTGTGTCTGTGTGTCTGTGTGTCTGTGTGTGTGAACGTATAAGAAGTAATAATTTTATACTTATTCCTTATGCAACTTAAAAGTTGATACGAATGTATTATTTAAGACGTTACAGAGAATGACTAGTAAAAATGATAGAAATTCGATGGAAATGTGCCATACTAGAGCAGCGAGTTGGCAAACTTGTTAGAGAGTAGGACAAAATTACAGTTTTGTTTTTGCCTCTCTGTCTCTGTGTTTAAATACTGCCATGGTCGACTTCGTATTTCATCCTTTCGTGGTAGATAATATAAAGTACTAGTCCAGTGCATTTGACTGATGTAATTCTTAGAGTGTCGGATGAGATGACTTGCGGCATTTCTTCTGGTCATTTGTGTTCTGCGTTCAAGTCTTTGCTGATAAAATATTGTACTATCGACGGATTCGTAGAATTGCTGAAGCGTCGGGCGAAATACTTAACCGTATTTGTTCCGGCTGTTTGTGTTCTTTGATCAGATCCCGCTGATGCAAACTTATGTGGTCGACTGCTTCTATCCATCAATCCATCAACTGACCCATGGTTGCTGTTAATGAAGTCCAGTCCACTCTTCTGAAGATAAGACCCTCTTCCTTTCACACTAATCTCAGAGGACACGAAAATGGTCATGAGCGCTCCTCTTGTCTTCCTAGTTAAACAGTAAAACATTTATTTGTTTTACTGTCTACATTCTGACTTCAAATTGCGCCGAGAAGAAAGTGTACCCTGATAAAATTTCACTCCTATATAAAGAACAAACAGTCGGTATTAATTCACAGGCCAGCGAGGAACCTATGCGTCATCGCTCAACCTACAAGAGATAACAGCTAAATCGCGTGTGTATATATCACACTAATTAGAAAAAACATATTGGATAACATAGTTCGGCATATATTTCGATAAATAAGGAACAATAGGATGAATACGATTTATATACGTGTTTATCAGGTCTGATATAGAACTAAAAAAAAGAAAACATCAAAATATTCATATAGAAACCAGTAAGTGAAGGTAATCTCATTATACAAATAATTTGAAGAAACTATATCTACTTAATAAACATTCCAGTATATCAACTATTTAATACAACCTGTTCTGACTTGGGGCGTAAACAATTTATGAAACCTCCAAATGCTTAACATTGTGTTTTCTTGTTTTCTTAAGAATGATTATTGGTAATCGCAATATGGGTTGCGAGAGCTTTCTTGGGAGCTAGAATTGTCACCCATTGCTACATCTCCTGTTGGTCCGGGGTTGCTTATTCGTTCGGCAGGAGCCTGCTTATATCGCTACTGACCATTATATCTGGTGGCCGTATCGTTATCCGCCACCTGCGACACGTTCTCTAGCAGAACAGTTCTACCGAGTGCTGCATGGCTGGAATGAAAATCTGTGCTGCGGGAGCTCAGACACTTGTCCACTCAAGGGAGCCTGCGCAGTGGACTCTACATGTGAAAGGAGTTCCGCTGAAGCAGGTGGAGAAGTGCAACTATCTCGGCGTGGTGTTCCCTAGTGGTGGAAGGCAGCAGGTTGAACTGAATCCAAGAATTGCAGGAGCTGCGCAGTAATACGCCATCTTCAGCATTCAATAATCAGAAGGGTGAAGATAGGTGTAAAAGCCAAACTCACTATCATCATTTAGGTATTCATGCCAACCCACACCTATGGTCATTTACCTTGGGTAACGACGATATAATACGATCGTCAAGCAGAGGAAATGGGGTTCCTCTGAAGGGTCTTTGGAGGCAGAAATACTACTTCTCCGAATTGAGAGATCAGAGCTCCGATATTATGGGCATCTGGTTATATATATATATATATACATTTACAAAAGTAGTCTTTCTACAAAGATGTTTCTTTTCACGGTGTCTCAGTACTTTTTCGTAAGTGATATAACCAATATGAAAATAGATATTCTTTTTCTCAATGTTTTTGTTTCATTTGTCTCCAATCTCTGTCTTCTTTCAATACGATATTTGTAATATATATTAAATTCACCATTTCTTAATCTAAGGGGAAATACGTTAATACATTTATACATTCTTATATGTTTATCTCCTGTTACTCACGGGGTAAACTTATACTTCCAAACTGACATCTCGCTAAACGACTGATAACACTCAAGCAGAACTAACCTGTCTGGGGAGGGAGCCCCACCAGATGAGGTGGCTGTTGCAGCGTGTGTCGCTGGTCATTGTCTGCGGAAATGCATTTGCCATTTTGTCCGCAAGGCGCAGACGAAACACCGCTGTGACCTAGTTGTAGAGGTTTGACACACTCTTTCCTTTCTCGTTTCTTTTTTCCTTTGTATAGTAATCCTTGCACCTCTACCCACTCATTTCCTCTCATTTATAACATTTATAGTCTTTTCCAATACCCTTCGCTTTTTCTGTATGTGTATATAACTTTACTACGAAATAAAATGTTTGCCTTAGTTTGTATACCTTATTTACGAAAGCGCACGGCCTAGTGGTTAGGGAGTTCATCTCATGATTGTAAGGACATAGGTTCGATCCTTGGATCGGGCAGTATTTTGTGTCTTTGAGCATGGCGGCACTTTATTTCAAGTTGCTCATGTCTACTCAGCTAAAGTCCTAAAGTCTTGCTCTAAGTAAAATTTTACCTTTGCTGTCCAGTACAAGGGGTAATCTTGTATTTACAGACACTTAACACAACTTGAAACCGGAATAAACTCTGGTATATGAATCTCTAAGCTAGAGAAAAACTCTACTATAGAAGAAACCAAGTCACTAGAATAAGTAGAAAACTGAAGAATTTTATAGAAATTTAGTTTTGCGTGTATTTCGTTAATTAGTTTCTGTAGAATATAGACATTCAACTGACAAAACACTTAACAAATTATCTTCAATTTTGCAGTTTTCATACAAATATTCATAATACACAAATCCATGCTTAGATATAGGCACGCGCAATATATATATATATTATATATATATATATACACACACACATATATATGTGTGTGTGTATATATATATATATATATATATATATATGTGTGTGTGTGTGTGTGTGTGTGTGTGCTGTGTGTGTGTGTGTGTGTGTGTGTGTGTGTGTGACTGTGTGTGTGTAGTATTTTGTATAATATATATATATAACAAAAGTTTAGAGTATGTTAAACACATATGCCCCTGGGAGTGTTATTCCAGATTTTTCGAACAAAACATCAGAAAACCCTATCCCAACGGCATGCGAGCTGGAGACACTTTAAACTTTTGTAATAAATAAAATTTCTGCCAAAGCAAACCACCACAATTCTCTCTGGAGTCTACTCCTTCTCTCTCTCTCGCTCTCTCTTTTTCTATCTCTATCTCTATCTCTATCTCTCGCTCTCGCTCTCTCTCTCTCTCTCTCTCTCTCTCTCGATCTATCTATCTATCTATCTTTCTCTCTCTCTCTGTATGTTTATATATATAAAATATAATATAATATAATAATATGTGACATATTATATATATATATATATATATATATATATATATATAGGAAAAGAGTCAGGACACCGACGGCTGAGCTCCGGCCGTTTCGACAGCTATATATATATATATATATATATATATATATATAAATATAAATTCAGCGAGAATCGTATTTCGGCGGGTAGAAATAAGCAAAACTCAATTTGTGTGGCAAGCGCTCCATGGACCAAAAGAGCAAAGACCAATAAACATATGTTATAAAGGCCATACAAACTGAGACAGCGGTTAAGAAACTATCAACCACCTAAGCCAAAAAAAAACGACGCAAGCTAAACGGGTCAAACAAAATATGAAAGAAAAAATATGAAAGAAAATATATATATATATATATTATCTTTATTTTCCGGAAGTGGTTGCATGGGAGGGATCTGTGCCAGTGAGTGTGCTATGTGTGTCGGTATGTTTCGTTACTTATATAGTGATGGGTAAGTTGAAGAATAATCAATGGGAAATGGAATGATTTATCATCTTGTTTTATTGTTTTATTGTGTGTGTGTGTGTGTGTGTGTGTGTGTGTGTGTGTGTGTGTGTGTGTGTGTGTGTGTGTGTGTGTGTGTGTGTGTGTGTGTGTGTGTGTGTGTGTGTGTCGTTCACCATCTCTGTGTTCGGAAGGGTCAGAGAATTTAGCCACCTTAATTGCAACACGAAACCAGGATTGAAGCCACCAAAATCTCAGACACTCCCGGACCAAAGAATGGTACGATCATGCTAGTACAAAATTCATATATTTGAAATCATTGGCCTTGAATCACTGGCCTTGAAATCATTATGGTAGTACTATTTGTTGTTGGTTGTTGCGCTGAAACTTATTTTGCTTTATTTTACGGGCGTATGTGAAATTTTTAGATTCTAATTTAGACAAGTTCTCTTGGTAGGGACTTAGAATGCGTGTAGGTGGGGGTTTTGTGGCTGCGTATATGTGTGTGTGGCAATTAATATACTTGTATGTATGTGGGTTTGAACCTGCCTAGATGTGTACATGTGTGGGATGATGTCAGTGTGAGCATCTCTCATTATTTATTAGCCAATCTAACTATAAAGACAGATAAATATTACACAACATTTTATAATATAGAATAATAAACTAAAAGGATTTGTTGATTTGTTTCATATATAATCTACTAGCAGAATGGCCCGGTGTTGCTAGGGATTTGCTCTAGGGTTCTTATATATTTGATATATATTTATCCTTCTCGAGCCTCGTGAAGTAAATACGTTTGTTTATAAATTTGTTATTGTGTATTCAAAAATATCTGTACACGAATATATAAATAACATTACAGAGAAGTACGGAATACCACAGCCTCGGGCTGGTGTCTACATTTTGTGCTTTTAAAAATGTTCGTCGTACATTACCAGGGGATTTTGTCCGTTCTAAGAAAATCAATACTTTATTGCGAAATAAATACTTTTGTTTATATGTGTATGCAAAAATATCTGTACACGAATATATAATTTTATATATATATATATATATATATATATATATATATATATATATCCTAAACGGACGGTAGTCCGTTTAGTAATATTGTTGTGGTCGTGTTTTCGTTGGCAATCGTCTGTTTACGACAGTACAGCGCGGCTCTACTTTATTTAACTGAGATAAAACTTATATGAGCATGAACAGTAGATCATTACGCATCTTTTGGCTTAAAAATCTAAAAATTTGGTCCAGCGGGAAAAAGTTTATAATCAAAGTTTGCTGATAAATCTTGTGTTCAAGTGAGTGAGTAGTAAGCGTGACGCTAGGGGAGGTAATTCATAAATGACATAGCTTTGTCATTAAGTCAGTTGCCTCAACTAGATTGCAATTATACTCAAAAGAACTTTAAAATGTCAATCACTTGTCAGTAATTCACTATGATCATTTAATTATTAGATAGTTGTTGCTTGCATTGCCTTAAAAAATAGTAGACCAGATAGAAAAATGCGTACAGCAAAAAAAAGTAATATTGTTGGAATATAAACCTTTAAAAATACAGGACAAGAAATTAAAATAAAACTTTAAAAGAATAGGACAAGAAACTAAGATAAAACTTTAAAAGAATAGGACAAGAAACTAAGATAAAACTTTAAAGAATTGGACAAGAAAT
>OZ024741.1:46052190-46102190 GCA_964016885.1 Eledone cirrhosa
TTACACTCAATGAATTAATTATTCTATTTAGAAAGGGTCTCGAAGAAATAGAATAGACAGCGGCTGAAATCCCTGCAAAATACAACAATAATACCCGGAAAAAAAACATATTGACCTGGAACGTAACGGTTTCTGATGCCTCAACTCTATGTATAGTTATAATTACAAATCCACAGCAATTGCGTAAGCAAATAGGACACAGGCATAATCATTATTAGGTGGGTTGGCAGTATCGATAGAGGGTGGGACGCCATGCTTTTCAGCAAAGAGTTACGGCCCTTTATGGTCTGAGTTCAAATCCCGCCGAGGTTAACTTTGCCTTTCATCCTTACGGGGTCGATGAAATAGAGTACCAGTAATACACTGGAATAATTGCTGGCCTTGTACCAAAAGTAGAAATAATTATTAGGTGTTCTCCCTACGTACTGTTAAAGAACTTGCTCGTTTTGACTTTGTGCTGTTATTCAAGTAATCCTGTAGTAGCACTGTGTGACTTGGCCGAATACGGGAATTCAAGGAGGATAGAAAGTGCTATGATATGGGCCAAAATATCTAAGACTGATGTTGTTGAATAAATCGCCTGGATCATTTTGAGTATGTATATGAGATGCTACTTTACAAGGGTTTCCCCAAATATATGTGGAACCAGTAATCGACCCTTCACTACACAGGGCCGACTAGAATTGAAACAGTTAATAGTTATAACAAGCATGCAGACACACATCAAGCACATTCTATATCACAACCATAAAGCAACAAGCATCTTTGTATGTATGTATGTTTGTATGTATGTTTGTATGTATGTTTGTATGTATGTGTGTGTATACATATATATATAGAGAGAGAGAGATATAGGTATATATGTATATGAGTGTACACACATACATACACAAAAACACACTCACACTCACACACATACATATATATATTTATACATACATGCACACACACACACATATATATATATATATATATATATATATATATATATATATATATATACATATATGCATTAATTTATAAGTTGAGTAAAGGAAATTTATGTATGCAAGACTTAAAACAACAAACATAAATGAGTTAGAGATTAAACCGTTTAGCTTAAAGAAAAACAGAAATTTCTGGAAAAGCATTGAAAGCAAATTATAGTAGACGCCATTTTTTATACAAACATCGTTACTCACCATTAAGCTTTGAATAATGGCATGGAGATACTTTTCAAGCAGACCATCTAAGTAGCATTAAAAGATGAAAAACAATAACCGTAAACGACATCAGATATATTAAAACAAAATCATTTTAGGTTTTATTATATTTCGTATTATTTATTTTATACTTGTATTTTAAGGAAAAATGATAATTACATTTGTTTTGTATTGTTATTTTGTTTATTTCATATGTATTTCTTCTTTAGTTTGTTTGTTTGTTTGCTTCATCGTGTTATTAATTATATTTTCGAATTATATGAAAAAAGATAGAGTTTGTTTCAGAAGTATTTTTTTCAGATCGAGATAATCGACATTTATTATGTATTTTTGAAGATAAGTATTAAAATGTTTCTAATAAACTAATAAACGAAGTTATATTCATACATATACATATATATGAATATAACATTTCGTTATATATATATATATATATATACATATATTTAGATTGATAGATATATAGATATATAGAGATATATAGATAGATAGATAGATAGATAGATAGATAGATAGATAATTCATCCATATGAATGTGTTTATGCATACCCCCCCCCCACTCACACACACACATATATATATTTATATTTATATATATACATATATATATATATAATATATATTATATACACATATATGTAAAACTGTGTCTAAGTGTGTGTATATATATGTGTGTATATATGTATGACTGTTTGTGTGTGTGTGTGTGTAAGTGGGTACATATCTTCAAATTCTTGGAAAGTCTTTATTGTATACTTTATAATATTTAACTTATGAATTTTGTAAGTCTCTATTAATTTTGTGAGTCTCTCCTGTTAGAAATGGTAAGAAGCTAGCCCTGTTTTCTTAAAGACCTGAGAATTCATGAAGAACGTCCTTGACTTTTAATATTCTCACCATTATCGCCCATGTGTAAATGGAAAAAAATATTGGTTTCTTTCATAAAATTCTTCCTTGAATGCTACGATATATAATTCATACATATATGCATACGAATTTATTCATGTGACTTATAAGAATACACCCAGATTAATTCATATATTCTCATCTGATTTCATTCCATAAGAACTTGTTTTCGATTTATTCAAGTGTATGTGTATGTGTACATATAATAGTATGTGTTTGCGTGAGAATTCTTGTGTGATACATTTCGATAAATTCCACCGAGATATCGTACACCTGCAGTATAGAAATAAAAATATCTTGGTGTGGAGGTATTCTCATATCTATGCTGCAGCTGGGTATATATGTGTGTGTCTATGCATATATATTTATATACATATATGAATATATATATATATATATATATATATATATATATATATATATATATATATATATATATATATATATATATATACGTATCGAAAAGGGGCGAATGAAGGATAGAGAAAGGGAAATTTAGAAAAACATGAGTCGAAGAAATTGATATAGATGGAAATTGAAAGTTTTTATATATAAGTAGAATTTCTGTATATATATATATATATATGTGTGGGTGGGGTGAGAGAGAGCTACATAGATAGATAAACAGGTAGATAGATAAATAGGATTGATAGATAGATAGATAGATAGATAGATAGATAGATAGATAGATAGATAGATAGATAGATAGATAGATAGATAGATAAATAGATAGATAGAGAAGGAAATAAGAGGTACATAAATACATTAGGCAATCTCATGCTAGCAACAAACAAAAGAACTCCCCGTCCCGCGCACACTCACACAAACGCACAGAAACGTAGACACACATATAAATACATGCACATTCACTAACACCTTGTACTAAAGATATCGACAATTTTTCATAATATGCACCCCACAACTCGGATTGAGAAAAGGGGCTATAAGAAAGAAGATAAATGACAAAGCACAAAACCTTATAGGATATATATTACATGACAACTACAATGCTGCAACTAAACCTTTCTTGTGGAACTGAAATATAGAATTTAGCACAACATGACTTTCACTATTAATATATATATATATATATATATATATATATATATATATATATATATATATATATATATATATATATATATATATATATATATATATATATATATATATATGTTATGTATATATGTAAAGATATATATGTATGTATATATTTAAAAAATATATATATATAGGAATATATATATATATATATACATATATAGATGTATATATGTATATACAAATATACATATATAGATATATAAGTATATATATATGTATATATATATATATATATATATATATATATATATATATATATATATATATATATATATATATATATATATATATGTATACATATATGTATATATATATAGAGTATATATATATATGTATATATATACAAAGATACATATGTACATATATATGTATATATATATAGAGAGAGAGAGGGGGAAGATGCTAACTCTCAAACATTTCCTAAAATAAACAAAATAAATAAATTAATTAACAAAATAAAGAAAATATGTACAAAAGATATATTGATGAAAAATTCGAGATTTCAGAAAAGAATATATTAGATGTTAGAATAAAAATGACGTATAAAACTCCAAACATATCATATATTTATAGATATATTTATTTATTTTATATCTTTACGGTAAAATATGACTTTAAGATATGCTGATCTCTATGCTTACTAGATATATATTTTTTTATCAGATTGTGTGTGCTTGTATACAGAGTGAGAGAAAGAGAGAGAGCGAGAGAGAGAGAGAGAGAGAGAGAGAGAGAGAGAGAGAGAGAGAGAGAGAGAGAGAGAGAGAAAGAGAGAGAGAGAGAGAGAAAGAGAGGGTATATATATATATATATTCATTTATATATATGTATATATATATATATATATATTTACAAACATATATTCTTTACGTTGCATGGTTTAACTAATAAGTAGCTGGGTTTGTGATGAACAAAAAGCACTCAACGACATGTGAATCTTTCATCGTATATGTGGTATCTCAATGAAAATGATGTGAAGGCCGGATTTGCTATGCCCTCAGTGGATTGCTTAACTACATGTATTATATTCAGACTAGCTGATGACGTAATTAATTTGGCTCAGAAATATGTATTGTGCAACAATGAAGAAGTTATTGAAATCCGACCGTCACATGTCTTTCATTGAAATATGTTCATATATATATATATATATATATATATATATATATATATATGTAAAAGAAATCAAAGAACGCCTACATACTCATATATATATATATATATATATATATATATATATATATATATATATATATATATATATATATATATATATATATATATATATATATATATATATATATATATATAATATATATATATAGTAGAATAATCGAGAATCGGAATATCAGCCCACGAAATCACGATAAACAATATCCGATATATGTGGCAGAGGGCTCAATAATTTGGAAAAATCAGAGCTATAACTATCGTTAAAATACCAACACATAGAGATCATGCCTAAAATCACCCATGCAGCCGAAAAAGAACGACCAGGAAGATTCGGGTCACTCAAATAAAATATCAATAATTTAATAAATTAAATGAATGTAAAAAACTCACCCGGACTCGCTAGAACGATGTTAAATCTAGCTTCTTGGGTTTCTGCAATTCCTTAATCCAATCACTATCAGCCCACAAAAGATATATAAGATTTCTAGAGAAGAGAGGAACGAGGAAAGGCTTCTTCAACGAGTATTTCGTTCCATAATAAAGAGGAGCCCCGAAGCCAAACAACGCACATGGTACTCAGCAAGGGAGGGAACCCTTATATTAGCGAAAGAATATATATATATATATCAGATAGGTTGTGGTAAAAGCAGCTAGACCATAACACACCAGAGTACTCGATACTTGTGGCAGTAGAGTAGGTAATATGAAAAGATTCAGGATCTAGCTATTGAAACGGCCAGAGCTCGGTCGTCGGAGTCCTGAATTTTTTCATATATATATATATATATATATATATATATATATGAAGAGGTTATATTTAATTTGTTGGGATACAACAAGCAAAATATTTTTATAACTGATATAAAGCACTCAATAAATTATTGGAGTAAATATACAATATATTAACAAATGGAAACTATTTATAAAACCATATTTATTTCATTATACATATTTCAAGGGCCACCAAGGTAAACTATGGTGCGTTTTCATCAGATAAAATATAGGAGATTCCAACCAGAATGATTGCATTTTTTAAGGGTATGTCAATATTTATTTATAAAACTAACCTATATTATATTTTATCTGATGAAAGCGCACCATAGTTTAGCTTGGTGGCCCTTGAAATATGTATAATGAAATAAATATGGTTTTATAAATATAGTTTCCATTTGTTAATATATTGTATATATATACTCAAATAATATATACTACTGCTGCTGCTGCAACTGCTACTACTACTACTACTACTACTACTACTACTACTACTACTACTACTACTACTAATGCTGCTACTGCCGCTATTGTATTTCCTCAGATTTGGGATATTTCTCAGAGAACAATTTAGTTGAGTGGTACGGTTGCCAACTGTTTCTTGCTGCAGTTGTTTGTATTTGTGTACACATCAACATTTCAAGCATCGGTTTATATTGCTCGTGTACAACATAGCAAAACATATTGTTGACCTGTTTCCAGTGAGATCATAAGTTATATGACAGGAACAAACAATTTGATGAGTCACGTAGAACTATAAAGCTTCACATTGATAGTAAATTAAGGTATAAGTTGTTTGATTTAATGAAAAGTAAATGAATGAAACATTTACTGACATCACTGTTTTGTTTTAATATTATAATAGTGTTAGAATATAATAAAAGTTAAATTGTATCAAAGGACATCGCTCTAATATAGATATTACGGGTTTATAAAGTATTCTTTATTGCAAGCAGGTTTTATAGAGAATAAATAAACTCTCTTTTAGTAAAACAATTATATAATTATATATGAACAGATAAATAGACATACACATGCATATATACACCCACACACTCACATATACACTCACACATACATACACACGCACATTTATGCTTATGTGAATGTGTATCTGTGTTTAAATTACACACAAACACATATGTATATATATATATATATACATATATATATATAGATAGATATAGATGAGATTCTACGGGATTAGAATTGTTTCATTCTTGAGAAATCATCAGATTCCTGATGATTTCTCAAGAATGAAACAGTTCTAGTCCTGTAGAATCTCATCTATATTAAAACTTTTATGCTCTGCTATGTATTGAGTACCTTACTTACTGTGGTTACCTCCGATTCAACCCGGAATAACTTACCTATATATATATATATATATATATATATATATATGTGTGTGAATGTATATATAGTATATTTGGAAATATACCGTATGTTTAATTAAAAACATTTTGAAGACCTTGCGCTATCATTTTAAAGTACTGACTATGTCACTTCTTTTTTTTGGCAAAGGAAGGGAGAGAAGCTGACAGATTTTGTTTCACACTGTTGGTGTTCCTCAGAGCAACGTACTCCCTGCCTCTGCCGAAAATTATAAAGTTGGATTCTTATAGAATACCAGTAATAATCAGGAACTGATTATACAGAGCGATTGCCGGTCCAGCAAAAATAAAAAATTAGGATCGGTTCTCTGAAATAGTGATGTATACATGAGTACGATGCATACAGGGAGTTCATTGCTCTGAAGAACACCAACAGTGTGAAACAGAATCTGTCAGCTTCTCTCCCTTCCTTTGTCAAAAAAAAGAAGTAAGTGATACAGTCACTACTTTAAAATGACCAGCCTTCGCGCATGCACACTTCAGACCAGATACGCGCATGCGCAGTACGGATCAGCCTTCGAGCATGCGCATTTCGACCAGATACGCGCATGCGCAGTACGGATCAGCCTTCGAGCATGCGCAGTACGGACCAGCCTTCGTGCATACGCAGTACGGATCAGCCTTCGCGCATGTCCACTTCGGACCAGTCTTCGCGCATGCGCACTTCGGACCAGACTTTGCGCATGCCCACTTCGGACCAGTCTTCGCGCATGCGCACTTCGGACAAGACTTCGCGCATGCGCACTTCGGACCAGCCTTCGCGCATGCGCACTTCTGACCAGACTTCGCGCATGCGCACTTCGGACCAGCCTTCGCTATGCGCACTTTGGACCAGACTTCGCGCATACGCACATCGGACCAGACTTCGCCTATATATATGTCTATGTATGAATAGATATATTTGTGTGTGTGTGTGTCCGTTAGATGTATTATTGCATTTCATGAATTACGAAGAGTTTGTAAGATACTTCATTCGGGGAGGATTAATAATAGCTTCACGAACTTCGGAAGACGATTTGTGTGTGGTGTGGTATGTATGTGTGTGTGCATCAGACATAATTTATATGCTATTACATTTATATATATCTAATCAATGGGCGTACAACAATGCTTAATCTAAACTATAATAAAGCAAGAAGCGCGGGACTGCGCACGGTTTATAATTTTTTATCCCCTTAGTAAAATAAGTTGGATTACTTTGAATAAATAATGAATGAATATTACATAATTATCTACTAAATTTTGTGGCTGTTCATTAAATATATTTTATTACTTATTTAAAGATTCATTTCTTTATTATTTTCAATATGTCAACACTTCCGGTTAGCGATCGTTTAAATAATTATTCATATATTTCTGTCACTAATTTCCTCCTAATGCAGTTTATATATAATACCGTCTTTTTTTAATGTATCATGGATTATGTTACTGATTACATAAGACAGTGTAACACAGTCTTCGTTCAATTTCTGTGGATATTGTCAATTACGATTTTATTTGATTATATCTACATGCATATATACTTGCGTATAATATCAATATACACACTGCACATGCTAGCAGATATATAATATCGTCTTTTTTTAATGTATCATGGATTACTGATTACAGAAGACAGTGTAACACAGTCTTCGTTTAATTGCTGTGTATACTTTCAATACGGTTTTATTTGATGTATCCTATGTACATGCATATATACTTGCGTATAATATCAATATACACACTACACAAGCTAGCAGAAAACCATCCGAAGGGTGGTTTTTCTGCTAGTTATATTAAACGAGTTAATAAATAAATAAAGAGTTAATAAATAAATAAAGAGTTAATAAATAAATAAAGAGTTAATAAATAAATAAAGAGTTAATAAATAAATAAAACGTTATACTTGTTTTACCCTCCTATTTCCAATTAAATCGAACGCTATCATTACTGTATGTGTATGTTTGTGTAAATGTATATGTGTGAATGTATGTATGTTTGTGTGAAAGTATGTTTGAATGTATGTGTATTTGTGTGAATTATATCCGTGAGTGTGTATTTTGATAAGTTTGTGTTTGCGCGATTATAGTTATATACTCATACTAGTTATATACTCATACATATAGATGTATGCATTTGCACACTCATACGCGTCAGTGTGTAGAAAATTATAATCTCTCTATCTCTCTCATCACGCACTCTCTCTTTCTATATATATGCTAGTTGAAATGGTGGTGGGTGCGACGATATACCGGAAGTGAAGCTTTGAAAGGAAGTCAATTTTAGATTATTTATTTTTACGAAATTATTTGTTTACGAAATTTAGTTGATAAATTATGTAATATTCATTCATTATTTATTCAACGTAATCCAACTTATTTTACTAATGGATAAACAATTATAAACCGTACACAATCCCGCGCTTCTTACTTTATTATAGTTTAGATAGCGCAAGGTCTTCAAAATGTTTTAAATTAAACATACGGTATATTGCCAAATATACTATATATACGTTCATGTATACATCGCTATTTCAGAGCACCAATCCTAATTTATATATATATATATATATTTTTTTTTTTTTTTATTATTTTTTTATTAAAATAACAGATTAAAGTTTAAGCAAAAAATCGCTGCACTAGGTTTCTTATATATTTGATATATATTTATCCTTATCGGGCTCTCTTTGGATTTTAGTCTTCAAATTTATTATTATTACTATATATATGTGTGTGTGTGTGTGTGTGTGTGTGTGTGTGTGTGTGTGTGTGTGTGTGTGTGTGTGTGTGTGTGTGTGTGTGTGTGTGTGTGTGTGTGTGTCTGTCTGCGTGTGTGTGTCTGCGTGTGTGTGTGTGTGATATATGTATATGCATATATATATATATATATGTGT
Source organism: Eledone cirrhosa (assembly GCA_964016885.1). Taxonomy (NCBI): domain Eukaryota; kingdom Metazoa; phylum Mollusca; class Cephalopoda; order Octopoda; family Eledonidae; genus Eledone; species Eledone cirrhosa. The sequence continues at coordinate 46,061,613 of OZ024741.1, forward strand.
GTGTAATCTGAGTTTTTCGAATATAAATAATAATATTCGATTCGTATGCAATTATGCAAACAGTCTATATTTTAAGGCCATGTCAGTAGAATGAGCCCCTCATTCTTGCTGTTGTGTTGGTATGTAAACAGAACTGCAGGCACTAATGTTTCTGGGTATTACCCTTCATTAGTGCAGTTCACTGTTAACATGCCAACTGTCAGAGCTAGTGAAAATGTATATTTTCTAAAATATACAGTGACTGATCGGCCTCATTTGCATATTAGCTGACTGGCTGCTCAGTCAGATCTGCATATCACCAGACAAGCCAGTCAGTTTTCAGACGTCTCTGTTGAGCTCGCCTGTATTCGTGAAACCTTTGGTAAATGGAATAATTGTATTGTGTTGTTTGTTACATAATTATATATATATATATATATATATATATATATATATATATATAAATGGAAAAAATGAAATTTAATTTCTCACTCTTAGTACGGCTGATAAATGTAAGTATGTATACGTGCATACGTATATTATACAGACGTTCAGTAGTATGTATATAGATATATACATGCACATATATATATATATATATATATATATATATATATATATATATATATGTACGTATGGCTTCACCGAACATTTATTATAATGCCCGGTTTGTTTGTAAACAAACAGCCCGAATTATTAGCCGTACAATGTCCGGCAACCATCGCTGCCCTATTTGTTCAACACTGACAAAGGAACGATGAACTATTTTCTAGCTTATTAGCTGTCATCAGCACCGTATACCTTCCTGTCAGTTGATTGAACGTTTGAAAGTATATACTTTCCTTATGCATATTAACGGCTGAGCAGCCTAATTTGCATATCGAGTGAGTTAGTCGGCCGGGCGTACCGAAAACGATAAATGGAAAAAATGAAATTTCATCATTCAATATATGGTGCTGATGACAGCTAATAAGCTAGAAACTAGTTCATCGTTCCTTTGTCAGTGTTAAACAAATAGGGCAGCGATGGGTACCGAACACTGTACGGCTAATAATTCGGGCTGTTTGTTTACAAACAAACCGAACATTATAATAAATGTTTGGTGAACCCATACGTACATACATATATGTATGCATGTATGTATGTATATACATACTACTGTGCGTCTGTATACATATATGTATGTACGTATACATACTTACATTTAAGTATCAGTCGTACTAAGAGTGAGAAATGAAATTTTATTTTTTCCATTTATCGTTTTCGGTACGCCCGGCCGACTAACGGCCTATCAACAGCCCAATAACTATTAATGGAACTCGCACATAAAGCAAATCCTAATATTCCTTAATAGATAATTTAAAGATAGGAATGCATACTATAATATAGTTACTATAACAACAAGGCCTTTAATTCAGTGGAATTTATCTTTACCAAACACATATCAATAAACTATACACATCTCAAAATAATTACAACTAAAACTATGAAAATCCCATCGCTAATATATGCGAGTTACACCCAGCATATACATCTATATACGAACTCCAATACATAAATTCTTGAATGAAAATTACCTATCTAATTCAATCACGTGCTTTGCATTACATCTCACATAACTTATACCTATTTTATCACCACATGTCTCCCTACCATATAGCACGCCATTTAAACATTTTTTTTTATATTTCTAACACTTGTAACATGCTTTTACATTCTACACGAAATATGCTTATTTCAGCTATAATATAACTCTTACCTCATACATTCCTTATTGATTGTATTGATTCTTGCATCATATACTCTTACCTGATCTCCAATGCTATGATATCTTATGATATCTTATGTCTATGCTATCTTACATTTTTTCTTGCTTGTACCGTTTTTTGCTTGTACCTTTTGCACTTTTCACCATTGCTCCTTGTAATTATGTTCTCTGTGGCATAACATTCTTTTAACTCCGGATTTGCTATATGATATCTAGGACACTGATAACAGTCATGTATGTACCTCAATGTTCTGAAGACTAGGATTTTAATCGCCTGTTTAGACATTTCCTATGCTCCGATGATTTCAGACATCCCTCTGGAAAAAACAATTGTCAGCAAATAAATGTATTAAACTAAGATTTGATTGTTTTAACGCTTAATATATATATATATATATATATATATATATATATATATATATATATATATATATATATATATATATATATATATATATATATATATATATATATTTAGAAACACACAGATACATCATAATGTATTTTTAACTCTGATACTGGTTCAGTCTGGTTCAAACTGAATTGGTCTGTCCCAGTCATTCATTGAGCAACATCGGTGAAGTTGGCACCCTTAACTCACAGTTGGGTGCGGATGCATTCATGTATATATGTGTGTGTCCGCATGTATCTGTGTGTTTCTAAATATATTAATAACTCCCTCTGGTCGAGCAATCTTTGAAGTGTGGGGACAACTGGAAAGCTTCCATTACTCATACTTCTCGCCTTCTTCACTACCTCTTCTACGGCCTCGATATGAATACCCCTTCCGCCTCCGTGGTATTTTCTTCGTGGTTATAAGAGGCTTAGCTCTGTTTCTCGACCGTTATATCGCGTGACTATCTCCCCCTCCGCCTTTTGGGATTCTTTCTCACGTCGTGTAGACGCGTTCTTGAGACTAGTAAAATGAGGTATCCTCTTGATAAGTCGGCAGACCTCGCAAGGACTCTATATCTTTGATATATTGTTTTTGTTTATGCCACGAAACTACGTAGTCGAGGAATTTAGGAACAGTTTAGGTATGATACATTTTATTACTAATTATATCTAAATGTTTCTTCTCTCTTCATAATGTATATATATATATATATATATATATATACATTTCGTTTCTGAATTTGTTTAGCAAGATTCTTTATCTGAAAACGTGTGTTGAAACCGATATTGTTATACTTTGGGAGGGTCATGTTGCCAATAAGAAACACACGCACCAGTTCCTTTCACTTCAATTTATTATAATAAATTTATAAATTTAGGAATTTATAAATTTCCGGTTGGTTGGTTGGTTCCACAAACCCATGACTTCCAAATATCTGATCCACCGTAACTCAGCTGTTTCCGACCATACCAAAGTCAACATACTGATTGCGGATTTGGTACGGGTGATGAGAAACGTGTCCCGCATGTGCAACCACAAAGAACTAGAGAGACACATACAACACTTCATCCACCGTATGCAGTTCTCTGGTTACAATCAGAGAGATAAAATCAGAGTGTATAGAGGAGCCAGAACCAAATGGGCAAAAATGGTAAATAATGACACAAATCGGACCTGCCCCTTGTATAGGAGCAAATTTTGGAATAGAATAGAAAGAACTAGGAATAAGGCTAATAGAATAAACTCACGGTATGATAGCAATAAATACCAGAGTGTAATGTTCATCGATACAACCCCTAGAGGTGAATTAGCTTACAAATTTAGAAGGGCCCTAGATAAACATAAACTCAATATTAAGATAGTAGAAAGACCAGCTACCTCCGTAAAAACACTTATTAGCAAGACATACCCTTTTCAAAGACCCCCCTGTATAGATAAGAAATGTATAACCTGTAAATTAAGCCCCCATATTAACTGTAAAACTAGAAATGTAGTATATAGCATAAGATGTACTGAAGGACAAATATAGTGTACATAGGTGAGACAGCTCGTAGTGTAGGGGAACGGAGAAACGAACACTGGCGAAACCTTCAAGATAGTAAAGAATCATCTGTTCTCTACCAACATGCTAAAATAGAACATAAGGGTAAATTAGAAAACATAGAAATAAAAATAGAATCTACACCTCAGAAAAGACGCAATGTTTAGACAAATCACAGAGGCAATAAACATAAAAGAATTACAACCAAAATTAAATAGAAAACATGAGTGGAACAGCAACATCACAGCTTACAATTAAGGACAAAATGAAAACACACACGCACATAGAACAAACAACCAACCTGTAAAATGTAAGTAAACAAATAAATAAACGAATACTAACACACACAGACACCCGGATGTAACACATGCGCAGACTGAGCACACAACACACACACAGAAACAAGATGGCGTAGGAAAGAACAAAGGAGAGGCACAAAAACAAAGAAAAGAATCCCAGTCACTGAAGAGGTCACAGAATGTGTGACGAAAGAACTTTGACAATATATAAACAATCATCTGGTTGTGGAACCAACCAACCAACCGGAAATTTATAAATTCCTAAATTTATAAATTTATTATAATAAATTGAAGTGAAAGGAACTGTTGCGTGTGTTTCTTATTGGCAACATGAACCTCCCAAAGTATAACAATATATATATATAAGAGAGTATTGAAGTTTGCTTGAAGCATTGTGGAATAATAAGTAAATATCTTTAAGTCGTTTGGAAGCCTCGACAATGCAAATGGGTAAATCTCCGGGTAACAAGATCCGGTGGTGGAGAGATAGATGTAAGTGGATGTACGTTGAGATGCGTGGTGTGTATGAGATGTGATGAAGAATGAAGGAAAGAGTATAAAGGATAAAATAAAATAAAATAACAACACGAGAAAGAGTTACCTTGGGAGAGATTTAATAGTCCCTATATATTTCGGATTCACATCCATCAACTGGGGGTTTTTCCGGGGTGGGGGAAAGGTTGTCTGTCGGACAAGTGCGAAACGCGTCCTACGCTGTTTGTTGTTTTGAATATCTGAGGTATTCGGCAGAGCGCGCGTGCGCGTGAAATGGGGTCGGTCGGGCAGAGATCAGCGGCCGAATGAGGGAGTGGGGTGGCGCTAGCTGTCAGTCCATTCTCTGCCTGTTTGTTAAATGTTACTGTGTGTGTGTGTGCGTGTGTTGTTGTCTCGCTTGAGTGTGTGTGTGTGCGCGTGTGTTGTTGCCTTGTTCCTCTGTATTGGCAGTGTAGTATGTTCGTATGGTGGAATGCTACTGTGTGTGTGTGGGTGTGTGTGTGTAGTTGTCTCGTTTGTGTGTGTGTGCGTGTGTTGCTGCATCGTTTGTTAGCTTAAACCAGCCATCTCATTTCGCTTCTCTCTGATCGGTTGTTTATTTGCGGTTCCAGGCGTTTTATAAAAAGCGCTTCCTTGATACGTAACGTGCCGACATTTCTTTCAGTCGCTAAAATTGTGACAATGGGCCTTCCGTCTTTGTTTCCGCATTTGTTTATGTGTTTCCAGAAAGACGAGGCCCTGGTTTTAGTGTGTTCCTTGATCCGGATGTGCAAAGGTCGAATTGTGCTACCTATGTAGTATTGGTTGCACCTGTCACATTCTAGAATGTGACAATGGGCCTTCCGTCTTTGTTTCCGCATTTGTCTATGTGTTTCCGGAAAGACGAGGCCCTGGTTTTATTGTGTTCCTTGATCCGAATGTGCAAAGGTCGGATTGTGCTACCTATGTAGTATTGGTTGCACCTGTCACATTCTACCACCACCTCAACCTCTACCACCACCTCAACCTCTACCACCACCTCAACCTCTACCACCACCTCAACCTCTACCACCACCTCAACCTCTACCACCACCTCTACCTCTACCACCACCTCTACCTCTACCACCACCTCAACCTCTACCACCACCTCAACCTCTACCACCACCTCAACCTCTACCACCACCTCAACCTCTACCACCACCTCAACCTCTACCACCACCTCTACCTCTACCACCACCTCTACCTCTACCACCACCTCAACCTCTACCACCACCTCAACCTCTACCACCACCTCAACCTCTACCACCACCTCAACCTCTACCACCACCTCTACCTCTACCACCACCTCAACCTCTACCACCACCTCAACCTCTACCACCACCTCAACCTCTACCACCACCTCTACCTCTACAACCACCTCAACCTTTACCACCACCTCAACCTCTACCACCACCTTCACCTCTACCACCACCTCAACCTCTACCACCACCTCAACCTCTACCACCACCTCAACCTCTACCACCACCTCAACCTCTACCACCACCTCAACCTCTACCACCACCTCTACCTCTACCACCACCTTCACCTCTACCACCACCTCTACCTCTACCACCACCTCAACCTCTACCACCACCTTCACCTCTACCACCACCTCTACCTCTACCACCACCTTCACCTCTACCACCACCTCTACCTCTACCACCACCTTCACCTCTACCACCACCTCTACCGCTACCACCACCTTCACCTCTACCACCACCTCTACCTCTACCACCACCTCAACCTCTACCACCACCTCAACCTCTACCACCACCTCAACCTCTACCACCACCTCTACCTCTACCACCACCTCAACCTCTACCACCACCTCAACCTCTACCACCACCTCAACCTCTACCACCACCTCTACCTCTACCACCACCTTCACCTCTACCACCACCTCTACCTCTACCACCACCTTTACCTCTACCACCACCTTCACCTCTACCACCACCTTCACCTCTACCACCACCTTCACCTCTACCACCACCTTTACCTCTACCACCACCTTCACCTCTACCACCACCTTCACCTCTACCACCACCTCAACCTCTACCACCACCTCTACCTCTACCACCACCTTCACCATCACCACTACCACCTTCACCTTAACCAACACCACCACCTCCACCTTCACCTTCACCACCTTTACCACCACCTTCACCATCTCCACCACCACCTTCACCTTCATCACCACTACCACCTTCACCTTAACCAACACCACCACCTTCACCTTCACCACCTCTACCACCACCAGCTTCACATTCACCCCCACCACCTTCACCACCGCCTCCACCATCTTCACCCCCACCACCACCATCTTCACCACCTTCACCGTCACCATGACTACTATCACCACCACCACCTTCACCACCACCTTCACCACCTTCGCCACCACCACCACCACCTTCATCACCTGCACCACCATCTCTACCACCACCACCTTCACCGTCACCATGACTACTATCACCATCAGCAATTTCAGCGCCATTAACATCTCCACCGCCTTCACCTCTCCGTCACCCTCATTTTATCATATCACCATCGCCATCATTACTACCATCTTGATTACAATGATCATCATCATCACCATCGTAATAACCATCGTCGTAATTATCATCCTCATCATCGTAGAAGTCGTCATCATCATCATCATCACCCTCATCATCACCATCATCATCATCATCATCATCATCATCATCATCACCCCTACCATCATCATCATCATCACCCCAATCATCACCCCATCATCACCACCACCACCATCGCCATCACCACCACCACCACCATCACCACCACCATCATCACCACCACCACCACCAACACCATCATCATCACCACCCCCACCCCCATCACCGCCTCCACCCCAATCATCATCACCACCCCCACCACCCTCACCACCTCCACCCCCATCATCATCATCACCAGCAATTTTATCAGCGCCACCATCCCCATGACCCCCGACCACTTTCATTCCACCACTGTCGTAACCAACACAATCATCACCAACACCACCATCATCACCACCACCACTATCATCAACACCACCATTATCACCGTCACCACCATCTCCACCGCTACCATTATCATCAACACTACCACTATTATCTTCGTCACCATCATCACCACCACCATCATCACCGCCACCATCATCACCATCGCCATCATCACCAACACCATCATCACCAACACCATCATCTCCAACACCACCACCATCACAACCACCATCACCACCACTATCATCACCGCCACCATCATCACCACCGCCATCATCACCAACACCATCATCACCAACACCATCATCATTACCGTTATCTCCATCCACCTCACCGCTATTAACATTCTCTCCCTATCGCCATAACATATTGATGGAGTGCAACGGAAAATATTAATTTTCTTCCTCTCAAGCCGAAAATCCTTAATAAAGGCCATTTTCTGACCCGAATACAATATTGACATTCTAGTTGATGTGGTCTGTAGATTGGCAGATCATTAGAGCAAACAACAAAATACCTCACCGCATTTTATTATCGTGGAGGCGCGTGGCCTAGTTAGTTTAACCCTGTGATAGACTGGCGTCCTGTCCAGGGGAAGTCTTGTACTCTCAGTCGCTTCACGCCATGAAACCGAGATAAGCAACGGCCTAAGAGCCTTAAATGGCTTAAGACTGACTTTAGATTTTAGACTAGCATTTTATTATCGTTCTGTCCCTGACAGTCAATCATCTACTTCATATTCTTCTTCTTTGCCCAATTATTCCTGAGAGTCGTGGGGGCAGATTCCTCAAACACACCTTCCAGTGCGTCCTGTCAGAAGTAACCAACTGATCTTGCGAGATCCACAAGCGGGACAAGTCAAGCTCATGGATGTTATCCAACCATCATGTGCGGGGTTTGCCCATGGGTCTCCTGCCGGTAGGTTTTGCCCGTAAAATATGTCCAGCAATTCTTTCCTGGGACATTCTAATCACATGCTCATAGTATCGGAGCTGTGATCTCTCAATTCGGAGAAATAGTTGTTCTACCTGGAGAGACTCTCTGCTGTCCGAGCTACGCACTCTATCGAGTAACGTTAACCCAAAGCCCATTCGGAGGAACCCCATTTCGGCTGCTTGTATTCGCTATTGTATTCTTACGGTCATTACCAAAGCTTCATGACCATACGTAAAGGTTGGTACGAATACCTAATTGAAGATTGCACTTACCTCCCTTCTTTGGTTACCAAATGCAGAAGCTGGCGCATTACTGAACCAGCTCCTCCAATTCTTGCACTTAATTTAGCTTCCTGTCTCCCATCACTCGTGAACATAGCCCCGAGATACTTGAACATATTGGCATCTGCTGGGCAGCTAATTTCCACTACTGTGCATGCTTTCTTCTCCCTGTCCCATATCATAATATTTGGTCTGTTATGCCTGCATTTTATTGGGGTTTTTACTGGAACATTCCACCAGAACTCCATTCACGTGTAGAGTGCACTGCACATACAATGGTTTGAATCACAAATATTCAGTCAGCTTTCTGCCTTTTCTAACGCTACTATAATAGCATCTGCTCCTTGATGATGGTTTACCACGTACTACTTCCATTCTGGCACTCCCACTTCACCCGTCTCAGCACCTCTCATCATCCACATTGTATCACCCCCCACACACAATAATCACCACGCCCAGTTCTTCTTCCCCTAGACGTCAGCCCTCTGGAATTTGTTCCTTACATATGTGTTTCCTACAGGAGTTTATCTACAACAATTTAAACTAAACAACATCTGTCATAGGTAATGCCTTAGTAATTTCTGGTCGACTTTGTGTATGTTATCCCATTACATATCAAGTCCCGGTTTCAATTTAATGGATATCACCATTGCCTACTATAATATGTGGCCTTATCTCAATGTGATAAATCGCTATTTCAAGGGTTCATCAAGGCACCGTCGCGCTCCAACTATGTTACTGGTTGATTAGCGGAGTATGGTTTAGAATATTTCCAGACATCACTGCGAGTCGAGATTTCACCGTCACTGTCTTCTACTCTCCCGACAACTTCAGGTTAATTGTTGACAACTGCACCGATGTCCAATCACGCATTGAACATTTCAGTGTTTACCTGCAGCTATGACAAAGATAGTATCCGCTGGCGTCTCGCTCCCAGATAGAGTCCCCTCCAGCTTCAATGAAGAGATACTGGAACAGGTAGTTCAATTATTGGGGTTTACCTTTATGGTTAATGATGACATCCTCACAAACCACACACATATATAAATACCCCTCTCTCTCGCTCGCTCTCGCGCTCTCTCTCTCTATCTATCTATCTATCCATCTATCTAGCTATCTATATATCTGTCTATCCTCAACCTGTAGGTTGAGGAAGATAAACAGAGGGAAGACAGGAACACCTACAAAACGTGTTCCTGGTGTTGCGGGTTGTTCTATCCACGGGGTGTAAAACAACCCTGCAGTAACGTTCCCCCCTATTGAGGATTTCAATTGTTATTTTATTATATATAGTTTATTGTTATTTATTAATGTTAAAGTTATTTTTATGTAAAACACCCGCCTTGTAATGTCCCATTTTTGTACGCCCCTGTGGCAAATAAAGAAAGATATCTATCGTATACATGCGTGTTTATGCGTGTGTGTATGTATGTATGTGTGTATAAATGTATGTATGTATATATGTATGTATGTATGTATGCATGTATGTAGATATATATTTATATATATATATATATGTGTGTGTGTGTAGTAGTAGTAGTAGTAGTAGTAGTAGTAGTAGTAGTAGTAGTAGTAGTAGTAGTAGTAGTAGTAGTAGTAGTAGTAGTAGTAGCTACAGGCTTACAATCTTCTACAAAAGGCTTTTATTGGGATATTTATAAATATATTTATGAATAAACGTTTATGAAAAACAACAAAAATTTATTTCGGTTTAAAACGCTTACGTAAGAACTTTATTGGTTTTAAATCATATATATATAGTTTATACGAAGAAACGAAGAATCTAAATAATAGCATATATATTAGAATATGTACACATACATATATTATCTAAAGTATGAAGCCTGTCTCAAGCCCTGAGACTCATTATTTCGGTGTTTCTCCGGATTCCCTTGGCGTTACGCGACTGAGAGTACCAAACTTCCCCCCTGGACAAGACACATGCCCATAGCAGGGTTAAACCTCCAGCTACTTGTGGTACTCATTTTCAACCTGGAGCAACCTTAAATGAAATATTTTGCTGAAGAACACAACAGGCAACATGACCCACGACATTATGACTATACGTCCAACACCCTAAATACTCGAACATGCGCTTTCAATATTATGAATATACCAAAATATGTGTACGAACTTATGATGACATAGACATATATTTATAAGTAAATGAATACATTAATAAGTAAATAAATAAACAAATATAATACACACGTGAACATTGTCTTCGGGAAGTGGTAGGAAAAAAGCAGGTTATGAGATTTAGTCATTTATTTAAATACGTCGCCGTAAACCAATATCTCGAACGTGATATGAATGATGTCCAAATGCCTTTCTTTCAAATATAGTTTTTGCGTATTTTTTCACACAAGAATTGGCTACATACCTGAAAACATCCACGTACAGACATCCACACACACACACACACACACACACACACACACACACACATATATATATATATATACATAGTATATATGTATATATACATAGTATATATGTATATATATGTATATATATATATATATACATAGTATATATGTATACATATATATGTTTATATGCATATATTCATATTTATATATATATATATACATACATATATATATATATATATATATATATATATATATATATATATATATATATATATATATATATAAACGTTTGGAGTTAGTAGGTCAGAACAATGCAGGTGTGGATATAGAATATATATGTATTTATATATATATATGAATATATGCATATAAACATATATCCGTTTTAGTGTGTGTGTGTATGTATGTGTGTGTGTGTGTGTGGCGATGTAGCAGCCAAATATAAATATAGATATAGTAGAAGAGAGCTCAGTATGTTATTAGACATATTGAATTTTCCAATATTTGTTTCACAGAGATGCAAATATTGAATTTACATTTTGTAATAGAATTGTAGTGAGAATAAATATAAATATAAATATATATATATATATATATATATATATATATATATATATATATATATATATATATATATATATATGTAAGTATGTATGTATATATATATATATATATATACATGCTACTGTACGTCTGTATACATATATGTATGTACGTATACATACATACTTACATTTAAGTAAGTGCCATACTAAGAGTGAGAAATGAAATTTCGTTTTTCGTTTTCATTTTTTTCAACTTATCGTTTTCGGTATGCCTGACCGATTTAACTCACTCAATATGCAAATTAGGCTGCTCAGCCGTTAATTTTCATAAGGAAAGTATATACTTTCGAACGTTCAACTATCTGGCAGATGGGTAAACGGTGCTGATGATAGCTAACAAGCTTGAAACTAGTACATCGTTCCTGTGTCAGTGTTGAACAAAAAGGTGACGTGGTTGCCTTAACACCGTATGGCATAAATTCAGGCTGTTCAGTTTGTTGACAAACGAACAAAGCAGCGCTATAATAAGCGTCTGCTAAACTGATGCGTGCATATATGTATGTGTACCTGCATGTATGTATATATATATATATATATATATATACATGCTACTGTACGTCTGTATACATATATGTATGTACGTATACATACATACTTACATTTAAGTAAGTGCCATACTAAGAGTGAGAAATGAAATTTCGTTTTTCGTTTTCATTTTTTTCAACTTATCGTTTTCGGTATGCCTGACCGATTTAACTCACTCAATATGCAAATTAGGCTGCTCAGCCGTTAATTTTCATAAGGAAAGTATATACTTTCGAACGTTCAACTATCTGGCAGATGGGTAAACGGTGCTGATGATAGCTAACAAGCTTGAAACTAGTACATCGTTCCTGTGTCAGTGTTGAACAAAAAGGTGACGTGGTTGCCTTAACACCGTATGGCATAAATTCAGGCTGTTCAGTTTGTTGACAAACGAACAAAGCAGCGCTATAATAAGCGTCTGCTAAACTGATGCGTGCATATATGTATGTGTACCTGCATGTATGTATATATATATATATATATATACATGCTACTGTACGTCTGTATACATATATGTATGTACGTATACATACATACTTACATTTAAGTAAGTGCCATACTAAGAGTGAGAAATGAAATTTCGTTTTTCGTTTTCATTTTTTTCAACCTATATATATATATATATATATATATAAGGAAAAGCGAAGTAGTTTCAGATGTTCAAGTCCTTTAATGATAATGCTGTGATATATATTTCAATGACGACACTGGCCACACTGTTCTGTGTGCGAGTGTCGTGTCATCATCAGACAGCTTGTTACTGGACGGGCGTAATAGTAACTTTCGGCAGGATAAATACGCGGAAACAAAAAATAAGATAAACCCCTATTTTCCTGCACAAAATCGCATTTGAACAGAAGCCTCCTCAATTCAATCTATACATGGACAGATGTACAATCATATGGATCATTTTGCATATATGTACTCTGTGTTTTTGCATTTATTCACTATTGGTTCTGTTCTTTTCTTTTCTTTTGTGTACTTTATGTCTGTTTTTTTTTTATTTTGTTCCATGTGATGGAAATTATGACCGTGTAACAGATTGACTAATGCCTTGAACCCTGTAGTCTGCCCTCCGTTATAATGTACGGCACTGTCGTTCAATATGTGGATAGAGTAACTGTGACACTAGAATCCCTCTCAGAACTTATTACTTAAACATCTCTCTCCATATTATTTACTCACTCCAATCTATATTTTTACTCAATCCGAATTATCACTTGAAAAATTTTTGAATTTAGAATTTTTTAATTTTTAGTTGTTTAATTTATAATCTCTAATATTTGATTTAGGATTTTAATTTTTAATTTTTATTTCCAAATCTTAACTTACAATGTAAAACCATGGTACCTAGAATTAAGTTAATTTTCCCTTATGAGTTGATGGTCAGTCTTGCTGTCAACGCTTAGTGAAAGGTAGTATTATGACCTATAAAAACTAACACCCTCCCATCCCCTCTGGCTTTCGGCTGACTGCCACAGTAGTGATAGGTAGCAGTAAACTTTGGTAGGGCATAGGTGGGCCATTGTTTTAGCTGAGAGGGTGAACTGGCAGCGAATTTCGTTAAAATCTGCGGTGGCTAATGGTCAACTTCCTTCGGACATGCGCTTGCGCAGACCGGTGGGGGTGAATTGGTACTCACAAGGGAACGGATGAAAAACCCAAAAGCACGAACTTCATCCGTTCCCATGTCGATTCAATTTGGATTGCCTCGGAAACATAAGCTTATTATGTAACAAGCTGTCTGATGATGACACGACAGTCGCACACAGAACAGTGTGGCCAGTGTCGTCATTGAAATATATATCACAGCATTATTATTAAAGGACTTGAACATCTGAAACTACTTCGCTTTTCCTTATTCGATATTTACTCCGTCACTCCTATGTGGAAAAAGTACGTTGAGTGCTTGAATTGAATTGCATCAATGTTAACCCTAATATATATATATATATATATATACACTCCCAGAGGTACCCGGCGTTGCTCAGGTATTAAATAGCAGTTATGTATACCATTTATGTCAATACTTCAGTGCTGCTTCAAAAACTATACTTTTACAAAATCATCGGATTTTTCCCAAAGGGCGTTTTTGCACCCAGGGGACCCCTACTCAATATGTGCCAATTCACATTCATCTGTAGAACAAACGTAGCCCATGTGTCAAGTTTTGTGAAAATCGGTTGCGAACTCCAGAAGTTATGACGTTTTGTTGCATTGCACTGCAGTGCTTCAGTCAACTCCAAGGAAGTGGTTAAAGGGGGTTATGTGCCGAGAGGCCCTATAATCAATATCTGGAAAAATGAAGGTGACCATGACCATCCGGAGTACATAAGTAATCTATGTCTTTAGTTTGGTGAAAATACTGTAGAAATGCATAAGGTTTACACACACACGTGCGTGCGTGTGTGTGTGTGTATGTGTGTGTGTGTGTGTGTGTGTGTGTGTGTGTGTGTATGTGTGTCTGTGTGTGCGTGTGTGTGTATTTGTGTGTGCGGATGTATATGTATGTGTATGTCCGGCGGCACGTACGTCCGGCGGCACACTAAATCTTCACTATTTACTTTTACTATTTTAATAACCTCTGTCATTTTCGTTTTCAATTTTATTTACATCATTCTTAAACTCTGGGGCTGGAAATTATTCGGTTATTTTAAATAGAATATTAGTCTAACGACTCCATTTACACCATAAACTTGGTCTTGTCTTTGCATGAAATCGTTCTTCTCAGTCCACATAACGACGTATTATCCTCGCTTTTTTTTCGTTCATTACCAGGGAACGTCTTCACGAACCAAAATATCGTCTTCCTGTTTTCATTCGGCTGCAACGTTACTCGAAATATTTACTTCTGCGTTCAGAGATTAAATTGTTTTACTTTCAGAAGATCCCGTTAATGATGAAAGCAGCAAATATTTACTTAAACATTAATCTGTTCTTATAACAAATATATATATATATATATATATATATAGGGAGGAGAGAGAGAGAGAGCGAGAGAGAGAGAGAGAGAGAGAGAGAGAGAGAGAGAGAGAGAGAGAGAGAGAGAGAGAGAGAGAGAGAGAGATGCTTTGTACGGCTTTTGGAGGAAGGAGTGACCAGCAGTACGTTGTTCGGTATTATTACGAAAAGGTGTAGCAAAGAATCCCGCGTGAACTAACAGCTCGGGAGGAAACTGCTTATCTCGAACATTCATTCGCCATCGCTCTTGTCAACGCTCCGTTTTTTGTTTTTTTTGGATTTGTTGGTCTACAGTTAGATGAATGGCGCACAAAGGGTTTATTGGCAAGAAGTTTTTTGAATAATAAAAGACGGGTTAAAGCAACCTACAATGTATCTGTATATATATATATATATATCTGTATATATATATATCTGTATATATATATATATGTATCTGTATATATATATATCTGTATATATATATATCCTCTGCTGAGGAACGAAATCCAACCGTGACCATCTCCACTGAAAGTTTTCGTGAAATAGTCTTTTCAAGACTATACAGAGCATTTGAAGTTGTCCCAAATTGAAGGTTGAGTACTTTAGACTTTGTTTTATCATGAGTTAAGGCTCTATTGATTTTGCCCTGGATTTCTCTAAATTCTGTTGGATAAATCTATATCCTGATTCCTTTTGAATTGAGTCTGAATTATTTTTCCCATATCTTATGTTAACTATTTTCGCATTTTGACGCTATAGTCACATATATGTTATGGAATACTGTTAGCTTCTCGTTACAACAATTTCTATACTTTTCATTTATATATATATATATATATATATATATATATATATATATATATATATATATATATATATATATATATATTTATATATATATATATGTATATATATATATATATATATATATATATATATATATATATATATATATATATATATATATATATTTATATATACATTTTAGTACAGCAGTAACGAAGCTTTAGAACACGGCCAAGCTAACGAATGCAGAATCGGTCTGTAGCTTTAGCACTCGGATGGGGAAAAGAACCCCAGAGTAATAACAATAAGTTCAGACAGCTTAGCAAATCAGATAGAGCGGCCGGCAGTCCAGCCGCATCACTAGAGCAACGAAAATACAGGACCCAGGAAAAGATTTTAGACTGACCTGGACAAAGCGGTGAGGCTGAATGTAAAATATATAATGTACATCTTATATCACACAATATAAATCACATACAGCACCCAACATCAGCGCTAAGTTGCTGCAAATCCAAGATCGACAAATTCTGCTTGCAGGAGTCTGCAATATAATGGCTTTTGACGACAGAACATAGGATTTCCTTCTTCAGCAAGTCTTTCGTTCTCTATATATATATGTGTATGAATGTATGTATATATATATATATGTGTGTGTATACATATATTTTTATGTGTATATTTATATATGTGTATATGTGTATATCTATATATATGTATATGTTTGTATATGTATATATATATATATATGTATATGTGTATATATGTGTGTATATATGTATATATGTGTATATATATATGTATATATAAGTATATATGTAGATATATATATATATGTGTGTGTGTGTGTGTGTGTGTGTGTGTGTGTGTGTGTGTGTGTGTGTGTGTGTGTGTAGCGAAGATAATGCGTCAGCAATGACGTGTTCGCAGAATGTAGTTATGCAGACAGCTAGACATACAGACAGATATTATAAGGGCTCGACGGCGATCGATAACCGGCACCTAACACCCCTTTAACAACAGAAAATTGAAAAATAATAGTGGCAGTTAGTATCTTTAGACCGCCAGGAATATATAAATGCAAGATTGAATTGAATCTGAGTAGAAATGTGGATTCGTACAGACTTTACAAAAATGTGGGGACACACATAGACAACATCAGTTTTATATATATAGATATATAAACGGAAAAAATGAAACGAAATTTCATTTCCCACTCTTAGTACGGCTGTTACTTGAATATAAGTATGTACACGTACATACATATATGTATACAGACGTACAATAATATGTATATATATATACATACATGCACACATATATATATAGCACGTATGGATTCACCGAACATTTATTATAATGCTCGGTGTGTTTGTAAACAAACATCCCGTATTAAGCCGTAGTGTCTAGCAACCATCGTTGCTCGTTTGTTCAACACTGACAAAGGAACGCTGTACTAGTTTCAAGCTTATTAGCTATCGTCAGCAACGTATACCTTCCTGCCAGATTATTGAACGTATATACTTACCTTATGCATATTAACGGCTGAGTAGCCCAATTTGCATATCGAGTGGGTTAATCAGCCGGGTGCACCCAAAACGATAAACAGAAAAAATGAAACGAAATTTCATTTCACACTCTTAGTACGGCTGTTACTTAAATATAAGTATGTACACGTACATACATATATGTATACAGACGTACAGTAGTATGCATATATATATACATACATGCACACATATATATATGTACGTATGGATTCACCAAAGATTTATTATAATGCTCGGTGTGTTTGTAAACAAACATCCTGTATTAAGCCGTACAGTGTCTAGCAACCATCGTTGCTCGTTTTTCAACACTGACAAAGGAACGCTGTACTAGTTTCAAGCTTATTAGCTATCGTCAGCAACGTATATCTTCCTGCCAGATTGTTGAACGTATATACTTACCTTATGCATATTAACGGCTGAGTAGCCCAATTTGCATATCGAGTGGGTTATATATATATATATATTATGTGTGTATAAAGAGAGGAAGTATGAGAGAGAGTGGGGGAGAGCAAAGTTACAGCATACATGAAGAACAATTGCAAAAACTGTTATTAGGTTCAGGCTTGTAAGAAATGGAAAAAAGAAATCTCTGAAACGTATCGGGCGTTATTCCTTCATCAGAAAATTAACAAGAGTGGAACGGAGGTTAAGAGAGAAAGGAGATTATGGGAAAATGAGAAGATCCTCAGGAGGAGTTAATTGGCCAAGCGTGTTGTAGTGGCAAACCTGCGGATCTATTAGGTATATGTGCGTCTATCTTTTCGCGGTTTATGGGTATCCATTATAGTATGTGAGGATCCATTTGTGTTTTATTTGTGTATCAATCTTGTAGGTGTCTGGGGCGAGTGAATTGTTGCTGAATGTGTGGCTGTAATTACTAAAGAGCCTTCAATATGTAATCATAGAAGGGCGGTGGATTGACAATATCGGTCGAGCGTTGGGCAATATGTTTTATGGCATAGAGTTACGCCTCTTTACGATCTGAGTTTTAAAAATCCTGCCGAGCTTAACCATGCTTTTCATCCTTTCGGGGTCGATAAGATAAAGTACCAGTAATACACTGGGGTCGAGTTAATAGACTTCCCCTCCCCAAAAATGGTTGGCCCCGTGCCTAAATCAGAAACCAATATGTAATCATACAGGTAACTACACTATATTATATAAAATACTTGGTAAACTGGCGAATACCTTCCTAAGTACTCGGAATTTCCCGAAGCAAGTTAATCTTGCTTCGTTCGTCAGTGATCGGAAAGCCACCAGCAGTGATACTTCAGTAAATTAACTCGTGGAAAAACATCCCTCAGGATACGTGTAAAAATGCGTATGCACTATCACATACACACTTGGTATTCGTACATAAGCTTGTATGAATGGACACACACATACACATACACATGCATACATCCACACTCGCGCACAAGATCTAGGGTTATAGTAAATTCTCTACTTGAATACACTTGCTTCTAGAGCTGCATTGTAGGTAGGAGTCACTTTGTCAAACATGTCTTTGCTAGATGAGAGGCTGCAGATTCTCCTGCTAATATTTTTCGCGAGATTCTTAAATACTATTGCGTTTAATGTCGGAAAGTCTACCGTTTGGTTTTTTAAGGGGCTTGTGTTGGTTATGTTTTAGGTTTAGAGTTACATCTAGGAAGTTGACAGTGATTAGATTAGAGTGTATAGATTTTTTAAGCTTAAAAATTTGAAAGTTTGTAAGACCTCAACATATATAGATCTGTGCCCAAATCGCACAGAACAATAGATGTTGCCTAGCGTGTTCAATATAGATATAGGCGACTAAATAGCATACGTCCGCTCCATCAAACAACTCCATACTCACGTCGAAGGATCCACATAGGTCGGTCTTTTTTACCCATTCAGTGTCCTCTCTAAAGAGCAGCGTTCTTCTGAAGCACGTGTTTTTCCTGCGGTTTTTGATGTCTATAGGGCAGATGGTGCTAGCGAAATCTAATGCTCTCTCTAATAGGTCGTCAGAAATCGAAGAGTAGAAGTCTACTAGTCTACTATATCCCATTTTATGAACCTGATATGTTTCTGTTGGCTGGTGTTGTTGAACCATCTAATTACTTTCAGCAACCCACATCAGACAGCCGAAGAGCGAGAATTGTCCTTGTGTTTGTGTTTCTCTTACGCTTTCTAAATAATTGTTTCTACTTTTGGCACAAGGCCGGCAATTACCCAGTACATTACTGGTACTTTATTTTATCGACCCCGTATGGATGAAAGGCAAAGTTAACCTTGGCGGGATTTAATTAACCACAGAGCGGATTTGTCACTTTTATATATATATATATATATATATATATATATATATATATATATATATATATATATATATATATAATTATATATAATTATATATGCTTATATATTTATATATGTGAGTGTATGTGCGTGTGTGAGAGTGTGTGTGTGTTTGTATGTATGCATCACAGTTAGAAAATATTGCTAAGATTTGAAAATACATAGAAAACAAATCCATATATTTGTTACACGAAGATAACACAATATTTGCAAAGAAATATCTAATATTGTCGGTTCCCCACTAACTCTTTTGCAGAAAGAAAAATAGAAAGCAGGTCAAAGTAAGGTATTGGCTCGATTTTGGTGTATTTAAAATATTTCGTTCAAATTATTTTCTTATTTCGCTTCAAGTTGTGTTTATTTTTTAAATATTTTATTTTAGTTTATTTTATTTTATTTTATTTTATTTTATTTTGGGTTTACAGCTGAATATTCTATGTTTTCCAGTTTAATATTATACTTTATATATCAATAAAGTAACATGATAGACGCCATAAATTCAGCCTTCTTTGGAGTTTCTTGCGCAGTTTTTATTTTCAATACGACATATCTTTTTCTATCATAATTTAATATATATATATGTGCGTGTGTGTCTGTGTATCTGTGTGTGAGTGTGTGTATGTCTGTTTGTCTGTCTGCGTGTGTGTGTGTTGGTGTGTGTATGTGTCTGTCTGTGTGTCTGTGTGTCTGTGTCTGTGAGTGTGTGTCTGTGTGTGTTCGTAAATGTGTTTGTTCATTTGTTCAAATATTTAAATTTGATTTTTTATAAGCTTACAACATGTGTACACACGCATGTCGTTGCATCATATAGGATTCGTCTGCATCCGCGTTCATTATATCACTACCACCACTCACTCAAACCTCCTTCCCGCTACACATTTAGTTGGAGGCATGTGTGTTTGCAAGTGTATACGCGCACGCATATTCACCCCCTCAAACATCACACATCATAGACATACAAACTCCATGGCTCTTGCTTGAGGCTGCATGTGTGGTTGTATCTCCTGAGCATGCGGCTCTGTTCACGTGACTCCCAAAACCTGTGCTGAGGCGCCGTCTGTGGTGAATGTTTTGCAAACAGTTACTCTGCCCTCAAAACTTCCCGGTTCTAAGCCATTTCGCGCACGTAATGACTCCACACTTCGTAGTTCAGCCGTTTGCGGTTGTACCACCATATCATTGTTTCTGAAACTAAGCAGTTTCTCTTCGTGCCAAACACTCAAAATGAAACAGGGCTGAGTCCTTCACTATGGATAGCATGAACTTCACAGTCTTTAGAGTCACTAATAATGAATTGGTAGAGGGACAGTGAATGAATTCGAAGAAAAGAACGAAAATGGACACCAATTTTGGAGAAGAATTATATGATAGTGACGACATTGATGGATTCTCATGTTATATTCAGTCGTTCAAGCAATTTAATACATGTCCGACTCGTGAATTAGAATATCAGTTGTTGAGTCCAATGGGTGCCTGTACTCTTAATCTAATTCTCAGTCAGAATCTGAGCGACACAATTTGTGACTAGGCTGAACATTTGAATTACAGATGCAATCCAGCCGACAAGCTTCCACAGAATCTTCCTCTACCCAATTTTTTCCCACGAGGCTTTGATCAAACCGAGGCTGTAACAAAGACACTTGAGTGAGTTGCCATGAAGAAGAATCGAATCCGGGACATCGTGATTGCAGATCAAACTTCTTAATCACTAAGCTATTGGAAAGTACCAATTTCAAATAGTAAATTACAAGTGTATGCTGGAAGGGTGTGAAATTATTATATGCATCGTATGTGTATTTATTTCTATCAATCTTTTAATATGTTTGCCTTTATATATTAAAACATAACAGCGTTCATATATCATCATATGATTCTGTAAACCTTTTTGTAACATGAGGTTGTTTGTTTGTAAGGGCCATATGATAAATAAATAAAATCCATCGCTACTGATGCGCTGGCACGCGCTGTGGTTAACACACCAGCAACAATTTTCTCGAGTAGTAGAACGACAATAACAAGAAAAGTGAAGGCCAGCCAGTGTCACTGCCTTTCTTTTGACACGTCTTTCCACACAGCTTGTCTCCTTGACTGAGCAACAGTCATGAGCAAGATACTGACGGTGCTTTACCAGCTAGACAATCTGGTCAGCGACCGAAAAACAACGTTAGTAAAGGATATGAGTAGTAATGACCTGGGAGTCGCTCTAGGGTTCGACAAAGTCAGTCTGAACTGACTGTTCTGGAGGACTTACATATCGGGAATTATAGACAATTTCCAAATATCTTTAACATGGTAGTGCCACGTATGTATGTGTGTGTTTGTGTGTGTGTGTGTGTGGTGGGGGGGGGGGGTAATTCTTTGTTTGAGATATTCTCTACAAGCATAGATATGTCAACATTTAAACCTGCATGCCATCACCTAGTGTCCATGAATTGCGGACTTGTAGGCTTATATCGAGCAGCTGCTAACACGAATATGAGAGACGCAGTTATCAGTCGAATTTATAGTGAAACTTTTACTGCCACCTTCCTTTAGAAGTGAAACACAATAAGTGTTTTTCTGCCTCATTGTTATGGTGAAAGAAGCTGAGTGGTCGACAGGTGTGAAAGGACAGGAATCTTCCTCTCCGGCCAAACTCTCATGAACATCTTCAAGTAACACTTGAGGAGGAAAGTGAGGGCAGAGAGAGGAGTATTACATTCTAGTGCGTTTTAGGAAAGGTGTATGAGAGTTGCGAGATCGATCAGGCTGGATACTTTTCTAAGCAGGGTGAGAGAAAGCAGAAGAGGGCAGTTCCAATGCTCTTGCTGTGACAGAGGTTTTGTATATCGTTGTCCCTGGAATTACAGTAAGGGTTTACTAGTTTACTTTCGTTCTTCTTTTGTATTGTTAGCATTACACATTATTACAATTACTGTTGGGTGGTGTATTGGCAGTATCGGTAGAGGGTCCGACGCCATGCTTTGCAGCATAATGTTACGGCCCTTTATGATCTGAGCTCAAATCCCGCCGAGGTTAACTTTGCCTTTCATCCTTACGGGGTCGATAAAATAAAGTACCAAATGCACTGAGATAATTGCTGGCCTTGTGCCAAAAGTAGAAACAATTATTACGATTAGTGTTATTGGTATACTATTTTCCCTCTCTTAATATCTCATTTCATTTAATCGATATAAAACAAACCCGTGTTGTTTATCGCCTTCTTCTTCTTCTTCTTCTTCTTCTTCTTCTTATTCTTCTTCTTCTTCTTCATTGCATCATGGTTTTTTTCACTTGAGAGATGTAAACTAATTGACCATCAAGTCTGGTGACCTCAGATAGCCAGTACCTTTCGTAGGATATGGGCTGAGCCAAGAAGAGCAGATTTTTGCAGGCAGGAAATGTTAGGCTATATTCCAAGTTCTTCTCCTTTCTACTCTAATTTGTTTGGTATCGATCCCAGTGCACCAATAACAACAGAAATCACCTTTGCTGACACATTCCACAACCAAGCTGTTTCCACTCTCAACCCGGACAACATGCTTTGCAGCATATAGTTACGGCCCTTTACGTTCTGAGTTCAAACCCCGCTGATATTAACTTTGTCTTTCCTCTTTACTGGGTCGATAAAGTAGAGCACCAGTGATGCACTGGCGTCGATTTAATCGACTTTTCCCTCCCCCAAATTTACTGGCCTTACTCATTAGTCGTTCTGTTGCTTTATTTTCATATTCTCTGATTGTGGTAATAAAAATTATTTAGTAATACGCACTGCAGACATACCTAGTGACCTTTTGTTGTTGAGGTGAGATGTGAATAAATAACTATTAGTAACGAGAAAACTAAGTAAAAAAAATATATAAATAATTTTGAAGAAGTTGAAATTATTTTTTAAAATCTAGCAAGATAGAACATTTATCTGGAAGAATGAGAAAACAGAGCTAAATGTTATCAAAAAGTCTTTATTCAGGCAGAGACTTTGATAAGATTGTTTTTTAGTATAGTTGTTGTTGTTGTCGTAGTTGTTGTTGTTGTTGTTGTTGTATATAAACTGAATATGGATGTTGATGAGAATCATAGTAATAACAACAATAATGATAATGAAGATATTAGTAGGCATAATCAAATAATTAATTAATTGTTTCTACTTTTGGCACAAGGCCAGCAATTATCCCAGTGTATTACTGGTACTTTATTTTATCGACCCCGTAAGGATGAAAGGCAAAGTTAACCTCGGATTAATTAATATTAGTAATCAAATGTTTATTGGCCACACAAGAGCCTATACACGCAGTAAAAATATCTTGTCACATTAAAGTTCTATAAAGTTCACACACGCGCGCGCACACACAATCATACACATACACGCGCACGCACACACACATACATAACCACATACACACATACACACACACACACATATATATATATACATATATATATATATATATATATATATATATATATATATATATATGCGTGGCTCTTATGAACGCCAACCAGCGTGAAACAGACTGTCACCTCCTTCCGTCCTCCCCACTCGGACTCCCTGTCTCCTTCTCCTTCCCTCTCTTTTTTGTTGTTTTTGCTGCTGTTGGTGTGATAGCAGCCGTTGGTCGTACTACTAAC
This sequence comes from Eledone cirrhosa, assembly GCA_964016885.1. Classification (NCBI taxonomy): domain Eukaryota; kingdom Metazoa; phylum Mollusca; class Cephalopoda; order Octopoda; family Eledonidae; genus Eledone; species Eledone cirrhosa. The sequence continues at coordinate 46,086,036 of OZ024741.1, forward strand.
ACAGTCTCGTCCTACTTCAGCCAATCGTGTATATCCCCTTCTGCCTCGTCAGCAGTGAGAACAATATTTGCTCTAGGGTTCTTATATATTTGATATATATTTATCCTTATCGAGCCTCGTGAAATAAATACGTTTGTTTATATTTTGTTATTGTGTATGCAAAAATATCTGTACACGAATATATATAAGCACTATTCCAAAGATTCACCACAACCTCTTTCCATAACATGGAACTGGGAAATTATAACACACATAACCCTATCAGAAGCCTATTAGTATAGATCATCTAACAGAAAATTGTATTACGGTTACGAAAAATATTTTAAATAAGCCTACTAGGTAAAAATTAAAAATGGTATCGCGGACCACTCTGACTGGTCTGGCGGGGTGGATTGTGGGCGGCGGGCCGCTTGTTGCACGCCTGTGTTCTAGAGTGTGGAAATTCTGCCATACACTGTCGCATTTTTTCGTGTATACCTATACTATCTCCCTTCTATTGGTATTCCATAATGCCAGCACAACTTCTAATGCCAATGTAGGCAAGTAGTCAACTTAGCCATGTCTGAGGATATATTCTTTTTTGCGGAAAGAGTGAACAACAAGAGGACATGTGATTAACTGTTTCTTCCCCTTTTCCACATATTCTGATGTTAGTCTTGTATTCAGCTTCATTATTCTATTCAGTTCTTTTCAGGAGACGCCCTTTTGACGCCTTTCTCGCCATTTTTTTATCATGGTATTCTGGAGCCCTCTTTTTAGCTTGAATTATTGAATTATAATCCACTTTTACAATTCCTGGTGTTGTTTCCCCTTTAGTTGGTAATTCTCTGTCATTTCACCTGTTTTGTGTTTGATGGCTTTCTTTGAAGATAGATAATAGCTCTTTTTTCTATTTATTCGTGTTTTCAAGCCAATCGTATATATATATATATATATATATATATATATATATATATATATATATATATATATATATATATATATATACATATATATGTTTTTATATGTATATATACTAATGTATATATATATATATATATATATGTGTGTGTGTGTGTGTGTGTGTGTGTGTGTGTGTGTGTGTGTGTGCACGTGTTTACGCAGTGACAGTATTTGTATTAATATCATTATTATTATTAGTTGTTGTTGTCGTTGTTGTTATGAGACGTGAAAATGTTTTTGAAAGGCAGGTGCAGTTGTGAAGCTTCTAGAATAAATATTTGTAACTCCCAGTTAGCTTTCAGCTAGAAAAACAACTCTCAATGAAATAGAAAAACAAAACAAAAAAAAATGTATTGCTATTGAATAGAAATTCACGTTGTGAAGTGATTAGAAGGGACGTTAAAAGGATATGTGTGAGTGTGTGTGTGTGTGTGTGTGCATATGTATATATATATATATATATATATATACATGCATATGTATATATATATATATATATATACGTTGTTTTTCGCTAATTTCCAATAGCCGAAATACGATTCTCGCTAATTTATATTTGTATTAATCTCCAGAGTCTAGCTATTGACCAGTTAATTTTCTTGATTTTTTTTTAGTTAATTCTATTGACTGATGAATAACTTTTGTTAATTTTAAAACCATTCTGTTGAGAACTTAATTCGTTTTGTGATATTTTGCAATTTTGCAATAACACACATACTGAATTCATCCGCCAAAACTAAAGGTTGCCCCCCTTGTCGAGCCCCACGTGGGTTATGATAACGGTCAGTCCTTGGCTTGGCACTGAACTAAAAGCCTGTTGAGAAAGTGACTTCCTTGTTCGATCATCTTACCAAAAGCTTAACATTATTTGTCTAAGCACGGCGGTGGATTGGCAGTATCAGTAGAGGATCGGACGCCATGCTTTGCAGCACAGTTATGTCCCTTTACGGACTGAGTTCAAATCCCGTCGAGGTTAACTTTGCCTTTCATCCTTACGGGGTCGATAAAATAAAGTACCAGTAATGTACTGGGTAATTGCTGGCCTTGTGCCAAAAGTAGAAACAATTACTTGTCTAAGAAGACAGTACTTGATTTAGGAGTTGCAGAAACCCAAATGCTGGATTTTACCAACCTTCCACTGGTCCGGGTATAATTTTCAATCATATTTTATTTGTTTGACCCGAATTACTTGGTCGTTTCTATAGCTGTGCGGATAATGGTTTAACCATCGTCTCAGTGTGTTTGGCCTTTTAACTTATGTTGTAGCTCTAGTTCATAGACGATAAACGGAAAAAATGAATATAAAAACTGAGCATTATAATAAATGTTCGGTGAATCCATACGTACATATATATATGTGTGCATGTATGTATATATATATGCATACTACTGTAGGTATTTTAGGTCTTTATACATATATGTATGTACGTATACATACTTATATTTAAGTAACAGCCGTACTAAGAGTGAGAAATGAAATTTCGTTTCATTTTTTCCGTTTATCGTTTTCGGTACCCCGGCCGATTAACTCACTCGATATGCAAATTAGGCTGCTCAGCCGTTAATATGCATAAGGAAAGTATATACTTTCAGACGTTCAATCATCTGGCAGGAAGGTATACGTTGCTGACGATAGCTAATAAGCTTGAAACTAGTACAGCGTTCCTTTGTCAGTGTTGAACAAATAAGCAACGATGAATGCTAGACACTACGGCTTAATACGGGATGTTTGTTTACAAACACACCGAGCATTATAATAAATGTTCGGTGAATCCATACGTACATATATATATATGTGTGCATGTATGTATATATATATACATACTACTGTACGTTTGTATACATATATGTATGTACATATACATACTTATATTTAAGTAACAGCCGTACTAAGAGTGAGAAATGAAATTTCGTTTCATTTTTTCCGTTTATATATATGTATATATATATATATATACATATATAAAAGTGTCGAAGTCAGTGCTGCAACATGTGTACAAAATTTATTTCCACATTGCAATTATTTTGATATCGATCAGCTCGGGGTACAATCACGGTGACGGGACCCGTCCCGTTTTCGGCATTTCATCAGATATGCGAGCTTATATATGCAAAGACACATCGAACAACGTACCGCCTGTAACTGTTGTTACATACCGAACTAACATATATGTAGATAAATAAATAGATATATTTCTTTATTAGCCACAGGGGCACAAAAGAAGGGGACAAATACAAAGGGGGAAGTTTACATACAATAAAAACGTGTAAAATGTTATCACAGATGGAATTTAAAAGTTAGTCGATTTTCCCCAATAGAGGGAGACAGTTTATATGGGTAACACATACCCCCGAAAAAAATGTGCAACCCTCATCTCCAGGAGTACGAAGAGCTTGTACTCCTTTCCTCTCCTCCTCCTTTTCCTCAATCTACAGGCTGATATAGAGAGAAGGCCCATTCACTCGGGCCATTCTCGCCACTTTCACCCACCTTTCATAAAACTTGCTGGGGTACAGCACCTCTCTCTCCATCCTGATTCTTCTTCCAAAGTGGTATTTGAAAAAAAGAATCAGTTGTTGGCCGGAGAGAAAGGTGTCTGACCTCAGCCCTTTCAACCTTGTCCACCATACAACCTCTTTCGCCATAGCTATCACACAAAGGAAAACCGCCTCTCCTTCGTTTTTGAAGGAGGGTGGCGGTTTGATCATGACAATGGACTCGGTGGTCAACTGGATTGGTCCCACCCGCGACAATAGTCGTTCTACATATCCCCACAGGTCAGTGACGCCCGGGCAGTGTATGAATGCGTGCGCGACGGTTTCTTCGTCTCGCACGCACCTCGGACAGATCTTTTTTGCAGGGTCCCTGCCCGGGCGCCCATGTCTGTAGAGCTTGTCTCGAACTGGTAGAGCTCCTCGGTAGCACTGCCAGGCCAGGGACTTTTGGAAGTTGTCCATCGGTCCCGGGCGGAAGGTCCTACCGAACAGACTGGCCAGTTCATCTTCCTCCACGCCCAGAGTTTCACCGAGCGCGTCGTCGCACTTGCTGCGGACCAACCCTCTATAGAATGACGAAGTGGAGTCTCCACTGATCGCCGGGTCCGCCTGCCAGAGGGCTGTGAGCGCCTGAGCACATTCGATGTGCCAGTCGCCCATTTTCCTCGGTCTCTGCTTGACCCAGGACTGCAGCTCGGTCAGTGAGACGAGTCGTGGGAAGGCTCGCCTCACGAACGGGGCCCACACCGGTTGTCCGGTGAGGAATACGTAGAGATGCCGCAGCCTGAGCGCGTGTTTGCGCATCGTCAACCACGGCATCCCCAGCCCTCCGTTAGAAGGGTGTTGGCAGCAGATGGATCTTCTTACCAAAGGAGCCCGCCTCTTCCAAAGGAATCGGAAGAGGGCGCGCTCCATTTTGGCGAGCGTTTTGGCTGGACAAGGCACGACGGTCAAGCGGTAGTAGATGGCGGACGCTATAAAAGTGTTCGCCACCTCCGCTCGACCTTTCAAGGATAGTTTGCACTCGGCCCACTTCTGGGTGAGTGCAAACACCTTGGCCGTCACTTCGTTCCAGTTCTTCTCCACCTGGAGGTCCGGACCAAACCAGACCCCGAGCAGCTTTACCGGTCCTTCCGTCCAGCGTCCGACGACGCCATCGGAAGGCATCGGTCTGCCTCTGCACGAGATAACCGGATAACCGGATCCGCCTGCCAGAGGGCGGTGAGCGCCTGGGCACACTCAGTGTGCCAGGCGCCCAGTTTTCTCGGTCTTTGCTTGACCCAGGATTGCAGCTCGGTGAGTGAGACGAGTCTGGGAAAGGTTCGTCTCACAAACGAGGCCCACACCGGTTGTCCGGTGAGGAATACGTAGAGGTGCCGTAGCCTTAATGCGTGTTTACGCATCATTAGCCACGGCATCCCCAGCCCTCCTTTCGAAGGGTGTTGACAGCAGATGGATCTCCTCACCATAGGAGCCCGCCTCTTCCAAAGGAATTGGAAGAGCGCGCGCTCCATCTTGGTGAGGGTTTCCCTTGGGCAGGGCACTACGGTCAGGCGGTAGTAGATGACGGACGCTATATAAGTGTTCGCCACCTCCGCCCGACCTTTCAGGGATAGTTTGCAACTGGCCCACTTCTGGGTCAGTGCAAACACCCTGTTCGTAACCTCCGCCCAGTTTTTCTCCACCTGGAGGTCCGGTCCGAACCAGACCCCGAGCAACTTCACCGGGCCCTCCGTCCAGCGTCCGACGACGCCATCAGAGGGCATCGGTCTGCCCCTCCACGTGCCGAGTTGCAAACCGATCGACTTGTCCCGGTTCAGCTTAGCCCCTGTGAACTTTTCGTACTCCTCCAGTAAGGTGCCGACCGCCTCGATTTCGGAGGCCGTCGACACCATTACTGTCACATCATCGGCGTAGGCTGACACCGCTTTCCGCAATCCCGGTTCCAAAGGGATGCCCTGCAACAACTCCAACTTCCGCAGTAGTGGCTCGAGAGTCAACACATACAGAAGGGAGGAGAGAGGGCACCCTTGTCGGATGGACCGCGCGATTTTGAACGGCTCCGAGAGGTAGCCGTTCACCTTGACCCTAGAGCAGATGCGGCTGCTGTGCATAGCAGTGATCCAGCCCCTGAAAACGGGTCCGAAGCCTGCCGCCGCTAGCACCGCATCCAGGTAACCATGGTCGACCCTATCGAACGCCTTAGATTGATCCAAGTTGATCAGAGCCCCACCAAAGCCGGGTTCGTTCCCAACCCTCTCTATGATGTATCGCATGAGGTGGAGGTTGTCATGGATGGACCTGGACGGGATAGCGCATGTCTGCGCATCTCCCACCAGGTTGCCCACGACAAGCGCCAACCTCTTTGCTAGCACCTTGGCCAAAATCTGTAACTCTGTATTTAGCAGAGTTATGGGCCTGAAGTTACTTATTTCGTCCCCCTTGTTCTCGTCCTTCCTCACTAGCGTGACTACGCCCTTGGTCACAGTACAGGGAATTATCCCGTTCTGTTGCCAGTTGCAGTAGACCGCCTCGAGGAGATCGGGGAACAAGTCCGGCATAGCTAGATATAATTCGTAAGGAAGACCATCGAGACCCGGGGATTTGCGTTTGCCGCATTGGCTCAGCACGTCCTCTATCTCAGCGGCCGAAATCGGCTCCTCGCAGGACTTCGCCTCCCTGTCCGAGAGGCGCGGCAGGCCGTCGAGGTATGGACCGAAGTCCACGTTCCCAACCGGCTCCCCGCCCCTCCCGAACAGTCGGGCAAAGTGCCTTTGAAAGGCCTCACACATCTGCTTAGGCTCAAGAATTGCCCGTCCATCCAGGTCTCGCAAAGACCGGATGGTGGATTTAGTTCCACTGTTGGCCTCTGTCACGCGGGCCCAGCTAACAGCTTTGGCCCCCTCGTTCCCTAGAGCACGTATTTTACTTCGGACAACGCAGCCTTCGTGCTTCGCGTCGAAAAACTGGCTCAAAGCCGTTCTCGACGCTAGCACTCTGGCCACGTCGCCGCTTCTAATTGCCTCTTCTACTCTATCTATTAGCTCCCTTTCCTTCCTATTCCTATCCGCAGCTAGAACCTTACTAAATTCAATCGAGACTACTCTAATCTCTCTCTTTAGAGATACCCACCACCTGCTGTTGACGATCGCTCCAGTCAACCGTTCCTTAACTAACGTACTAATCCGATTCCTGTAGGCTCTACTTGCCGGCAAGGACAAGTTGAGCTTCCAGTAACCGGGGCCCTGTCTATGCGTTCTATCAAGGTTGACCATGCTGGTCACCAACTTGTGGTCTGAATAGCCAACCATGAGCATTTCTGGACAACTTAAAAAGTCCCTGTCCTTATTTCTAACTAAAAATCTATCTAGGTACGATCTAGATGATCCGCTGCGATTTGACCAAGACCAGGTTGGCACCGTCGGAAAATCTAGTCGAAATCTATCGGCCAGGTCAAATCGGCCGAGTAACCCCTTGAGGCTGTTGCACCCCTCTCTATCGGGACATGCCCCTGCATAGTCCCAACGTGCATCCAGGATACCATTCCAATCCCCCACTAAAAGCAGGGAACGGGACGTCCCTAGAAAAGACTCCAGACGCTGGAAAAAGTCGGGCCGCTCTGTCCCAAAAGGGGCATATGCGGCTATCAGCCTAAGGGCTCTACCTTCACCACTGCCAATGTCCAGCACCACCAGTCGACCCCCTGGGTCCAAGTGAACTATCTGTGTTGCAAGGCCCATATGTTTTTGCAGCAGAACGACAACCCCACCCCCACCTCCGGGCTGACAGAGAGATGCGTGCATCTCAAAGTCGTCAAAGGTGGGGGCTAGCTGTCGCATGCTGCTGATCCGGGCCTCGCAGATAACCATCACATTTATAGATTGTGACCTGAGGTCATTTAGAAGCATTGCTTGCTTCCAAGACGAGCCCAGGCCACGCGCATTTAGACACCCTACTCTTAGCACAGCCATGTTGGTGGTAAAGAGAAAAGGCACTTACCTCTCTGCGTCCCGGGAAACGGGCCGCTCAATTTCCATGCTGGTTGGGGATGGGTTGTTGGGTGGGGTGGTGGTTTGTGGAAGTGAGGGGGCATCGGTGTGTTGTGGGGTTGGGGTGTTTGTCGTTGAGAGGGTGTCTGGGTGGGGGGGGGGTGAAATTTTTTAGGAGGACGCGGTTGATTGGTTTGGCGCAGGGGGGGCCCACGTCCTCCGTGAAATTTATTTTCAGTGTTTTGTACAAGTGCATTGGGACTTTTATCATTTTCAAATGAGGTAGTCCCACAGCAGTTATAAAGTTTGGCCCTTCAGTTTGGACCGAAGGGTTTGCTGAAATTGTTTTCCGTAATTCTTTGTTGTCTGTGTTCATGTATGTGTATTGTAAGGTCTTTTTTTGTGTAGCAGTTAGTGTTGTGTGACAGGGAGGGGTGGTTTGTGTGTAGTTTGTGTTCTCTTGGGGGGGGGGTTAAAGTTAACATGTGTGTCTGTGGTGCGTCTCCTCTTCTTTCTTTTTACTTGTTGGAAGGGATCTTTTTCGTCTTGCGACGAAAGAGGTTCGTCTTCCTTGTTGGGTGGGAGGGGTATGTTTTCTGGTAGTGTTTGCGGTGTGCGTGTTTTTGTATTTGTTTTGGGTGGGGAGGGATTGGGTGGGACAGTATTCTGTGTTATTTTTTCACGTGTTTGTTGTTGTTGTTGTTGTGGTGGTGGTGGTGGGGTTGTTGGTTTTTGTTGTTGTTGTGGTTGTTTTTGTTGTTGTAGTTGGGGTGGTGTTGGTGTTGGTAGCAGTGTTTTTTTCTGTGTGAGCTGGGGACAGGCAGCCCTCAGGTGACCTCTATTGCCACAGAGGTAACAGGAGGGACGCCTACCCTCCACAATAATGTTGAGGTGGGTACGGTCATCCAGCATGACGCGCTCAGGGATTTGGGCGATGCGTTCTGGCCTTATTTGGGTCAGAACTTCGAGGCTCGTTCCACTGAACGCGTCGCCGGATGCCTTCCCTATTGAGATGAGGTTGTCCTCGTCTAAATTGAGGAAACCGGTTAGTAACCACCAGTAGTTTATGTTTGGGGTGATGGTGGTTATCCATATCCTCTGGGTTTTTTTACCCATGTAGGTGGGGAAGAAGGTGTAGTGTGTGGACCGAATTGGCGACACAGAGTATTTTTTTGCCGCCAATTCGTCTTTCATCAATATGGATAAACTCCCATAGAGTTTATCCTTTTGTATGAAAGTGATGTCTCTCATCGCGTCTTTCAAGACTAACTGAGTTTCCGCTTGAGATGGTTGCGCTGGTTTCTTTGTTTTATTTAAAATTGTTCGGAATACGACAGTTCGTAATTCCGTCTGTCTTTTTAGCTCCGGAGGTGAATGTATAGAAAACGAACCGTTTTCGCCAAAAGACACATATTTCTTGCCTTTTTCCAGCATTTCTTTTGCTTTTGAAATATCTTCCAGCACATAAGCGACTGATAATTTAGCCGTTTGTGCAAAAGATATTTTGTTTTCGTTTTGGATATTAGTATTGTTTTGTTTCTCGTCGTTTGAGTTGTTTTCATCTTTGTTGTTGTTGTTGTCTTTCTCGTTTCGTGTGTGGATACTTGTGACGTTTGTGTTGTTGTTGTTTTTGTTGTCTTTATTGTTGCTGTTGTTGTCGTTGTTGTTGTTGTTGTTGTTGTTGTTTTCAAATTCTTGTGTAGTTGTGGCTACATCTAGTGGTCGGTCAACAGGTGAAGACAATTCTTCCTCTCTCTGACCTCTGCCTTTGGCATCTGCTGCTGTGACAGTGGCAGGGGGAAGCTGTGAGTATGACTTCCCATTTCCTTCTTTGATTGATGGTGAAGATGCTTCAGCCATTTTTCTCAAAATAGGGTTTTTCGAAGTTTTTCGAAAGATAAAATGTTCACAATACTATTTCGCCCAAAGGCGCAGAATATTTTGAGAGACCGACCAGATCAAAATTTGACCTGGCAGTCCCTCTACAAAATGGTACAAAAATGAAAGTTTACAGTTTACAATTTCCGTATGAATTTAAACAAAAACTTACCGAGCGAGCTCAGCACATGTGTCCATCGTAGAGATAGATAGATAGATAGATAGATAGATATATTTCTTTTATTTGCCACTAGGGCATCAAAAGTGGGACAAGTACAAAGGGGGGAGTTTACACAAAAAGGCGTCCTCAATAAGGAGGAGGCAATAACAAAATATAAAAATAAAATAAGATATAACAAAAAATAAAATTTTTAACAAAATCCTCAATAGAGAGGAGGCGCCTTGGGGGGTCGCACACACCCCCGAAAAAAGTGTGCAACCCTTCTCCTCAGGAGCACAGAGAAGGGGTGCTCCCTTGGTCTTTCATCTTCCTCACCTATAGTCTGATGTAGAGTGAAGGCCCATTCACACGGGCCATTCTCGCCACTTTCACCCATCTTTCATAGAAACGGCTGGGGTGCAGCACCTCTCTCTCCATCCTGATCCTTCTTCCGAAATGATATCGGAAGAAACGGACCAGTTGTTGGCCAGAGAGTAAGGTGCCCGACCTCAGTCCTTTCAGACGCGTCCACCATACAACCTCTTTCGCCATGGCTATTACGCACAGAAACACCGCCTCTGCTTCATCTTTGAAGGGGGGAGGCGGCTTGATCATTACAATAGACTCGGTGGTCAACCGGATCGGTCCCACCCTTGACAGCAGTTGTTCGACATAGCCCCACAGATCGGCTACGCCCGAGCAGTGTACTAATGCGTGTGCAACGGTTTCCTCGCCGCACACGCATCTGGGACAGATCTTTTTGGCGGGGTCCCTACCCGGGCGCTCGTGTCTGTAGAGCCTTTCTCGAACGGGTAAAGCCCCTCGGTAGCACTGCCAGGCCAGGGACTTCTGGAAGTTGTCCATAGGTCCCGGGCTGAATGTCCTACCGAACAGGCTGGCCAGTTCGTCCTCCTCCATGTCTAGGGCTTCTCCGAGGGCGTCGTCGCACCTGCTGCGTACCAGCCCTCTATAGAATGTTGCGGTGGAGTCTCCACTGATAACCGGATCCGCCTGCCAGAGGGCGGTGAGCGCCTGGGCACACTCAGTGTGCCAGGCGCCCAGTTTTCTCGGTCTTTGCTTGACCCAGGATTGCAGCTCGGTGAGTGAGACGAGTCTGGGAAAGGTTCGTCTCACAAACGAGGCCCACACCGGTTGTCCGGTGAGGAATACGTAGAGGTGCCGTAGCCTTAATGCGTGTTTACGCATCATTAGCCACGGCATCCCCAGCCCTCCTTTCGAAGGGTGTTGACAGCAGATGGATCTCCTCACCATAGGAGCCCGCCTCTTCCAAAGGAATTGGAAGAGCGCGCGCTCCATCTTGGTGAGGGTTTCCCTTGGGCAGGGCACTACGGTCAGGCGGTAGTAGATGACGGACGCTATGTAGGTGTTCACCACCTCCGCCCGACCTTTCAGGGATAGTTTGCAACTGGCCCACTTCTGGGTCAGTGCAAACACCCTGTTCGTAACCTCCGCCCAGTTTTTCTCCGATAGATAGATAGATAGATAGATAGATAGATAGATAGATTTCTTTATTTACCATAAAGGCATAAAAAGAAGGGACAAATACAAAGGGGGAGTTTACATACAATCGAGTAAAAAGGGTATAAAATGAAAATAATCGAAAACAACCTCAAAAGGGAGGGGACGTGATGGGGGTTACACACACCCCCGAAAAAGTGTGCAATCCTTTGCCCGGGGAGCACATGGAGAAGGTGCTCCCCTCTCCTTCACTTCTTTACCTACAGGATGGTATACAGAGAAGGCCCATTTACACGAGCCATTCCCGCCACTATCACCCACCTTTCATAAAACTGCCTGTGGCCAAGCACCTCTCTCTCTATTCTTATCCTTCTTCCGAAGTGATATCGGAAGAAGTAGACCAGACTATGGCCAGAGAGGAAGTTGCCTGACCTCAGACCTTTCAATCGTGTCCACCAAACAACCTCTTTCAACATGGCTATTACGCACAGAAAAACCGCCTTTGCTTCCTTTGTGAAGAGGGGAGGCGGTTTGATTGTCATCACGGACTCGGCGGTCAATTGAATCGGCGCCACCCGCGACAGAAGTCGTTCGGCGTAGCCCCACAGATCAGCCACGCCCGGACATTGCACCAATGCGTGCGCAACGGTTTCTTCGTGACGCACGCATCTAGGGCAAATCTTTTTCGAGGGATCCCTGCCCGGGCGCCCGTGTCTGTAGAGCCTCTCTCGAACGGATAGAGCCCCCCGGTAGCACTGCCAGGCTAGTGACTTCTGGAAGTTGTCCATTGGTCCTGGGCCGAAAGTCCTACCGAACAGGCTGGCCAGTTCGTCTTCTTCCGTGTCCAGCGACTCTCCAAGGGTGTCATCGCCCCTGCTACCCACCAGCCCTCTATAGAATGATGAGGTGGGTTCTCCACCGATGGCCTGGCCCGCTTGCCAGAGATCCCTGAGCGCCTGAGCACACTCAGTGTGCCAGTCTCCCAGTTTTTCGGATCTTTGCTTGACCCAGGACTGCAGCTCGGTGAGCGAGACGAGTCTCGGAAAGGCTCGTTTCACGAACGGAGCCCACACCGGTTGACCAGTGAGGAATACCTGTAGGTGCCGTAGCCTTAATGCGTGCTTACGCATCATCAACCACGGCATCCCCAGCCCTCCTTTCGAAGGTTGTTGGCAGCAGATGGATCTTCTCACCATAGGAGGGCGCTTCTTCCAAAGAAATTGGAAGAGCATGCGTTCCATGGTGGTGAGTGTTTCCTTAGGGCAAGGCACGACAGTCAGGTGGTAGTAAGTGACGGACGCTATGTAAATGTTCGCCACCTCCGCCCGGCCTTTTAGGGACAGCTTACACTTGGCCCATTTCTGGGTTAGTGCAAACACCTTGTTCGTAACCTCGTCCCAGTTCTTTTCCACCTGGAGGTCCGGTCCAAACCAGACCCCAAGCAACTTTACCGGGCCCTCCGTCCAGTGTCCGACGACACCGTCGGGAGGCATCGGTCTGCCTCTCCACGTTCCGAGTTGCAGCCCGATGGATTTTTCCCGGTTATGTTTCGCTCCTGACAACCTTTCGTAATCCTCCAGTAAGGTACCGATCGCCTCGATCTCCGAGTCGGTCGATACCATTACTGTTACGTCATCGGCGTAGGCCGACACCGCTTTGCTCAATCCTGGTTCCAGGGGGATACCCTGCAACAACTCTAACTTCCTCAGTAAAGGCTCGAGAGTCAATACGTACAGAAGGGAGGAGAGAGGGCACCCCTGTCGAATGGATCGTGTGATTTCGAACGGCTTCGAAAGGTAGCCGTTCACCTTGATCCTAGAACAGATGTGGTTGCTATGTAAGGCAGTGATCCAGCCTCTGAAAACAGGACCGAACCCAGTCGCCGCTAGCACCGCATCCAGGTAACCATGGTCGACCCTATCGAAGGCCTTAGACTGATCCAAGTTGATCAGGGCCCCACCGAAGCCGGGTTTGTTGCCAACCCTCTCTATTATGTATCGCATGAGGTGGAGGTTATCGTGAATGGACCTGGATGGGATAGCACATGTCTGCGCATCTCCCACCAGGCTACCCACGACAAGCGCCAACCTCTTTGCTAACACCTTGGCCAAAATCTTTAACTCTGTGTTTAGCAGGGTTATGGGCCGAAAATTATTTATACTATCCCCCTTGTTCTCGTCCTTCCTCACCAGCGAGACTACGCCCTTGGCTACAGAACAAGGAATTCTCCCGTTCTGCTGCCAATTGCAGTAGACCGCTTCGAGGAGTTCGGAGAAGAAGACCGGCATTGCTAAATAAAGTTCGTAAGGTATACCATCGAGACCTGGAGATTTGCGTCTGCTGCATTGGCTCAGCGCATCTCCGATCTCATCAGCCGAGATTGGTCCCTCGCAGGACTCTGCCTCTTCGCTCGAGAGACGCGGCAGGCGGTCGAGGTATGGACCGAAATCCACGTCCCCGCCCGGACCCTCGCCTCCCCCGAATAATCGGGCAAAGTGCCGTTGAAAGACCTCGCAAATCTGCTTAGGCTCCCGGATCACCCGTCCATCCTCGTCTTGCAACGACCGGATGGTGGATCGATTTCCACTCTTAGCTTCTGTGACGCGGGCCCAGCCAACGGCTTTGGCCCTCTCATTACCTAGAGCACGTATTTTACTTCGAATGACGCAGCCTTCGTGCTTTGCATCGAAAAACTGGTTCAAGGCCGTCCTCGATGCCAGCACTCTGGCCACATCTTCGCTCTTGATTGCCTCTTCTAATTTACCTGTTAATTCTTTCTCGTTTCTATTCCTATCGGCAGCTAACATCTTGCTATAACTTATTGATTCTGTTCTAATCTCTCTTTTGAGAGATGCCCACCATCGGTTGTTGACGATTGCACCCGTCAACCTCTCCTTAACTAATCTGCTAATCCGGTTTCTGTAAGTCTCTTTTGCCGGTAAAGACAAATTAAGTTTCCAGTAACCGGGACCCTGTTTATGTGTTTTCTAGAGATTGACTACGCAGGTCACTAATTTGTGATCCGTATAGCCAACCGTGCGCATTTCTGGACAGCTTAATATGTCCCTATCCTTACTTCTAACTAAGAATCTATCTAAGTACGATCTAGATTGACCACTGTGGTTTCTCCAAGTCCAGGTAGGCACAGTTGGAAAATCTAGTCGATATCTATCGACCAAGTTAAAACGGTCGAGTAACCCCTTGAGGCTGTTACACCCCTCTATTAGGACATGCTCCTTCATAGTCCTAACGTGCATCTAGGATGTCATTCCAATCCCCCGCTAGAAGCAGGGAACGCGACGTTCCCAGAAAAGTCTCCAAACGCTGGAAGAAGTCGGGCCGTTCAGCTCCGAAAGGGGAGTAGACGGCCACCAGTCTCAAGGCCGCACCTTCACTACTGCCAACGTCTAGCACCAACAAACGACCCTCCGGGTCCGAGTGAACAACATGTACGGCAAGACCCAGGTGTTTTTGCAGCAGTACGACAACCCCACCCCCACCTCCAGGTTGACAGAGAGATGCATGCACCTCAAAGTCATCGAAGGTAGGGGCCAGCTGCCTCACGACGCTGATCCGAGTCTCACAGATAACCATTACATTTATACCACATGACCTGAGGTCATTTAGAAGCTTGGCTTGCTTCCAAGTTGAGCCCAGGCCACGTGCATTCAAACATCCTACTCTTAACACATCCATGTGGGCGGCAGAGCCAAAGGAGAGTGTAGAGACCTACCTTTTTGCTTCCCGGGGTTCGGGTCGCACGACTTCCATGGGGTCGGGGGTGTTGGGTGAAGGGGTGTCTTGTGGTGGTGTGGGGTCGTCAGTGTGTGGTGGGGTTGGGGTGTTTGGAGTTGTGTTGGGGAGGGGAAGGGGAGGGGGAAAGCTTTTTAGTAGGACGCGGTTTATGGGTTTGACAAAGGGTGGTCCTACGTCCTCCTTAAAATCCTTTTTTAGTTTTTGGTAGAGGTTCATTGGGATCTTTATTAATTTTAAATGTGGGTAGTTTTCTGAAGAAACAAAGTTTACACCTTCGGTTTGTACCGAAGGATTATTGTTTATGAGTTCATTTAATTTATTATTGTTTCTGTTGATGTAAGTATAGTGTAATGTCTTTTTTTCGGATGGTGTGAGTGTTTCGAAGAGGGGAGGGGCAGGTTTGGTTTTGTTTGTTGCTGGAGGGGTGTTTTGTGTTTTGTTGGATTGTGTTGACATTTGGGTGGGGGTTGTTTGGCCTTGTGTGTTTTGCACATGTTTTCTTTTTTTCCTTTTAATCTGTCTGAAGGACTCCGTTTCTTCCTCCGAATTCGTTGGGTTATCTTCAGTGTTGGGGGGAAGAGGTATGTTTGCTGGTAATGTTTCCGTGTTGGTTTTCTTTGTGGGGGAGATGGATGTCACTATGTTAGACTGTGTTGTGTGTTGTAGCTGCGGTGGTTGTGTTGTTTTATTGAGTGAGGGGTTGGGTGGGCCTGTATTTTGTGTGGGGTAATGTGTTGTGGTGGTGGTGTAGTTTTACTGAGGGACGGGTTGGGTGGGACTGAGTTTTGTTGTTTGTTTATCTGTTGTGGTGGTGGTGGAGCTGGTGTTGGTAGCAGGGTTTTCTTTTTGTTGAGTTGGGGACAAGCCGCCTTCAGGTGCCCTCTGCCTGCACAGATATGACAGGACGGCCTTCTCCCCTCCACGCTAATGTTTGTATACCCGTGGCCCTCTAATAGGATTCTGTCGGGTATTTGTGCGATGCGTTCAGGCTTCATTTGCACTACAAGTTCTATACCTGTTCCACTGAACGCATTGCCTGTGGTTTTCCCAATGGAAATCACGCTGTCATTTGCTGGATCGATGAAGCCAGCTATGAGCCAGCAGTAGTCCACATCTGGCATCATTGCATCCAGCCATATGCGTTGAGTTCTTTTACCCATATAAGATGGATAAAAGGTAAAAAATTTTGAACGAATCGGTGACAAAGCACATTTTTTTGCCGCCGATTCGTTCTTCATAATAATCGCTAGGCTTCCATACAGTCTGTCTTTTCTTATGAAAGTGGTTTCATTAAGTACTTCTGTAAGTACTGTTTTGATTTCTGTTTGAGTTGGCTGTTCAGGTTTTTTAGAAATGTTGTTGATGGTGCGGAAATCGACCGTTCGACTTTCAATGTCTTTGGTGAGTTCTTGAGGCATTTTTACCGATAAAATACCATTTTCTCCTTCAGTTATA
>OZ024741.1:46107190-46179690 GCA_964016885.1 Eledone cirrhosa
GTGCAACGAAAGATTTATGTAAATTATGTAAACTATATATATGTGTTTGTGTCTATATTGTATCTGTATTATTTTTGACCGTCGGTCAGTCAATGGCAACATTGAGGACCGATTAAGTTAGATCGCAGATATAAAAGACAGCGAGAAGCGAAAACCAACCAAACAGTGAGTGTGTTCTGTTATTAATTCTGGCAATATTACACAAATATGACCCTCCCCAAGTATAACAATATTTGTTTCGACACACGATTTCATATAAAAAACCTCGCTAAACTAATTCATCGCCGCTACGGCATTAGCTTGTGCCAAGCTGAAAGGTTATTGAAAGACACTGTTTTCTGTTATATAAAAACTACAATAACAACAGAACAAATCCGCTTCTTAAAACACTGTGTTTCCTCCAAAACATACACAACAAACATATCAAAACAAGTAAATAATTTATTATTGAACAAAACACAAGCCGAACGACTAAAACACACAATAACAGTTAATATGAAAAGAACAACATACACAAAAGTCAACGCACTCTACAAACAGAAACGCATTAACGGTAAGGAAATCCGAAATCTCATCACACCAAACGAGAGAGATAACTTCATGAGCGCCATCAGACGTGAAACGAAATACGCTCAAAACGAATGCAATAGGTATTTCAAGAAGAAATTAGAATGGATGAATAAGAAAAAACTACAAGAAAGGAAAACCGAATATTCTCAAAAATACCCAGATAACATCGACAATATCCGTATGACTGATGTAAAACTACCGGAAGAATTTACCAATGACCACACAGTAAATATCTATGGGAACACTTTAATCAGCGAACAAGAACAACAAATCCTACTGTTACCACCAAAATTTGCCATCTACAAAAAGATTAACCCTATGGAGTGCAAAACGTAGCTGGAAAAGTGTTTCACAAAAATACGTTGGAATGCAAAGGTAAACAACAACAACAATAATAACGGTAGTAGTAATATAAACAATAACTCTGAGTATAGAAATAACAGCCATAACCATAACAATGGCAGGAAAGTGAGAAATAGTGATAATGGTAATAATACTAGCGATAGACAGAACAACAACAACCACAATAATAATAATAATAGAAACGTTATCCACAGACACAGCGACAGTGACCACAGTAGTAATAACGGTAACAATACGAACAACAACAACAACAATAACCACAGTGGTAATAATGGAAATAGTACATGTAGCAACATCAACAAAAATAAGAAACATAATAATAGTAACAACCACAATGGTAGAAATAACAGTAACAACAACAACAATAACGGTGAAGTAAACAACAATACATCTAGCAATCATAACAATAATAATAATGCTAATGATAGAAACAACAACAACCACCCTGATAACAACAATAGCAACACACACACACACAACTATGACGATAGATATAATGACAACCCCTTAGAGAAACTATTTTTCAACCCAGCTGACAAAACATATAAGATGGGTAATATCTATCCTACGAGGTTACCCTTTAATAAAAGAGTTTGCATACCACAGCAAATAGATGACGAGACAGAGGCACAGTTCACCATAGCTAGAAATAAGATTAGACAAGTAGTAGACAGGTATACTAAGAGACAGAGCAGATCAGAGGCCCAACAACTTGGGAGGAAACCTGTAGAAGGCTTGGTTAGCCTCAAGCAGCGCACAAGGGATGGTAGGATGTCAATAGATAGCATGTCGAACTACATCGAGGCTATGCAACCCCACATCACCAACACGAGCGAAGTTGCACAACAAACACACGATGGGAGAGAAAAAATCCTCAACGCTCACATGATGATGTGGACTGACATCCTAAAGCCAAGCAGACGCACTGCCAACAACTTCCAGGCGTTTAACAATGGCATACCACCCTTGTATGGGCTCCGCAAAGACCACAAGACAGTCGACGGCCCGACAACAGGACCACCAACAAGACCCGTATGCGGAGCTAATATAGCTAGCAACTACAGGATCTCCTACTTCCTCTCGATGGTTATACGCCGCATAATCAAGATGTCCCCAGATGTATGTGAAAGTACAGAGGACCTCCTCAGCAGAATCAGTGAGTGCAACAAAAACAGGAGCCTATCCAACTGCATAATAGGCAGCATGGATGTGGTGTCACTGTACCCATCCATTAACATTGATTTTGCTGTGAAAAGATGTGTGGAGATGATCATCGAGAGTGAGGTGGAGTTCTGCGACGTCGACACAGACGAACTGGGCCTCCTACTTAGACTTACCTACGACACTGACTACCTAGACAGCCATGACCTTAGATGTTTCTGCCCTAGTAGACCTATAAGAGGTAGACCCCCCACCATAACCTCAATGGCAAAAAAGACTCCCATGGGAAGGTGGATTGGGTGGACCAAAGCTATACGGACCCCCCAAAACAATGATCAGGTAAGAAAAATGGTCGCACATGCAATAGGGGCTAGTATCAAAACTACCCTAAAGGGCCACATATTTAAGTTCAATGAGAAAATCTACACCCAAAATGAGGGAGCAGCCATTGGCGTCAGCATAGCTGGTGATGTTACCAACCTTTTCATGGTATGGTGGGAAAGGAGACTTAAAGATCTCCTTAATGAAAGCTCCATAGACCTCATCATGTACTCTCGTTATGTAGACGATATCAATATAGTTATAAGAACACCCCCACTAGAGAGCACTAACAAGTTTGAATTAGAACGTAGCACGATGGAAAGCATCCAGCAGATAGCTAATTCCATACACCAGAGCATAACTGTAACTATCGACTTCCCTTCCAAACACCCTAACAATAGACTACCTGTATTAGACACAGAACTCTGGATTAACACTATAGACGAGAGAGGCCAAATTCTCCACTCACACTATGCTAAACCCATGGCCTCTAAATACCTGATACTCAAAAACTCAGCAATGTCCAGTAGTGCTAAGTTTAATATTCTGATCGCAGATTTGGTACGAGTGATGAAGAATGTGTCCAGCATGTGCGACCCAACAGAAATGGAAAGACACATCCAACACTTCATCAACCGCATGCAGTTCTCTGGCTACAACCAAAGAGACAGAGTCAGAGTATACGAAGGAGCCATGGAAAAGTATAAGACCCTCATAGAACTGGACATGAAAGGAATTTGCCCATTATACAGGAGCAAATCATGGAATAGCTTAGATAGGGCTAGACATAAGATAGGGAAGGCCACATCATGGTACGACAACCAGAGATATCAGAGTGTCATGTTTGTGGACGCCACCCCTGGAGGGAAATTAGCTAACCAGTGTAGAAAGGCCCTGAGAAAGACCCACTTAAAAATAAAGGTGGTAGAAAAGCCAGGAACCACCATAAAATCCCTGATCAGCAAAACCTACCCCTTTAAGAAAACCCACTGTACCAATAGGAAATGTATCAAAACTGTAAAACTAGAAACGTAGTCTATAGCATAAGATGTACAGAGGGTACTTGCAGAAACATGACAACAACATACATAGGCGAAACAGCTCGTAGCATAGGTGAAAGGATAGACCAACACTGGGGGGAACTAAAAGGACGAAAAAACGGGTCAGTACTATACAAACATGCTAGACAACAACATGACGGTAACATAGACAACATAGAAATTAGAATAATATCTAAACATAGGAATGACCCAGCAGATAGGCAAATCAGAGAGGCCAGTAAAATAGAAATTAGAAGACCAAAGCTAAACAGAAAGAATGAGTGGAACAACAACAACACCCAAACAAACAACACTGACCTAACAGAAGTATAAATAAGTAAATAAAATAAAATAAAATAAAATAAAATAAGATAAATAAATACATACACAAGCACAATAACAACAAGCACATAAACACACACTAGTCACCCAGCAGACACAACACTATACACACTAGTCACACAGCAAACGTAACACTATACACACACGCAAACGCATGCGCAAAGAAGACAAAATAAAATAAACAAACAAGCAAATAAATAAATATATAGACAGACTGAATAAAAAATGGCGTAGACATACAACACAACAGGAGGAAATAATATACACCACTGACGATGTTGCAGATGTGCAACGAAAGATTTATGTAAATTATGTAAACTATATATATGTGTTTGTGTCTATATTGTATCTGTATTATTTTTGACCGTCGGTCAGTCAATGGCAACATTGAGGACCGATTAAGTTAGATCGCAGATATAAAAGACAGCGAGAAGCGAAAACCAACCAAACAGTGAGTGTGTTCTGTTATTAATTCTGGCAATATTACACAAATATGACCCTCCCCAAGTATAACAATATTTGTTTCGACACACGATTTCATATAAAAAACCTCGCTAAACTAATTCATCGCCGCTACGGCATTAGCTTGTGCCAAGCTGAAAGGTTATTGAAAGACACTGTTTTCTGTTATATAAAAACTATATATATATCTCAACTGTCTTCATGGTTCAATTCCAATATGAGCAGTACTGGAATATTGGCAGTACTGCCAATACTGCAATTGGAATTGAACCATCAAGACAGTTGAGATATGTCATACATCAATTCATATATTTTGATTATGTGAACGTCTTCATTTATTAATATTTTGAATAATATTAATAACTCCAGAAAACTTCACTTTAGAGTGCTTTTAATCTATTGTAAAACTATATTCATTGAGTAATCAATGAACCATATTAATCATTGGTTATATATATAGAGTGACGAAACATAAGTCAATTGCATGAACTCATAATCCTTTATTTACTGCTATATATATTTCGATGATAGCCATTGAAGGGCTATGACCTCATCAGGCAGTTATCAGTTCTTAGATATGCCAGCTCTGTGTTTATAGTATTGATGGTATCAGAGCCTTGGGACACACACACACACACATATATATATATATATATATATATATATATATATATATATATATAGGAAAAGGTATGACCCCGACGGCAGAGCTCAAACCCTTTCGACGGCTATTTCTGGAGTCCAGAAATAGCCGTATATATATATATGTGTGTGTGTGTGTGTATATATGTATATATATATATATATATATATATATATATATATATATATATATATATATATATAATTCAATGATATTAAATAACTGGAAACTATATTTATAAAACCATATTTATTCTATTATGTATATTTCAAGGGTACCAAAAATTTTGGTACGCTATCATCAGATAAAATACAAAATGTTTTATAAATATTTGACATGACCAAAGATAATATACCTTAACTGTTCAAGTTATGTCTGGAAAGTCTTCTACATATATATATATATATATAAAGAATTAGTATATCTACCAACATATGTATACAGATGCATACCTATGCTAGCAAATATATATGTTTTGTCTTAGTAACTTTGTGGTTCTATGCAAGGAGATGCAGAAAAATTATATGAAAGACGTAGATAAGAAAGTTATGAAAATTGACTTACTTACTAAAATGTCACTCCAACTAATTAGTTTCTGTAAGGGAATAAATATGGTTACGGAGCGTATCGACAGAGAAACCTTACGTCATCAGGGAGTCTATTCTCAGCTAAGCTTCCAGGCAATGCGAGGACACTGGGAATTATATAAAAATAATTCAGTGGATGGAAAAAAGCGAGCGGGGACTAAATTCCAAGACATTGAAAAATTCACTGCCTACTTGGTCAGTGAAATTTTAGTAAGTAAGGCAATTTTCATAACTTTCTTATTTACGTCTTTCATATAATTGTTCTGCATCCCCTTGCATAGAACCACAAAGTTACTAAGACAAAACATATATATTTGCTAGCATAGGTATGCATCTGTATACATATGTTGGTAGATATACTAATTCTTTATAATTATCTCCAAATTATTTGTTGAGCAAAACTGCCGAAATTACTACTATGGTTCATGGTAGTGTCTAGGCCCTTGTCTTAATAGCACCCCACTCCTCACTGATTAACCTCAGTGTCACGTGATTGATTCTTTTGAATTTGCCACTGACCAAATAGCCAGTGAATTTTTCAATGTCTTGGAATTTAGTCCCCGCTCGCTTTTTTCCATCCATTGAATTATTTTTATATAAGTTCCCAGTGTCCTCGCATTGCCTGGAAGCTTAGCTGAGAATAGACTCCCTGATGACGTAAGGTTTCTCTGTGGATACGCTCCGTAACCATATTTATTCCCTTAGAGAAACTAATTAGTTGGAGTGAAATTTTAGTAAGTAAGTCAATTTTCATAACTTTCTTATTTACGTCTTTCATATATATATATATATAGTTATGTAATAAACAACATAAGGCAATTATTCCATTTACCAGTGGTTTCTTAAAAGCAAAAAATTTTGCTTTATCAGAAAGAAAAAATCTTGGTCTGTTTATTGAATTTGGATTTTAAAAACGAAAATGCAATCTATATGAAAGTGAGGCTGGAGAAAGAAGAAGGAAAGGAAAAATAAAATAAAAACACACATGCAAACACAGACACACACACACAAATGCATACAAACACACCCCACCACCACCCCACTCTCAAGAGCGTGAAATTAATAAACATTCGTTGTACTGCCTCTCTGTTTTGTTCCTGTTCAAATTTTCCATTATATATATATATATATATATATATATATATATATACATACACTGATACATACACACACACATATACACATATATATGTGTATATAAATACACACACACACATACATATACACATATATACATACGCACATAAATATCAACACATCCATACATACACATACATATATACAACCACACACACATGTATACACACATATATATATATAGAAATAGAAATATATATATATATATATATATATATATATATATATATATATATATATATATATATGTGCATACACATACACATACATAGCCATACATACATACATATACATACATACATACATGCACACAATCATACCTATATACACACGTACATACATACACATACATAAATGCATACATATGCATGTACAAAATTAGAAAAATATACACACACATATATATTCACACACATATATATATATATATATATATATATATATATATATATATATATATATATATATATAAACAAATAACGAAACGAAATTAAATTTCGTTTCGCTTCTAACTCACTTTTGTATGACTGACGCTTAAACAATTAAGTTAAAGTGTACATCTACATATGTATACGGAAGTATTAGTATGCATATAAATACACACATGTATACATATGTACATGTACTGAATTTTTCACTGGACACTTTACAGTGAGTGTCCAGCTAGTCTGTATGTAACCACACAGGGTTTTAGAGTCATACGAGTTTGACCGGGTTTTAGAGTCAAACTCGTATGACTCTAAAACCCGGTCCGTCTGTGTGGGTACATACAGACTAGCTGGACACTCACTGTAAAGTGTCCAGTGAAAAACTCAGTACATGTACATATGTATACATGTGTGTATTTATATGCATACTAATACTTCCGTATACATATGTAGATGTACACTTTAACTTAATTGTTTAAGCGTCAGTCATACAAAAGTAAGTTAGAAGCGAAACGAAATTTAATTTCGTTTCGTTATTTGTTTTTATCGTTTCCGCTGAACCGGTGCGTACAATGACTCACGTTCTATGCAAATTAGTCTACCCACTACTAATTTTCATAGAAAAAGCATATAACGATATATGCTTTTACAATTCTCTAGAGAAGCCGGAAGATGGGTATATATTGCTGATGAGATGTAATAACATCGAAACTAGTCCAATATTCCTGTCTGGCTCTCTGGAGAATAGAGGAAATGTGTTTCCTTGAAAACTCGTATGACTCTAAAACCCGGTCCGTCTGTGTGGTTACATACAGACTAGCTGGACACTCACTGTAAAGTGTCCAGTGAAAAACTCAGTACATGTACATATGTATACCTGTGTGTATTTATATGCATACTAATACTTCCGTATACATATGTAGATGTACACTTTAACTTAATTGTTTATAAATATATATATATATATATATATATATATATATATAAATTAGAAAAATATACACACATATATATATATTCACACACACACACATATATATATATATATATATATATATATATATATATATGCCTGTTCGTATTTGTCGTTTTTGTGGCTATATACTACGACCACGTACACGTAGTGGATTAATAATTCATATGGTCATATTAATATAGTTTATATATATACATATATATGTATATATATGTACATATATATATATATATATATATATATATATATATATATATATATATATATATATACATATTTCTTTATTTATACACACATATATATATATATATGTGTGTGTATATTTTCATTTTTTATTTTATGTATATATGATTTTATGCATATATGATTGTGTGATTGTGTGTGTGCACGTATTTTTGCGTTATTTTAATTCAGCTTCACTTTCATATTTAATAGAATTTAATTTCAAATCTTATATCCATAAATATTTCATTTGATGAACGTACTGGACGTTTCTGTTAGAATCGTCTTATTTCATGAAACCTTAGGTAATGGAATAATTATATTGTGTTGTTTATTATATAATTAAATAGCTGTGTACTATACATAGAACACTCTTCTTTGCTTTACCTTTTCAACGGAAATACATAATACACACACACACAAACACACACACGCACGCACACACACACACACACACACACACACACACACACACACACACACACACACACACACACACACACACACACACACACACACACACACACACACACACACACACACACACATATATATATATATATATATATATATATATATATATACTTGCCGAAATACTCGCGCCTTGCTGCGTTTCACACATCTTTTTGTAAGAAAATGATGATTGATTTTAAATCAGTGATATAATATTACTCAATGTAAAATGTAATGCATGAAAAATTGGAAACATTATTTTTTGTAATATATCAAATCAAAATTACATTATTAAATCTTATTCTTATTTTGTTTCTTGTAAATAATTATTTTCAAAATATCAATTCAAAACTTTTGTGGATTGGCATCATATCTTGTCATTTACCTATGGTTTAAATTTCATATAAATCGAAGGGAAAACATTTTCAGCGGGGGGTTTGTGCTTCGTGGAACCCTAATAGTGTGTTTAACCTCCATTAGGGTGTCTTAATATTATTGAAACTTGCTGAAATTTTGTGAATAGGCATCATATCTTGTCCTTTACGAATGGTTTAAATTTCATATAGATCGAAGGGAAGTAATTTTCAGCTGGGGTTTTGTGCCCGTGGGAACCCTTTGATTAAAAGAAAATATACGTAAGAAATCAAATGGGCATGAGCCCCCACACATTTGTCAAGTTTCATCAAGATCGGTTTGGTAGTTTTTGAGTTTTAGGTTCACAAACACAGACATAAACAGACAGAAATTGCCATTTATGTATATATACATATATATATAAATGAAAAGTATAGAAATTATTGTAGCAAGAAGCCAACAGTATTCCATAATATATATTCCATATATATATCTATATATATATCTGTGTGTGTGTGTGTGTGTGTGTGTGTGTGTGTGTGTGTGTGTGTGTGTGTGTGTGTGTGTGTGTGTGTGTGTGTGTGTGTGTGTGTGTGTGTGTGTGTGTGTGTGTGTGTGTGTGTGTGTGTGTGTGTGTGTGTGTGTGTGTGTGTGTGTGTGTGTGTGTGTGCGTGTGTGTGTGCGTGTGTGCGTGCGATGGTAGCTAAGAGGCTTCCATAGGCGGTATCCCGGTTGAGTACTCTATGCTCTTACAGAGCAGAGTATGATAGAATAGAAAACGAAAAATCAGTGATGCATCTGAACTCAATTTATTCTGTGTTACAATTGTTTCGCTGACGGACAGCTCGAGACGCAATCATTGTGTGGATCTGTCTGATTCTGGACCCGCAGGTTCGACGGACACGTCTAAAGATTTCGGACCATATTTCCAGTGAGAGAATATGCTCCGAAATCATTAGACATATCCGTCGAACCTGCGGGTCCAGAATCAGACAGATCCACACAATGATCGCGTCACGAGCTGTCCGACGGGGAAACAATTGTAACACACAATAAATTGAGTTCAGATGCATCACTGATTTTACGTTTTCTATTCAATATATATATAAATATATATATATATATATATATATATATATATATATATATATATATATATATATATATATATATATATATACAGAGAGAGAGAGAGAGAGAGAGAGAGAGAGAGAGAGAGAGAGAGAGAGAGAGAGAGAGAGAGACATATAGTTAAGTACGCATGTATCTATGTAGGTGTGCATACAAATAAATATTTATATATGTATTTAGTTCTTTTTTATTAGAGTGAAAATGTTGAAAGCAATATATCATTTGTGCAACCTTTCATTTTACGTCAGTAAAATATGACTTGTTGAAACAATTGACAAAAAATAATCTCAGGCGGCCGGAATGTATAAATTCTAGAAATATGATATTCAACAAATAAGAGTTATACTTCCTTAAATACGCACGTACTTCGATTTTAAATAAAACCACCATTGCCTTCCGGGAACATAAATAATTGTTGATGGATGGAAAGTTTGGGAAACATTTTTTTCAATTGTTGATATATTCTAAATCGTTGTTAATGTTTATGACTAATTTTACCTTGGTTTCTGGACAATTACATGACAGAAATACTCCCACCTTTTTACGCTAGTAATTGTATAATTTGTACTTAAAAAGCGAAAAATAAAAATTAGCCTGATGATACAATTCAATTCTTAAAACTGATAGCTATCGTGAGCTTAAAATGGTTTTAAAACTCAGTAGGGTATTTTCAGTTCATCAAGGACATGTTTTGTTAAAATATCTTCCTTTAGTGCGTGGTGACTAGAACAATATCAGTCTAGATCAGTCTAGAAGCAGTGTGCTGCGAGATCTTCCTAAGTGTGCCGCAAAACTTTGAACGGCACAAATTTCTCACTAAAGAAGCCAGCTATTTGACTGATGATATTCGAAACACTGCAACAAAATAAGTTCATAGCTGTGTTTTTCTTTATTTAGTTTGAGTCATTCTATGTGTCTATGACTAGTCTGTGTCTACGGTTGTATGTCGTCTATGACTAGTCTGTGTCTACGGTTGTATGCCGTCTATGACTAGTCTGTGTCTACGGTTGTATGCCGTCTATGACTAGTCTGTGTCTACGGTTGTATGCCGTCTATGACTAGTCTGTGTCTACGGTTGTATGCCGTCTATGACTAGTCTGTGCCTACGGTTGTATGCCGTCTATGACTAGTCTGTGTCTACGGTTGTATGCCGTCTATGACTAGTCTGTGCCTACGGTTGTATGCCGTCTATGACTAGTCTGTGTCTACGGTTGTATGCCGTCTATGACTAGTCTGTGTCTACGGTTGTATGCCGTCTATGACTAGTCTGTGTCTACGGTTGTATGCCGTCTATGACTAGTCTGTGCCTACGGTTGTATGCCGTCTATGACTAGTCTGTGTCTACGGTTGTATGCCGTCTATGACTAGTCTGTGCCTACGGTTGTATGCCGTCTATGACTAGTCTGTGTCTACGGTTGTATGCCGTCTATGACTAGTCTGTGCCTACGGTTGTATGCCGTCTATGACTAGTCTGTGCCTACGGTTGTATGCCGTCTATGACTAGTCTGTGTCTACGGTTGTATGCCGTCTAAGACTAGTCTGTGTCTACGGTTGTATGC
Organism: Eledone cirrhosa; assembly: GCA_964016885.1. NCBI lineage: Eukaryota > Metazoa > Mollusca > Cephalopoda > Octopoda > Eledonidae > Eledone > Eledone cirrhosa. Next base: position 46,118,940 of record OZ024741.1, read on the forward strand.
CGTCTATGACAAGTCTGTGTCTACGGTTGTATGCCGTCTATGACTATTCTGTGCCTACGGTTGTATGCCGTCTATGACTAGTCTGTGCCTACGGTTGTATGCCGTCTATGACTAGTCTGTGTCTACGGTTGTATGCCGTCTATGACTAGTCTGTGTCTACGGTTGTATGCCGTCTATGACTAGTCTGTGTCTACGGTTGTATGCCGTCTATGACTAGTCTGTGTCTACGGTTGTATGCCGTCTATGACTAGTCTGTGCCTACGGTTGTATGCCGTCTATTACTAGTCTGTGCCTACGGTTGTATGCCGTCTATGACTAGTCTGTGTCTAAGGTTGTATGCCGTCTATGACTAGTCTGTGCCTACGGTTGTATGCCGTCTATGACTAGTCTGTGTCTACGGTTGTATGCCGTCTATGACTAGTCTGTGCCTACGGTTGTATGCCGTCTATGACTAGTCTGTGTCTACGGTTGTATGCCGTCTATGACTAGTCTGTGTCTACGGTTGTATGCCGTCTATGACTAGTCTGTGTCTACGGTTGTATGCCGTCTATGACTAGTCTGTGCCTACGGTTGTATGCCGTCTATGACTAGTCTGTGTCTACGGTTGTATGCCGTCTATGACTAGTCTGTGTCTACGGTTGTATGCCGTCTATGACTAGTCTGTGCCTACGGTTGTATGCCGTCTATGACTAGTCTGTGCCTACGGTTGTATGCCGTCTATGACTAGTCTGTGCCTACGGTTGTTTGACGTCTATGACTAGTCTGTGCCTACGGTTGTATGCCGTCTATGACTAGTCTGTGTCTACGGTTGTATGCCGTCTATGACTAGTCTGTGTCTACGGTTGTATGCCGTCTATGACTAGTCTGTGTCTACGGTTGTATGCCGTCTATGACTAGTCTGTGCCTACAGTTGTATGTCGTCTATGACTAGTCTGTGCCTACGGTTGTATGCCGTCTATGACTAGTCTGTGCCTACGGTTGTATGCCGTCTATGACTAGTCTGTGTCTACGGTTGTATGCCGTCTATGACTAGTCTGTGTCTACGGTTGTATGCCGTCTATGACTAGTCTGTGTCTACGGTTGTATGCCGTCTATGACAAGTCTGTGTCTACGGTTGTATGCCGTCTATGACTAGTCTGTGTCTACGGTTGTATGCCGTCTATGACTAGTCTGTGTCTACGGTTGTATGCCGTCTATGACTAGTCTGTGTCTACGGTTGTATGCCGTCTATGACTAGTCTGTGCCTACGGTTGTATGCCGTCTATGACTAGTCTGTGTCTACGGTTGTATGCCGTCTATGACTAGTCTGTGTCTACGGTTGTATGCCGTCTATGACTAGTCTGTGTCTACGGTTGTATGCCGTCTATGACTAGTCTGTGTCTACGGTTGTATGCCGTCTATGACTAGTCTGTGTCTACGGTTGTATGCCGTCTATGACTAGTCTGTGCCTACGGTTGTATGCCGTCTATTACTAGTCTGTGCCTACGGTTGTATGCCGTCTATGACTAGTCTGTGTCTACGGTTGTATGCCGTCTATGACTAGTCTGTGCCTACGGTTGTATGCCGTCTATGACTAGTCTGTGTCTACGGTTGTATGCCGTCTATGACTAGTCTGTGTCTACGGTTGTATGCCGTCTATGACTAGTCTGTGCCTACGGTTGTATGCCGTCTATGTCTAGTCTGTGTCTACGGTTGTATGCCGTCTATGACTAGTCTGTGCCTACGGTTGTATGCCGTCTATGTCTAGTTTGTGTCTACGGTTATATGCCGTCTATGACTAGTCTGTGTCTACGGTTGTATGCCGTCTATGACTAGTCTGCGTCTACGGTTGTATGCCGTCTATGACTAGTCTGTGTCTACGGTTGTATGCCGTCTATGACTAGTCTGTGTCTACGGTTGTATGCCGTCTATGACTAGTCTGTGCCTACGGTTGTATGCCGTCTATGACTAGTCTGTGTCTACGGTTGTATGCCGTCTATGACTAGTCTGTGTCTACGGTTGTATGCCGTCTATGACTAGTCTGTGCCTACGGTTGTATGCCGTCTATGACTAGTCTGTGCCTACGGTTGTATGCCGTCTATGACTAGTCTGTGCCTACGGTTGTATGCCGTCTATGACTAGTCTGTGCCTACGGTTGTATGCCGTCTGTGACTAGTCTGTGTCTACGGTTGTATGCCGTCTATGACTAGTCTGTGTCTACGGTTGTATGCCGTCTGTGACTAGTCTGTGTCTACGGTTGTATGCCGTCTATGACTAGTCTGTGTCTACGGTTGTATGCCGTCTATGACTAGTCTGTGTCTACGGTTGTATGCCGTCTATGACTAGTCTGTGCCTACGGTTGTATGCCGTCTATGACTAGTCTGTGTCTACGGTTGTATGCCGTCTATGACTAGTCTGTGTCTACGGTTGTTTGCCGTCTATGACTAGTCTGTGTCTACGGTTGTATGCCGTCTATGACTAGTCTGTGTCTACGGTTGTATGCCGTCTATGACTAGTCTGTGTCTACGGTTGTATGCCGTCTATGACTAGTCTGTGTCTACGGTTGTATGCCGTCTATGACTAGTCTGTGTCTACGGTTGTATGCCGTCTATGACTAGTCTGTGTCTACGGTTGTATGCCGTCTATGACTTGCCATGTTTTTATTTTGTAAAATTCAAATATTTTTCATATATATTTAGCCAGGTATGCCCCTATTTTTTCATGTGTTCTAAGGTGTGCCGTTGGCAAAAAAGGTTGAGAACCACTGGTCTAGATAGTTATATAATATATTTTCTCCATTACTTGCAAACTTAAAAACTGTTGATAATCTGACCTAATATACTGTTTTTATAGATTTGCTATCTTGCTCATAAATGCCATCCTTATTTCTTTTGCTTTAATAAAGCACATCGTATATCCCGGTAGTTCCATGCTTACTTCGTTTAATTTGTAAAAATGCCAGCAAGATATGCTATGTATATCAGTTCAGTTGCTTTCTAAATAAATGCAGATCATGTCCTTGACAAGATGTTTAAAGACTCAGAATAGATCCAAAAGATCATTAAAATTTCACAAACAATATCCTTTAGAAAACTACCGAACATTAGGGTATAATAAAAGCCACTCAAATTATTTTTATTTTCGTGGCAAAACTGCTGAAATATACGGTTATTCAATGGGTAGGCTTTTATTTGCTACTTTGATTACAGCTTGTAAAGCTTCATGCTTTGAAACCAAATATTGATGTTGTATAATGCAGTTGATCGTAAAGATGTTTGGAACCGCGTTTCTTAAATCCACAATAACGGCCAATCGTACATGCAATAATATTTGTAAGGGAAATACTTCTTTCATTCAAAAACTTTTCAATTGTCTTGAGAATTGCTGAAAGACTGGTGTCAGTCAATTTTCAGTTGTTAAGTAAACAAGAATTCCTTAATGATGTCTTCATCTGCATTTAACTAGTAAACTTAGACTAATATTAAAGTATCGCTGTCACGCAATGTCATCTTATCAAATTGTAAACAAACTTCAGTGGTTTTCAAATCATCGGTGAGTTTAGTTTCAATACCATTTCTATTTCATCAATTCTAGCTGACACTAAACTGTGCGAAGTGGAATTAACGGATATATATTAGATGTATCTATCATAGTATTAACAACCTTGTTTCACGACTGGCAAAATAAGAGTTTGTCCGATAATATGAAGCTTTCCAAATTTGGTAATTAGTTCAGAATTGTTTAATGTAATTTTGTATGCTTGAAGACCACCACAGGAATAATTTACCAGAGAAGAAGAAGAAGAAGAAGAAGAAGAAGAAGAAGAAGAAGAAGAAGAAGAAGAAGAAGAAGAAGAAGAAGAAGAAGAAGAAGAAGAAGAAGAAGAAGAAGAAGAAGAAGAAGAAGAAGAAGAAGAAGAAGAAGAAGAAGAAGAAGAAGAAGAAGAAGAAGAAGAAATTAGCTTCTTACGTTAATGTATTTGTTTTTTAAATATTCTTTTGAGAGTAGATCGATTTAAAAAATTTAGTTTTAATCACAAGAGTAATTTACAAACTTCTTTATTTTGTCCTGGTGTTATATTTTTAAGAGATCAATCATTCTTGAATGCATGATTCCTTTAGTTGAGAAGGTATTCTCGCATATTAAGTAATTTCTTAAGTATTTATCATTTACAGGTAGAATAACGCCATATTTCATGTGTTCGAGTATTGACAGCACATTCATTTTTGAGGGTCATTCATTCTCGTGGAATACAAACAATAACTTATAATTTCTCATCTGGGATTCCACATGCTGTGACACCTACTCTACTAGCAACCTGGTGCGTTAGGCTACCAGGCAAGGCTCCGCTGTCCGCCAAGCCGAAGAGGTTCTATCACAAACATGTGGTAGAGCCTGTAGCAGTGGAGACTTCCAGCGTTCTTGACCCCTCCCCCACCCGGACTACATCCCTAATTACTGCTATCAGAGCGCAGTTGGCCGACCGCAGGTGCGAGTCACGCGAGGGGGAGTGGCTGTTTCAGCACGTCTCACTCGCCGTCCTCCGAGTCAATATATTCTCCATCCTGTCGACCGAGATCCATAGGCGGAAGGTAAGTTAGTTGGAGGTAGGGGATACTCGTTCGGACGTCACTTTCTCTCTATGTCTATATGTAGGAATAGCTTGAATTAATGGTTATAATTTTGCTTTCAATATATATTCTTCGGTATCAAATCTCGAATTGACGGAATGACTAAAAGTTTTAAAATGAAACAATGTATATATAATCAGACATCTTCTGTCGAATCCTTTCATAATATTAGACCCGCGCAGTGTATATTTAAAAGTTTCTTGCAGAAAATCTATTCCTTGACAAAATGTTTATTTTTTTGTGAGCTAGCCAGATTTTTAAGTGGTAAGTGGAAAAGCTTTGTCATATAGAGAAACACTGAAATAGATGATATATAAACATTATATATTTTTAGTTCTTCAAACGGTTTGATCAAAATTCTGATACATATTTTGTGAAGCATGTGTTTCCTTTAAAGAGACGGAAAAGAATGGGCAAAGATAGGAACAACAAATAAAAGATGAATGGCTTTGAGGTAACCAGGAGAGATATGCAGATTTTAGATTGAATATTCATTCAACGTTATTCCTTGGGGTCGTTTTAGGAACACATGTAAAGTACAGTACGTCTTTATTAAGGAACAGTTAAAGAGAGCAACAGTGTCCTAAAGAGATTTGTCAGTAGCTGCAGTTTAAAAAAGACAGAAAGGACGTTCATTAGTTTCTATCTTTCACAGTGACATATGCTGCACATATGTTGGTGAACCCAAAACTCCTGGTTACCCCTCAAGCTTAACCGTTTAATTTAATCACTTCCATTCGTCTTTTGTTTTCCTTCCCTCTCTTTCTGTTTCTTTTTTTGTTTGTCTTTCACACAGTAATTGATAGAAATAACACAACCCCTAGGGATCACTTTCGTTGATTACCATGCATACTTTGTCCTCTCTTTCTCTCTCTCTCCCCTCTCTCTCCCTCTCTCTCTCCCCCCTCTCTCTCCCTCTCTCTCTCTCTCTCTCTCTATATATATATATATATATATATATATATATATATATATACATATATATGTGTATATATATATATATACACACATATATATATATATATACACTCTGCTATGTATTGAGTACCTTACTTACTGTGATTACCTCGATTGAACCCGACACACACACACACACACACACACACACACACACACACACACATTTTATATATATATATATATATATATATATATATATATATATATATATATATATATATATATGTATGTATATATATATATATATATATATATATATATATATATATATATATAGAGAGAGAGAGAGAGAGAGAGAGAGAGATGTAGGTAGAGAGATAGATGGATAGATAGATTAAGGAAAATCGATGACGTTTCGTCTACATGTTTTTATTGACTATCGACCTGTTACGTACGTTTCACAGATGATTCCTAACGTACGTAACAGGTCTATAATCAATAAAAACCTAAAAACGTAACTTCTTCGCTTTGTTCTTAACAAATGCACTCTACCTGTGCATTGAATGTTCATATTAGTACCTTGGTACCACCACCAGTAAATCACTGAATCACGCACACACTTATATATATATGTATATAATATATATATATATACAGAGAGAGAGAGAGAAATTATAGCGTTTCCCATAGCCACGCTAAAAACTTATAGCCCCTTGAGAGTTCACAACGCCCCCTTGAGGGTCTTACCGCGTATGTTGAGAATCAGGTAATAGACCAGACCATGGAATCATCCCTAATATACGCTTACTATATATTTGATCAACACTTAATGGATAAAAGAAATATTCACACCGAAAGGACTGGAATATCAATAAATATATTTTGTATAGCATTTAGACTGACATTCTATATGTGCAGACAACTAGCTTGCTTATATTAATAATACTGAATAAAACTCAAGAAATATGTTAATATATATTACCATAAATATAAAGTCACATGTATATAAACAAGCATGACCTCACGCCAATAACACTCACAAATACACAATTTCTATATATACATACTTGCGATTACACATAAGCGTGCAGACTCATTCTCCTTCGAGAGAGGGCAAATATGATTTACTCTTTACTAAATATCGATTATTCTATTCATATATATATATATATATACAGAGAGAGATAGAGAGAGAGACAGAGGTATAAATAGTCCAGAATTAGCCGTCGAAACGGCTTGAGCTCAGCCGTCGGGGTTCTACTCGTTCCTATTACCCACTCTACTACCCTAAGTATTGAGTACTTTGGTGCATTATGGTCCACCTGGTTCCTTACCACATTTCCTTCGTTATATATATATATAACGATATAGATACAGATATATTCACATATGTATATATATATATATATATATATATATATATATATATATATATATGCATATATATATATGCATATTTATATATATATATGCATATTTATATATATATATATATATATATATGTGGAGGAGAGGGAGTGTGTGTGTGCAGAGAAAAATAACACGTTATTTTGAACATAAACATTTAGATGCTTCCAGGTGCATAGATTCAGCGCCATACCTTTACCTCATGTATCATGCATACAACACAGTCAATAGCAGATATTTTCGTCTTAAAAACGTCAATTTCTTTTCTTTCACATATTCCTTTACCTTCCTTCTAAATAAAAGTTATTTTTTTCGTCCTTGTATATTATTACATCATTCCTAGTTCAATATTTTGTTTCTGTCAATTCAATATTTTGAAATGTTATTTTTATTTTCATTTTGTTTGAAACTCGGCTGAACTTCCAACAGTGAAAGCGTTACAAGTCAAAATGTCAAGAAATCGTGGCTTCTTTTAAAATATTTTTTATCCTTTTTTTATTTACACATAAATCATCAATACCGTTTTTCTCCAAGACAGTAAAATCGTGGTTGGTTACATGGCCTATTATAGTAGACATTATAAGAGAAGAAAACAGTAAGCTAATGGAAGGTAATAGCAGTCTTTTGAATTTCCATTTCTATTAGGAAAGTTTTAATATTCTTTTATTTATGGGATGACGCAGATTTTGTTCGGTTGGCGGAATATATTTTATTGAATTTATCTATCTGTACGTACACACACACACATATGTATATATATATATATATATATATATATATATATATATATATATATATATATATATATATATATGTATATATATATATATGTATATATGTGTGTGTGTGTGTGTATGTATTTATGTGTGTGTGTGTATATATATATATATATATATATATACATGTGTGTATATATATATATATATATATACTCACACACACATGTTTATACATATATATGTGTCTGTGCGTGTGTGTGTGTGTGTGTGTGTGTGTGTGTGTGTGTGTGTGTGTGTGTGTGTGTGTGTGTGTGTGTGCGTGTGTGTGTGCGTGTGTGTGCGTGTGTGTGCGTGTGCGCGAGTGTCTGTTTGTGTAAGTGTGTGTATCTATACATGTATATGCATTTATTTATATGTATATATTTATATATTTATATATATGTACATATTCCGAGTAAACATATTTTCTCTTAAACGTGTATTTAGGCTAGGATATGTTAATCTAATTTATACGCGTTCTTTCATACTTCATATTTTCCTATAAGTACCTATAGTGTGTTTGGAATTTTAAAGTCAACAAATCTATCATCGATATTTCTAGACCTACACAGTCTCATTTTCTGGATGATGTCATTGGTGTTGGTATGTGCTGCTTCATATATTGTGTAGGTATGAACAGTGAGATTAGCAGGCCTCTCAACTTTCCCTGTCCGACAGGGAGATCTCCCACCCACTTTGTGAAAACTGGTATAGCTTTAATTATGTAAAATCTCACCATTTCGGCTCATTTCTCCCCGTTTTGGGGAACTTCTTTTCATGGTACTTCCTGTTTGGGTTTTTAGAGGTTGTCAGGTCTGGATTAGTGTTCATATTCATATTACTAACAGGACATAGATCAATGAACATTAGAATGTATTTGTACTTCCCTATTAGGAAGAGTTTAATTTTTTTTGTTGGTGACTAGTGTATGTTAACTGTGTTTCATTTAGCATTGTGATGTATTATTAATATAATTCATATCATTAAACGTCTGTTTCTTGGAGAATTTTATGTTAGAAAATAAAACCATTGGCTGCCCCATTCTCTTAACAAAACACTCATAAAATACCGTTATACTAACCGCCGACCCGCACACATAATTCCCATTAAACTAAACCCCACCCGTATCTTACATTCAGTAAACTAACCGCACCAGATAGATATTCCATTTACTATGTTTTCCTATCTAGTTTTCTGTCGTCTTCTGTTGTAATGCAGTACATTGTAATACAGTGCTTCTTCTTGTAACGGTTTAGTATCCCGCTTGTAATGTTCAATATAGCAGTCTGAGTATTGATATTTACAACTTTCAATTTTACAATCGAATTTATGACTCGGGATTGTATTTAGTTTATTGTTAGTGGCTTTACAAATTTGGGCTTTATTATTGATCAGAAGGATTCAATTCCAATGATTTATAATATGCTGCAGGACCGGTGCTGCCAATGATGGTTTCTGATATATGCACAAGGCCAGCAATTTTAGGAGAGGGGAAAATCGATAAAATGGCCCCCAGTGCATTACTTGAACTTTATTTTATCGACCCCGTAAGGATGAAAGGCAAAGCTAACCTCGGTGAGATTTGAACTCTTACCGTAAAGGGCCATCACTCAACGCTGTAAAGCATGCTGCTAATGATGGTAGCAAGTATGTTGTAGGTCTTTAAGTTCTGGAGTTCAGGGAGTGTCTCTCAAGTACAATAGGATTACTGGATATATGAATAATCATACCCAATGGGGAATTTGCGTTTTGATAAATGTGAGAACCCTATAGCTTATTGGCACGTGGAATTTTTTAAATATAAGAACTCTATTTTAGAATTTATTTCTAGGATATAATTAAATAAATGTTCAGAGTATATGTACAAATGACATACAGGATTAAATGTATCAGTAACTTTGAAGAAATAACTATTTATAGGGCCAAAAATAAGGTTAGAACCCATGACCTTGTGACTGGAAAGCGAAATTGCTATTGTAGCAACATGACTGAGATAGGAATTGCATTGTGTGCATTTATATTTTTATGTAAATTTTAAAGTTGCAGACAATGATATATATATATATATATATATATATATATATATATATATATATATATATACGTACACACATGCTGCATTATTATGGTCGACTATTATTGTAAATTTATGATTAAGTACAATACATTATATACTAGAGTTTTTGAAGTTTTGGTAATGCGTTCATAGTTTTATATATTTAGCATGCATTAGGCTCCTGTGATACACTTTGAGTTGTTTGGTTACTGGTGATAATTGGAGTATCTGATGTATTTATTGCGTTGAACTTGTGTCCATTGTTCTGTGGTTTGAGCTGCTAGTGTGCTTGTATATCCATTATTCAATACAGTTTATTGTGTTCTGTGAAATTTATTCTTCGTGTAGTGCTTTGTTTGAGTCTAAATGGTGTTTTAAGTAAAATGTCCGCAGCAGACAACCCATATTTGTCTGGGAATTGTGTCAATGAAAGTACACACACTTATGGTCTTTAGTATAGAAGGGCGTGATATATCTGCTACATATTTCTCTCTGAAATTTTATATCTACAAATGTAACCCTAAGATTGTTATTCAGGCAGTTAGGGTTATTATATATCCGTACGGCCTAGGTTTCTAGCTATTTCTTCAATCCTTCAACATATATTGTTGTATCTATTAAGACGAAAATATAATTCACATATTTAGTATGTATCATGCAACACAAGTCTTCTTCTTCTTCTTATTATTATTATTATTATTATTATTTCGCCGCAAGCACGTCGGTCGCAATGCCTTTGCTAAGCGCCTCGTCTAATTTTCTAACTAGTTCTCCCTCTGCTCTATTTTTCTCTATTGCTAAAGCCTTACTAAATCTAATCGATTCTATTCTAATCGCTCTTTTCAGAGCAAACCACCACTTGTTGTTGACGATGGCCCCCGTCAACGCCCGCTTAACTAGTTCGCTAATCCGGTCTCTGTAGGCCTTGCGCGCTGGTAAGGACGCGTTTAGCTTCCAGTAGCCGGGTCCTCGTCTATGAAGCCTATCTAAGTCAAGCACACAGATCACGAATTTGTGGTCCGTGTAGCTGACTATCTTGAATTGTGGACAGCCTATCTATTTCCCTACAAAATACTCTATCTAGATATGATCTGGATGACCCTATGCGGTTTGTCCAAGTCCACATTGGCACATTCGGGAAATCCAATCGGTACCTGTCAGACAGTTCAAAACGCCTGAGCAGGTTGGTGAGGCTCTTGCACCCTCCACCCCTATCCGCTAATCCCACACAGTCCCAGCGTGCATCTAAGATCCCGTTCCAGTCGCCCACTAACACTAAAGAGCGGGACGTTCCAAGAAAGGTCTCCAGACGCCGGAAGAAATCAGGCCGCCCTGCTCCTGTCGGGGCATAGACGGCCACTAGCCTGAAAGCTTGCCCGTCTCCGCTGGTCACGTCCAGCACCACCAGCTTACCCTCTGGGTCCAGGAAGATGGCCCGTATGGCGAGATCCAAACCTCTCCGAAAAAGCACAGCAACTCCTCCACCCGATCCAGGACGGCTGGGAGATGCGTACACATCGTAGCCGCCGAAGATCGGTGCGAAGGCCCGTGCTTCGGAGATTCTGGTCTCGCTGATGGCCACTACATCTATGTTTAGTGACCTGAGGTCGTTGAGCAGGTGACCCTGCTTCCATGACGACCCCAAGCCACGCGCATTTATGCTGCCTATTCTGAGTGAGGTCATGTTTAAATAGAGTGGAAAAGATGGGAAAGACCACTTACCGTACTTTTGGTAGAGGAGGGATGGTTTTTACATCCCTTTTCACTTGATCGTCTGGTGAAGGGACCGTTGAATCGTCCCTTCGGCTGGTCGTCGGCTCTTCTAAGAGAATGTCTGAATATACTCTTCGATTGATGGTTCCTCCTAGGTCCCTGAAATCACCAACTGCGTTGGGGAATTTCGTTTTAATGTTTGTGTATTGTTTCTGTGCTATTTTTAGCAGTCTTATGTTAGTTGGCGTTTTGATTGGTGCTGGTATTATGTAGTCCTGTTGTGAAATGTCTGTGTGTTCAATTATGTAAGTCATTAGTTTCTTGTTGTGTGTGTTTATTGCCGTGCATTTGTTTTTCTGGGGGTGGGGTGTGGTTCTGCTATTTTCTTGTCGTTGTTGCTGGGTGTGTGTGTTTTGTTGTTGTGTTTGCGATGTTGGTGCTTGTGGTGGTGGTGTTGAAGGTGTTGTTGGCGGTGGGGTTGTCGCCGGTGGTGATGGTGGTGCTGGTGTGGGTGGTGATGGTGTTGGTGGTGTTGCTGCTGTGGGTCTCTTTGCAGTAGACTTTACCCTTTTCTCATTTCTTTCCTCCCTTTTCAAAGGCGACGATGCGCTGCTTCTGCGTTTGTGCCTTCTTGCGACCTTTTGCCATCCCTCTCCCACCTCACACTCCATGTCTGATTCTGTAAGGTCGGGGAGGGGTACCAGCTCCACTCTTTCACTTGTTGTTGTTGGTGATGTTTGCACTGGAGTCTCTGTTGCAGCTGCATTTGGTATTGCTGTTGTTGTTGTTAATATTTCCACTGCTGCTGCTGTCTTTGATTTCCGTGGAGTGGGTATGGGTGCCACGGACCTATCGTTCCTGGTTGCCGCTTGTCCTGTTGCTGGTAGCCGTGGAGCCGGATTCGGAAGGAGGGGGGTTTTCTCCTTTCTCAGGGTCTTCTCGTTGCAGAAGGCCCTGAGGTGAGTCTTCGATCCACAGCGAAAGCATTTCGGGCGTTTGCCCTCAACACTTATGGGCAGTTGAGTGCCGTTATCGAAGTCTATCACATCCGGGATAGCTTCGATGCACTCCTGGTTGGTTTGGATTAGCATCTCAATGGAGGAGCCGACCCAATCTTCTCTTACTTTTTTCTGTACTTGCAGTACAGTTGTTTTGTCCTCGATTCCGACGAGGACAGACGCGGCCAGCCAAGAAGGGGTCATTCCGGGGGGGACGTGGGTCAGTTTGACCCTCACAATTTTTTGCCCGCAATAGGAGGGCACCAACACCATTTCCTCGCTCCTTAGGGTCACTACTGATTGGGCCTTTGCCTCCTGGGGTGTGGCAAAAAGTACGTCTACGGTGGCATATTTTTTTGCCTCGGGTGATGTGCGTTTTCCGCTGCCACACAGACCCCAAGGCTTTTTGTATTTGGGCCTCTGTGGCTCTTTCCACCCTACGGGATTTTGTACTTACTGTACGGTACGTGACCGTACAGTGCTCTTGGGTTTCGAAAAATTTTTCCGCTACCTTGCAGATTGCTCGGTGTCCGTTCTTTGTCACCATCTTCTTCGCTTCCTCTAATTCCTCATTTGTTATGAGGATTGTTTCCAAGTTTTTCGCAATACCTGCAAATGAGATTGGTTTTTCTCTGCTGTTGTTGTTGTCGTCAGAGCTGCTGGTACTTTTGTTGTTGCTGCAGGTACTACGACTACTGCCTCCGCCGCTGTTACTGTGGTTGTTGTTGGTGTTGCTGCTGCTAATGCTGTTGTTGTTTATGCTGCTGGTGATGCTGTTGCGGCTGTTACTGTTGTTTTCATTGTCACTGTTGCTGTTGTTATTACGGCTGCTACTGCTATTATTCCTGACGTCAGACGAATGAACTGGGTTTTCGTATTTCCCGCACACCTGTTTCGTCGCTGTCGTCGTCGTCGTGGAGAAACCTTGCACGCTTTGCACGAGACTTTTCTTTTCTTTCGTCACTTGCGAAAGAGAAGGGAGGGAGAGAGACACATTTAAAGAAGGGAGGGGGAGAGACAATCTTCTCTCTGCTGTAGTGATGATTGAGGAAGCAGAAGACGGAATGAGTGGGAGTGACGTATGAAATTTCTTTTTCGTAGCCATGTTGTTTTTTTGTTTAAAATGAAATTTTGGGTACAAAACCCCAATAACTGGTTATTTAACCCCGAAGGGCCAAATAACGGACAGAAAGACCCCTCTCACGAGGAGGAGGGTGTCTTTATCAACAATTTGGTTCAAGTTTTAAACAATTTACAATTGTTTTAACGGTTAAAAATTACTATACCTTACAAGAGCCGAGCCTCTGTCAACCATGGCATTCAATAATAATAATAATAATAATAATAATAATAATAATAATAATAATGATTTCTTTATTAACCACAAGGGTTTACATAAAGTAGACATTAAGGACAGTGCAGGACAATGCAGGACGGTACAAATGGGCATTTCTGCGTGTAAAAAAAACAAAAACAGAGGATGTAACAAAAATAACAATGAAAATAACAATGAAAAATTCCCCAATAGGGGGGAGACTTCGGAGGGACATTTGTGGAGAAAGCCCAGTAAAAAGCCACAATGACCCTGACCACCAAGGCAAGTGCCCTCTCCCAGTTTTCCACCTTTAGTTTACAGATATATACTCAGAGTCGGCCCATTCACTCGGGCCATTCTTGCTTCTCTCACCCATCTTTCAACAAAATGCTGGGAAGAGAGCACTTCCCTCTCTACTCTGATTTTCCTTTTCAAATGAAATTTGAAAAAGTCAATCAGAGCATCACCGAAGAGGTAAGTGCTCGTCTTCAGCCCTTTCAAACGTGTCCACCATACTATCTCTTTCGCCATGGCCACCAGACAGATAAAAACTGCCTGCCCTTCCCGGCTAAAGGAGGAGGGCGGGGCAATCCTCACGATAGACTCAGATGATAGCTGGATCCGTCCTAAACGCGACAGCAGGTGTTCGACATAAACCCACAAGTCAGCAATTTTCGGACACTGGACGAGTGCGTGCAGGACGGTTTCGTCGCCCTGCGCGCATCTCGGACATGCCCGGCTGACGGCACCTCCATGCCTGTAGAGTTTATCCCGAACTGGCAAGGCTCCTCGGTAGCACTGCCAGGCCAGAGATTTCTGGAAGTTGTCCATAGGCCCTGGCCCGAAAGTTCTTCCGAAGAGATTGGCTAGTTGATTTTCGTCGACGCCTAGAGTTTCCCCAAGTACGTCGTCGCTCTTCCCCTCCACTAATCCTCTATAGAACGCCGAGGTGGAGTTTCCACCGATCACATTGCCCGATTGGTCGAGGGCTGTGAGCGCCTGAAGACATTCCAGTCTCCAGGCGCTCCCTCTCGGTCTTCGCTTGACCCAGGACTGCAGCTCCGTCAAGGAAACGAGCTGGGGAAAAACGCGTCTAGCAAACGGCGACCACACCTGATCACCGTCGAGGAAGAGGTGGAGATGTCGTAGCCTGAGCGCGTGCCTGCGCATCATCAGCCACGGCATGCCCAGCCCTCCACGTAGCGGGTGTTGACAACAGATGGACCGCCTGACCATCGGAGCACGTCCCTTCCACAAAAAGCGAAAGAGCAAACGCTCCAGCGCAGTCAGGCGAGGCTTAGGACAAGGTACGACGGTTAGGCGGTAGCAGATGACAGACGCGATGTACGCGTTAGCCACCTCCGCTCGACCTTTCAGGGATAGCTTCCTCTCCGCCCATTTCTGGGTGAGAGAAGCCACCCTGCTCGTCACCTCGTCCCAGTTTTTGTCCGTCTGGAGGTCCGGACCGAACCAGACCCCTAGCAATTTAACCGGTCCGTCCGTCCAGCGCCCGACGACGCTGTTGGACGGCATGGACCTGCCTCTCCAGGTGCCGAGCTGCAGGCCCACTGACTTTTCCTGGTTGATCATTGCTCCTGTCACCGCTTCGTATTCTCTTAGTGTAGTGCCGATCGCCTCGATGTGTTTGGCGTTCGACACCACTACGGTGACATCGTCCGCATATGCTGACACGGATCTTCCGCATCCTAGTTCGCGCGGGACTCCCCTCAACGTCTCCAGTTTGTGCAGTAATGGCTCGAGAGTCAATACGTACAAGAGGGACGAGAGGGGACATCCTTGGCGGACCGAGCGCATGATGTTGAACGGTTCCGACAGGTGACCGTTCACTCTCACCACAGAGCAGATGTCGCTGTGCATGGCAGCGATGCCGCTAGGTAACGATGGTCGACCCTATCGAAAGCTTTCGACTGATCTAAATTGATCAAGGACCCACCCGTGCCAGGTTCCCTAGCTACCCTCTCTACGATGTATCGCATGAGGTGGAGGTTGTCGTGGATGGATCTGTCGGGAATGGCGCATGTCTGCGCCTCTCCCACCAGACCACCAACGACAAGCGCCAACCTCTTTGCTAGCACCTTGGCCAAAATCTTAAACTCTGTGTTTAGCAGAGTTATGGGCCGGAAATTGTCTATGTTATCCCCCTTGTTCGGATCCTTTCTCAGCAGTGCCACCGCTCCTCGGCTCACAGAACTGGGAATTCTCCCGTTCTGTTGCCAGTTGCAGTAGACGTCCGCCAAGAGGCCTCCGAACAAGTCTGGCATCTGTACGTAAAGTTCATAGGGCAGACCATCCAAACCAGGCGATTTACCCCTTGTGCAGCCAGTCATTGCCTCCCGTACTTCAGCGGCTGTTATCGGCTTTTCGCAACACTTCGCCTCAGTGGCCGAGAGCCGCGGCAGTCCGTCGAGGTAGACACTAAAGTCCATCCCTCTACCCGGCCCCCCGCTGCCCCCGAACAGCTGAGCGAAGTGTCGCTGAAAAGCTTCACACATTTGCCCGGGATCGAGTAGCATGCGCCCGTCGTGGTCCACCAAAGACCGGATCGTGGCTTTGTTGCCACGACGCGCCTCCGCCACTCGGGCCCATTGAACGGCTTTCGTCCCCTCGTGTCTGAGAGCACGCACCCTAGCTCTGACAACGCAGCCTTCGTGCTTTGCATTGAAGAATTGGTCAAGGGCCAATTTCGCCGCAAGCACGTCGGTCGCAATGCCTTTGCTAAGCGCCTCGTCTAATTTTCTAACTAGTTCTCCCTCTGCTCTATTTTTCTCTATTGCTAAAGCCTTACTAAACCGCTATTGGGGAATTTTTCATTGTTATTTTCATTGTTATTTTTGTTACATCCTCTGTTTTTGTTTTTTTACACGCAGAAATGCCCATTTGTACCGTCCTGCATTGTCCTGCACTGTCCTTAATGTCTACTTTATGTAAACCCTTGTGGTTAATAAAGAAATCATTATTATTATTATTATTATTATTATTATTATTATTATTATTATTATTATTACAGCTGCATTTATCTTGCTTTATGTTCATACGAGTTATCACCAAGTCACAACCAGTGACCTCAAGGGACAACAAAGTCCGCCATGTTCAAGAAAGAACATACATACTCACACATGCATCTTTAGTGTTTAGACTCGTGATGTACTTATATTGACAGAATCTTCCTTAGGATATGGGCAGTTCCCATTAGTACTATCTTTTGTATTTCTCCTATACGCGGGTTTCCTGGGATTTGCGATAAGTAATCATTAGACCCCTTAGGTATCATTCCTAGAGCGCCTACAACCACTGGTATTGTTTTAGTTCTCAATTTCCACATTTTTCCAATTTCTATCTCCAGGTCCTTATACTTGCTCAATTTTTCAAATGTTTTTATAGATACATTCTTGTCTATTGGAACGGACATATCAATTAGCAGGCATACTCTCTTTTTAAAGTCCTTCAGTATTATATCAGGTCTATTTGCATCTATTTTTCGGTCTGTTTGGATGCTAAAGTTCCACAAAATTGAGATGTGATCTTTTTCAAGTATGGGAGGTGGTTGATGCTCCCACCAATTCTTTTGATGGGGCAGGTCAAAATGCTTACACATTATCCAATGTATGTATTGTACAGCTCTGTCATGCCTGTTTAGGTATTCGGTTGGAGCTATAGGACTGCACATTGAAATTATATGGTAAATGGTCTCTGGTTGTTTTTTACATACACGGCATAATGGGCTGCATCCATTTTTTATTATGTTGGCTTGGTAATATTTTGTTGGCAGACACTGATCTTGTGCTGATATAATCAGTCCTTCAGTCTCCGATTTCAGTCCAGAGGATGCCAACCACTGATGGGTTAAAGTGTTGTCAACATCAGGATTGTTAGCTCGCTCTGGTTTTTTTCCATACAGAGGCTTTTCTTGCCATTTCTTAGCCAGTTTCTGTAGCAGTTCTTTCTTTGCATTTACTTTTACCTGCTTTGCTTTTTCTGTGTTTTCCATTTCAGCAGTAAATGGGACTTCTGAAATTTGTAGTCCATTACTGTATCTTTGTGCATCTTTTGTAATGGAATATGATCTTTTGGTGCTTTCGTGTTTCAAAACGAGTTTGATCATCCAATCATGTGATTCCCTTAGATATGTAGATAATCCAATTGTTGCAGTTTTCAACGCAATGTCTAACTGGATTAACCCACGTCCTCCTTCTTTCCTAGGGAGATATATTCTATCTATATCTACCTTAGGGTGATGCATTCTGTGCATGGTTAAGAATTTTCGAATTTTTGTATCGAGCCTACGGATCTCTGTGCTTGACCAGTTGATGACATTGTAACTGTAGGTTACTACTGGTATGGCAAGCGTGTTTATGGCATCGATCCTATTCCTTGCATTCAATTCCGTTCTTAAGATTGCTCTTAATCTGCGGTAACATTCCTTCCTTATCCTTTCCCTCATTATCGAGTGCTTGATTCCGTCTCCTGTCTGAAGTTTTCAGCAGCTTTCCTCTGGTGAACGTTGCTTTGGCGCATTTATCTAGTCCAAACTCCATTTTAATGTCATCACTGAACTGCTCCACAGTGGATAATAGCCCTTGCAATTGTTCATCATTTTTTGCAAATAGTTTCAGCTCATCCATGTAGAACAAGTGATTAATGGTTTTGTCATAGACTTTATATCCATGTTTTGTTTCATTGAGCATTTTACTTAATGGTATAAGTGCGATACAGAATAAAAGCGGTGATAAAGAGTCACCCTGAAAAATTCCACAATTAATATTAACTTCTCCAGCTTCCAGTAATTTTGTTTCACTATTCAAAAGGAGTGTCGTTTTCCATGTCTTCATACTGAATGACAAAAACCTCCTGACAACGGGAGATATTTTGAAAATCTCTAAACATTTTTCAATCCAACTGTGTGGCAAACTATCAAATGCTTTTTTATAATCTATCCAAGCAATCGATATATTTTTGTGTCTATTATGACAATCTTCCAGTATCATTTTGTTAACCAAAAGCTGATCCTTACAGCCATATGAGCCTCGTTTACACCCTTTCTGCTCAATGGGAAATAGGTCATTTGTTATCAGGTGGTCATATGTGTATTCAGTTAGGACTGATGTTAAAATTTTATACATTGTGGTCAAGCAAGTTATCGGTCTGTAATTTTTGGGATTGTTTGTCTCATCATTCTTCGGAAGCAGGAATGTAATGCCGTTAACTAGCCATGATGGTATCTTTTCTGGCTCCTTAACTATTTCATTGTAAAGTTGGGCTAACAGCTCATGAGACTCTGTGAAGGCATTTATCCAAAAGTTTTGTATTTTGTCTTTTCCTGGGGATTTCCATTTGCTGGTTTTTCATAGAGCCACAGCGCAACTGTTCAACTGTTATATTTTCCCATGTTTGTTCCTCAAGGTGAGCTGTTTCTTTCATTTGTCTGTCTATCCATGGGGCATGTATGTTATGAACTTTTTCTTCGGCCCAGATCTTTTCCCAGAATTCTTGCACTTCCTCCTTGGGTGGTATTGATTTAACAGTTATTGTTGACTTACCAATTTTTTTGTAGAAGTTTCTTTGGTTGTTTTTGAACATATTATTGTCCTTATAGAATCTAGATCGTTTTTCAAAGCGCCTTATACGAGCAGCTTTGGCCGACACTTTTTGCTTGATTATTTCTATCAGCATGTCTATGTCACATGTTGATTTTATACTATACTTTTTTTTCAATTTTCTAAGTTTAGTTTGCTTAACATGTTCACCTACTTTATAGTTTGTTAAAATTTCTATGTCAGATCGGAGAAGGTTTATTTGGCGATTGATGTTCTCTTGCCAAGTAGATTTCTTGTGGGAATTCCTTTGTTTTTTCTTCTTCACTCCACATAAGTGAGTGGTGACTTTAGCCGATGCATAATAGAGATGATTTAAATCAGTAATGTTTAGTTTGTTTGTGATGATAATGTTTTTGTGAATTATGTTAGTCTTGTGTATTATCTTTTAGTTCCATTTGGAGTTCTGGATCTTAGGGAGGGTGTCTCGTTGCCTCATGTCAGATTCTTTCATTTTCATCCATTCGATCATAATTTCATCCTTCAAGTTGGCAAGTTCATTCTCATTCATTTCTTTATCATTTACGATCTCATTATTTTCATTTGGAGTTTCATCCTGAGCATGCACTCCCTCCACTTTTTCGCTCCTTTCTTTAATTTGTTCTGTTGCCAGTGATTCCGCCCCAACCCTGGGATTCGAAGTGTTACAGTTTACCTCGTTTTCACTGACACATGCTTCATTTTCCCTTCGCTGACTTTGTGCTACTAGCTTGATCTGATCAATTTCTATATCAGTTAGTAACTTTTTTCTTACAATATTTCTTCGTATATTGGCTAGTTTGTTACTGTCAATATAGCCTCTGTTTTCGGGATGTTTCTTTTTCCAGTTGATATATGTTTGTTCTGTATTCAATGTATTTGATGGGTAGTACATGGCAGTGTAGAAAGCCTCAAGGACTTCTTTATTATCTTCCCTTGACCATTTTTCTCTCTTTTTCTTTGGATTTCTTGGTGGTGAGCATGGAGGGCCAACAGTAGGAGTATTCCGGTTATGGGAGGTCTCCAGCTCCGAAGTGATGGGAAGGTTTGAACCATTAGCTGATTTTTCGACCCCAGTCTGGTTCCTCTCTGAGGGACGCGGCCCTTTTTTACCCGGGTGACGGCCGATCCGGTATGAGATTTTATCATTCGACATTTACTTTATTTTGTCGCGTTTTATCCTTATCCGCCAAGGGGTAATCATTTCGTGTTACCACTTCTAGAACGAGTGTCAACCAAGACTAGAGGGGTCGTTCTCCCCTAGAGACACGGCTATTCCCCGCCGGCCGCCATCCCGGTATTTCTTGGTCACGGGGTTTTCTTTTTGTTGTTTTTTTTAAATTGTTATTATCATGAGTGGTTCCTTAATGTGAGCATTGCGTGGCTTAAGAATGAAATTATTAATAATTGTCTCCACTCCAGGCACAAGGCCAGCAATCACCCAGTGCATTACAATAATATAATATACTTTTTGTTGTAGTTGGCTGTTATTGTTGTTGGCTATGTCGGTGGTGGTGCCGGGGCTTTTTATATTGTTGGTGAGGAAGGGGTGAGCCAGCAGTCCCATAGTTGTTGATATTGACGTTTGGCCTTGGCCAGGTCACTAAGTCAATCTATTTATATCTTTTGCTAGCCTCTCCCTTGTCTAGTGATACCGCCACCTTCCCCTTTCTCTCTCAAGTTAACAGGGGAACAGTGGTGGTAGCATTGAAGGAGTGGTGGCGGCGGGGAGATGTGGGAGACAGTAGCGGCGGTATCGATACTAAGACAGTGGTGGTGGTGATGTCGATACCGAGGCAGTGGTGGTGGTGATGTGATCGTATTACTGTAGTGATGGTGTTGTAGCGGTGGTAGCAATGAAGGAGTGGTGGCGGCGGTGATGGGATAGTGGTGGTAATGATGGCAGTAGTCAGTGGTGGTGGTGAAATTGCCGTTATCTGGCTGTTGTGTTTAGTGTACACAGAGAGGTGATAGGGTAGGTGTTGTATCTAGTTTCTGGTGTTGTTTGGCTGTTCTATATAGCGTAGACAGAGGGGGGGGGGGTTCTTCTTCCATTTATAGCCATTTTCTTTTTTGAATATACAATGTACAATACAAAGTCGAATATTTGAATATTTGAGGCTTATAACAATATATTTTGGGTCCGAATTTTTTGGTGCTCAAGCCGGATGCTTTACGTAGCATTTGTACTAAGAGTTGTTATTTCACAAATGATTTAAATATGTTAAAAATTCAAAACTTACGGGAGCGATTTCATGACCTTCCGCCACCTCGTGCGTCTTCTTCCCTTATTATTATTATTATTATTATTATTATTATTATTATTATTATTGTTGTTATTCCTTGAATCTCAGTCATTGATGTTGGTTAACTGGAAAGTCCGTTGGATTGAATATCAAGCCACTACTTGCAGCCTCAGATATTCAGGACGTATCGGAGGGTTCTTGCTGTTCCAAGCAAGCATGCCTTTTGAAGCGTTCCAAAAAGCGTGAAGGGGCCGATTTTCTTTAACCATCCCTAGAAACTTTTGGAGATAGTCCCCAGTGCGCCTATGACAATCGGGATCACTTTGACTTCATGGCAGTTCCAAATCCTTTTCACCTCCCACTTTAGGTCCTGGTATCGGTTAATTTTCTCCCTCTCCTCTTGCACTCTCGTGTCGAACGGGCAGGCCACATCCACAATCAGACACGATCTTTTTTCTTTGTCCACAACCACCACGTCAGGTCTATTGTGTTCCAGTTTTTTGTCCGTCTGTATCCTAAAATCCCACAGCACCTTCACCTGATTGTTCTCCATCACCGCCTCTGGCCTATGCTCATACCATTTCTCAGAATGTGGTAAATTGTTTACTTTGCACAGGTGCCAGTGGATCACCCTGCCCATCACATCGTGTCTCCAGCCCTTATAGTGGATCTGGGCTAGGTGTTTACACTCGGACACAATGTGAGCCACAGTCTCCTCTCTCTCTCCACAGATCCTGCACAGTGGGCTAGCCTCCTCCTTGTAGATGTGGTGCTTCAACCACTTCGTTTTGAGGGCCTGCTCCTGCGCAGCCATTAGCATTCCTTCTGTAGCCTTTTTGAGGTCTCCTCTTCTCAACCAGTTCCATGTCTGTGGATCTCTAAATTCAGTTTTCTCAAAGAAGGTACTATGAAGGGATTTTCCCTTAAGGCTGCTCTTCCTCCTTGATGTTATTTCCTCCTTGGACATCCCCTGGCCTACTGTCCCCTCCTTCAGTACAGTTCTGAGCATTGGCTCCTTACTATAGGTCACGTATTTGTATAGGTTGTTTTTCTCCATCTCAACACAGTCCTCTATGCTGATAAGACCTCTTCCACCCTCAGATCTCCTTAGGTAGAGTCTATCGACATCACTCCTCTTGTGGAACATGTTGTAGATAGTCAATAGCTTCCTAGTCTTCCTATCCATTTCTTTTTGTTCAGCAACATTCCATCTCAGAATTCCCGCACTGTACCTAATAATAGACAGCTCGGGAATTTACTGCGCTTATGGCATTTCTGCTGTTCAGATGTGACTTCAATACGCTCCTTACTCTTCGAATGTATTCAGTTCTTAACAATTCCTTCATTTTTTTGTTCTTTATGCCATCAGCCTCCAGTATTATTATTATTATTATTATTATTATTATTATTATTATTATTATTATTATTATTATTATTATTGAATGCTATGGTTGACGGAGGCTCGGCTCTGTAAGGTATTGTAAATTTTGACCGCTATAACAATTGTAAATTGTTTAAAACTTTAACCAAATTGTAGACAAAAACACCCTCCTCCTCGTGAGAGGGGTCTTTCTGCCCGTTATTTGGCCCTTAGAGGTTAAATAACCGCTTATTGGGATTTTGTGCCCAATATTTATTTTAAACAAAAACAAAAAAACATGGCTACGAAAAAGAATTTTCACAAGTCACTCTCACTCATTCCGTCTTCTTCTTCCTCAATCGTCACTACAGCAGAGAGAAGATTGTCTCTCTCCCTCCCTTCTCTAAATGTGTCTCTCTCCCTCCCTTCTCTTTCGCAAGCGACGCCAGAAAAGAAAAATCACGTGCAAAGCGTGCAAGATTTCTCCACGACGACAACGACGAAAAAGATGTGCGGTAAATACGAAAACCCATTTCATCCGTCTGACGTCAGGAATAATAGCAGTAGCAGCCGTAATAACAGCAGCAGCAGCAACAGAGACAAGGAAAACAACAGTAGCAGCCACAACAGCATCAGCAGCAGCATAAACAACAACAGCATTAGCAGCAACAACAACAGCAGCAGTAGCAACAACAACAACAACCACAGCAACAGCGGCGGCGGCAGTAGTCGTAGGACACGAGGACAAAACAACTGTACTGCAAGTACAGAAAAGAGTACGAGAAGATTGTGTCGGCACCTCCATTGAGATGTTAATCCAAACCAACCAGGAGTGCATCGAATCTATCCCGGATGTGATAGACTTCGATAACGGCACTCAACTGCCCATAAGTGTTGAGGGCAAACACCCGAAATGCTTTCGCTGTGGATCGAAGACTCACCTCAGGGCCTTCGGCAACGAGAAGACCCTGAGAAAGGAGAAAACCCCCCTCCTTCCGAAACCGGCTCCACGGCTATCAGCAACAGGACAAGCGGCAACCAGGAACGATAGGTCCGTGGCACCCATACCCACGCCACGGAAATCAAAAACAGCAGCAGCAGTGGAAGTATTAACAACAACAACAGTAATACCAACTGCAGCTCCAACAGAGA
The DNA here is from genome assembly GCA_964016885.1 of Eledone cirrhosa. Lineage (NCBI taxonomy): Eukaryota > Metazoa > Mollusca > Cephalopoda > Octopoda > Eledonidae > Eledone > Eledone cirrhosa. The sequence goes on from OZ024741.1 coordinate 46,143,046, forward strand.
CTCCAGTGCAAACATCACCAACAACAACAAGTGAAAGAGTGGAGCTGGTACCTCTCCCCGACCTCACAGAATCAGACATGGAGGGTGAGGTGGGAGAGAGATGGCAAAAGGTCGTAAGAAGGCACAAACGCAGAAGCAGCGCATCGTCGCCTTCGAAAAGGGAGAAAAGAAATGAAAAAAGGGTAAAGGCTACTGCAAAGAGACTCACAGCAGCAACACCACCAACACCATCACCACCCACACTAGCACCACCATCACCACCGGCGACAAACCCACCGCCAACAACAACAACACCTTCAACACCACCCCCACAAGCACCAACATCGCAAACACAACAACAAAACACACACACCCAGCCACAACGACAAGAAAATAGCAGAACCACACCCCACCCCCAGAAAAACAAATGCACGGCAATAAATACACACAACAAGAAACTAATGACTTACATAATTGAACACACAGACATTTCACAGCACGACTACATAATACCAGCACCAATCAAAACGCCAACGAACATAAGACTGGTAAAAATAGCACAGAAACAATACACAAACATTAAAACGAAATTCCCCAACGTAGTTGGTGATTTGAGATACCTAGGAGGGACTCTCAACCCGAGAGTATATTCGGACATACTCATAGAAGAAACGACGACCAGCCGAAGGGACGATTCAACGGTCCCTTAACCAGACGATCAAGTGAAAAGGGATGTAAAAACCATCCTTCCTCTACGAAAAGTACGGTGGTCTTTTTGCCACTCTATTTTAAACATGACCTCACTCAGAATAGGCAGCATAAATGCGCGTGGCTTGGGGTCGTCATGGAAGCAGGGTCACCTGCTCAACGACCTCAGGTCACTAAACATAGATGTAGTGGCCATCAACGAGATCAGATTCTCCGAAGCACGGGCCTTCGCACCGATCATCGGCGGCTACGATGTGTACGCATCTCCCAGCCGTCCGGGATCGGGGGAGGAGTTGCTGTGCCTTTTCGGAGAGGTTTGGATCTCGCCATACGGGCCATCTTCCTGGACCCAGAGGGTAAGTTGGTGGTGCTGGACGTGACCAGCGGAGACGGGAAAGCTTTCAGGCTAGTGGCCGTCTATGCCCCGACAGGAGCAGGGAGGCCTGATTTCTTCCGGCGTCTGGAGACCTTTCTTGGAACGTCCCGCTCTTTAGTGTTAGTAGGCAACTGGAACGGGATCTTAGATGCACGCTGGGACTGTGTGGGATTAGCGGATAGGGGTGGAGGGTGCAAGAGCCTCACCAACCTGCTCAGGCGTTTTGAACTGTCTTACAGGTACCGATTGGATTTCCCGAATGTGCCAATGTGGACTTGGACAAATCGCATAGGATCATCCAGATCATATCTAGATAGAGTATTTTGTAGGGAAATAGATAGGTCTAGCATAGGCTGTCCACAATAGTGGTCAGCTACACGGACCACAAATTCGTGATCTGTGTGCTTGACTTAGATAGGCTTCATAGACGAGGACCCGGCTACTGGAAGTTAAACGCGTCCTTACCAGCGCGCAAGGCCTACAGAGACCGGATGACTCTTATTGTTATTACTCTTTGAGTCTCAGTCATTGATGTTAGTTAACTGGAAAGTTTGTTGAAATAAATATCAAGCCACTACTTGCAGCCTCAGATATTTAGGACGTATCGGAGGGTTCTTGCTGTTCCAAGCAAGCATGCCTTTTGAAGCGTTCCAAAAAGCGTGAAGGGGCCAATTTTCTTTAACCATCCCTGGAAACTTTTTGAGATAGTCCCTAGTGGGCCTATGACAATCGGGATCACTTTGACTTCATGGCAGTTCCAAATCCTTTTTACCTCCCACTTTAAGTCCTGGTATCGGTTAATTTTCTCCCTCTCCTTCTCTTGCACTCTTGTGTCGAATGGGCAGGCCACATCCACAATCAGGCACGATCTTTTTTCTTTGTCCACAACCACCACGTCAGGTCTATTGTGTTCCAGTTTCTTGTCCGTCTGTATCCTAAAATCCCACAGCACCTTCACCTGATCGTTTTCTATCACCGCCTCTGGCCTATGCTCATACCACTTCTCAGAATGTGGTAAATTGTTTACTTTGCATAGGTGCCAGTGGATCACCTTGCCCATCACATCATGTCTCCAGCCCTTATAGTGAGGCTGGGCTAGGTGTTTACACTCGGATACAATGTGAGCCACAGTCTCCTCTCTCTCTCTCCACAGATCCTGCACAGTGGGCTAGCCTCCTTCTTGTAAATATGGTGTTTCAACCACTTCGTTTTGAGGGCCTGCTCCTGCGCAGCCATTAACATTCCTTCTGTAGCCTTTTTAAGGTCTCCACTTTTCAACCAGTTCCATGTCTGTGGATCTCTAAATTCAGTTTTCTCAAAGAAGGTACTATGAAGGGATTTTTCCTGAAGGCTGCTCTTTCTCCTTGATGTTACTTCCTCCTTGGACATCCCCTGGCCTATTGTCCCCTCCTTCAGTACAGTTCTGAGCATTGGCTCCTTACTATCAGTCACGTATTTGTGTAGGTTGTTTTTCTCCATCTGAACACATCCTCTATGCTGATAAGACCTCTTCCACCCTCAGATCTCCTTAAGTAGAATCTATCGACATCACTCCTCTTGTGGAACATGTTGTAGATAGTCAATAGCTTCCTAGTCTTCCTATCCATTTCTTTCTGTTCAGCAACATTCCATCCCAGAATTCCCGCACTGTACCTAATAATAGACACAGCTCGGGAATTTACTGCACTTATGGCATTCCTACTGTTCAGATGTGACTTTAATACGCTCCTTACTCTCCGAATGTATTCAGTTCTTATCAATTCCTTCATTTTTTTGTTCTTGATGTCATCAGCCTCCAGAACGCCCAAATACTTGTATCCTTCTTCAGAGTCAATTTCCTTTATCATCTCACCCGTTGGTACCTGGATTCCGTTACTTCTGCTCAACTTACCCCTCTTCATCACAATGACTCCACACTTACTAATACCAAATTGCATACATATATCATTGGTGAAAATACGGACAGTGTCAACAAGCACATCCAACTCCTTCTCACTCTTCCCGAAGAGCTTAAGATCGTCCATGAAGAGGAGGTGATTGATGGTAAGCCATCCCTTTCCCAACCTGTATCCTGCTCTCACTTTTCGCAGTACACTGGTCAGGGGCATCAGGGCAAGGACAAACAACAGAGGGGACAGACTATCTCCCTGGAAGATACCTCTCTTGATCTTCACGCTTCCCAAGGTTTCTCTAGTTGATGTTAACTCTGTTTCCCAGGACTTCATACTTTTGCCCAACAACTGTCTGATGTTATCTATTATTATTATTATTATTATTATTATCATTGGTTGGTGAGGCCACGCTTCTTATCACCTCCAGTCTTTTTCAACGTTTTACCTCTTTTTCAACCGTTCTAAACCTTTTATTCAAGTTTTAAATTTGATAAAAGTTTAGAAGAAGTGACCCACCTAATACAGGTGTTCACTAGTAAATAATACGGCACCCCTTTACGGGGTGTCGTATTCGTATTTGTGTAAAAATATTTTTTGAAAAATTTCAACATGGATAACACAAAAAAGAGAGAGAGCGCTGTCAGACAACACAGAGACAGGGAGACTTTATCAGCATGTCAACAAGACAGCGTTCCAGCGGAGGTAAATATAAACGAAAATATTACAAAGGAAAAAAAGATTGTTACAGATTTAAAATTAACAAATATTTCTAACACAAACAACACCAACAATAACACCAACAACATCACCAACAATAACACCAACAACATCACCAACAACAACACCAAAAATAACAGCGGTAAAGTCGAGAACGACAATAACAAAAATAACAGCGGTAAGGTCGAGAACGACAATAACAAAAATAACAGCAGTAAGGTCGAGAACGACAATAACAATGACAATAACAACAGCCACAACAACAATAATAGTAGGAACAGTATCAACAAAAACAACAATAATAACAACAGCCACAATAACAGTAACAGCAGCAACAGTATCAATGAAAACAACACCAACAACTGTACCAGCCAAAAAAAAAAACAATGACACCGATACCTGTAATAGCGACCTCAGCACCACCAGTAAGACCAGTAACGGCAGCAATAGTGGTGCTGCTGAAAAATATCGAGACAGTGTTAGTCACAGAGGGGGAGATGGCAGTCGCAAGGGCCATGGTGACAAGAAGCGCAAATAGAGTTTCCCTGAAACCTCCACCCGATTTTTTCAAGGACCAGCAGCTACGAACGGTGACTTACCGCACCGTAAGCAAAATCTCACATCGAGTGGAGAGAGCCACGGAGGCTCAAATCCAAAAGGCCTTGGGGTGCGTCTGGGTACGTAAAACCCAAATCACCCGAGGCAGAAAGTACGCCACAGTAGACGTACTTTTCGCCACCCCCCAGGAAGCAAAGTCTCACACTTTGGAAACCCTAAAGAGTGAGGAGTTAGTCTTGGTGCCCTCCTACTGCGGTCAGAAAATTGTGAGGGTCAAAGTGACCCAGGTCCCACCCGACGTGCCCATACCTTGGCTGGCCGCGTCTGTCCTTGCTAGAATTGAGAACAGGGCGACCATGCTGCACGTTGAAAAAATAGGGAGAGAGAACTGATCAGGTATAGGCATGCAAATGCTTATACAAACTGACCAGGAATGTATCGAGGCTATCCCCGATATCATAGACTTTGAGGAAGGACTCCAACTCCCTATAAGTGTAGAAGGAAGACGGCCAAAATGTTATATCTGTGGGTCGAAAGGTCGCCTCAGGGCCTTTTGCCCGCAGAAGATACCTGGTCCGCTTCTACCAAGAACAGGACAGGCAACAAACGAAGAAGCCCATTCCACGGTGAGTAGGAGGGCAACGTCCGTAGCACCCGTACCGAGGCCACGGATAACTAAAGCAGCATCATCAGTAGCGGCAACACCAATAGCTACATTTGAAATAGCTACACCAGCAACAACATTGCCGAAGAGGGCTCCACTACCACCACCAACAGCCGTGGAGCACATACCCCTCCCAGACGCCACAGAATCCGACATGGAGTTTGAGGCGGGAGCGACGTGGCAAACAGTCTGCCACAAAAAACAAAAAACAAAAAACCCTTAGATTCACCCTCCAAAAGCGAAGGCATACAAAGAGGGGTAAAGGCAGCAAGGAAACTTGCAGCAACACCACCACAAACACCAACAACGCAAACACAACAAGACACACACACCAAACAGCAACAAGAAGAAAACGGCAACAAAATCACCCCTCCCCCAAAAAGTACACAGCCATAAACATAGCAAAAAAAGAACTCATAAAATATATAAAGCAGCACACAGACATCACGGAAAAAAATTACTACACCCCACCAACACCAAGAACTCTCCCGACAAACATAAGCATCATCGAAATCTCATTAGAACAATACAAACCTTTAAAACAAAAATTCCCCAACGCAGTTGGAGACTTCAGAGGGACGGTTACCAAGAGGATATACACTGACATCCTCTTGGAAACACCCACGACCAGCGAAAGGGACGGTTCTACTGTCCCTTCACCACACGAACAAGGTAAGTGACCCTTTCTCATTTGCCCCGTTTCTCATCCAACATGGCTGTACTCAGAATAGGCAGTATAAATGCACGTGGCCTGGGGTCATCTTGGAAGCAGGGTCACCTGCTCAATGACCTCAGGTCACTAAACATAGATGTGGTGGCCATCAGTGAAACCAGAATCTCCGAGGCACGGGTCTTCGCACTGATCTTCGGCGGCTACGATGTATACGCATCTCCCAGCCGTCCAGGTTCGGGGGGAGGGGTTGCCGTCCTTTTTCGGAGAGGCTTGGATCTCGCGATACGGGCTATCTTCCTGCACCCAGAACGTAAGTCGGTGGTGCTGGATGTGACCGGCAGCGAAGGCAATGCTTTCAGGCTAGTAGCCGTCTACGCCCCAACAGGGGCAGGACGGCCAGATTTCTTCATACGTCTAGAGACCTTTCTTGGAACGTCCCGCTCTTTAGTGTTAGTGGGCGACTGGAACGGTATCTTGGATGCACGCTGGGATCGTGTGGGGCTAGTGGATAGGGGAGGAGGGTGTTAGAGCCTCACCAACCTGCTCAGACGTTTTGAACTGTCTGACAGGTATCGACTGGATCACCCGAATGTGCCAATGTGGACATAGACAAACCGCATCGGGTCATCCAGATCGTATCTAGATAGGGTATTCTGCAGGGAACTAGATAAGGCTAGTATAAGTTGTCCACAATTTAAAATAGTCGACTACACAGACCACAAATTTGTGATCTGTGAGATCGACATAGACAGACTTCATAGACAAGGGCCTGGTTACTGGAAGCTGAACGCGTCTTTCCCGGTGCGCAAGGCCTACAGAGACCGGATTAGCGTATTAGTTAAGCGGGCGTTGACGGGAGCGGTCGTCAACAACAGGTGGTGGTTCGCCCTGAAAAGGGCAATTAAAGTAGAGTCGATTAGGTTTAGCAAAGGAGTAGTGATAGAGGAAAATAGAGTAGAGGGAGAGCTACTCAGAAAGCTAGAAGAGGCGTTTAGGACAGGCATCGCAACCGACGTGTTTGCGGCGAGATTGGCACTCGACTAATTCTTCAACGCAAAACACGAAGGCTGCGTTGTCAGAGCTAGAGCGCGTGCTCTGAAACACGAGGGGACAAAAGCCGTCCAATGGGCCCGAGTGGCAGAGGCGCGACGTGGCAATAAAGCCACAATTCGGTCTTTGTCTGACCAAAACGGGTGCGTGATGCTCGAACCCGAGCGGATGTGTGAAGCTTTTCAGCAGCACTTTGCTGAACTGTTTGGGAGCGGCGGCGGCCCGGATCTGGACATGGACTTCAGTGCATACCTCGACGGACTGCCTCGGCTCTCGACGACCGCAGCACAGTGTTGCAAAAAGCCAATAACAGCCGGTGAAATACGGGAAGCGATGGCTAACTGCACAAGAGGTAAATCGCCAGGTTTAGATGGTCTGCCCTACGAGCTTTATGCATTTATGCCACACTTGTTCGGTGACCTCTTGGCAGACGTCTACTGCAACTGGCAGCAGAACGGGAGCATTCCCAGTTTTGTGAGCCGGGGAGCAGTGGCGCTGCTGAGAAAAGACCCGAACAAGGGGGATGTTATTGATAATTTCAAGCCCATAACTCTACTAAACGCAGAGTTCAAGATTTGGGCCAAGGTGTTAGCAACGAGGTTGGCGCTTGTCGTCAAGGGTCTGGTGGGAGAGGCGCAGACATGCGCCATCCCGGACAGATCCATACACGACAACCTCCACCTCATGCGATACATCCTAGAGAGGGTGGTTAAGGAACCTGGCAAGGGTGGGTCCTGAGCAACTTGGATCAATCCAAAGCATTCGATAGGGTCGACCATCGGTACTTGGCGGCAGTCCTCGAGGCAGCCGGTTTCGGGTCCATTTTCAGGCATTGGATCGCAGCAATGTACAGCGACATCTGCTCAGTTGTGAGGGTGAACGGTCACCTGTCGCAGCCATTCAGCATCATGCGCTCAGTTGTCCCCTCTCGTCCCTCTTGTACGTATTGGCTCTCGAGCCGTTACTGCACAAACTGGGGGCGATGAGGCGCCTCCCACGCGAACTAGGATGCGGGAAATCCGAGTCGGCTTACGTTGACGACGTCACCGTGGTGGTGTCGAGCACCAGACACGTCCAGATGCTCGGCACCGCTCTCAATGAATACGAAACGGTGACAGGAGCAAAGATAAACCAGGAAAAGTCGGTGGGCTTGCAGCTAGGCACCTGGAGAGGGAAGTCCATGCCGTCCGACAGTGTCGTGGGACGTTGGACGGACGGACCGGTTAAATTGCTCGGGGTCTGGTTCGGACCGGACCTCCAGGAGGAGAAAAACTGGAACGAGGTGACGAGCAGGGTGGCCTCCCTCACCCAGAAATGGGCTGAGAGGAAGCTGTCCCTGAAAGGCCGGGCGGAAGTGGCGAATGCGTACATCGCATCCGTCATCTGCTACCGCCTCACCGTCGTCCCTTGCTCCAGCCCAACTCTCACCAAAATGGAGCACCTCCTCTTCCGCTTTTTGTGGAAGGGACGCGCTCCCATGGGCAGACGATCCATCTGATGTCAACACCGTTGCGTGGAGGACTGGGCATGCCATGGCTGATGATGCGCAAACATGCGCTGAGGCTGCGACATCTCTGGTGCTTCCTTGATGGTGAACGGGTGTGGTCGCCGTTCGCCAGGCACATTTTCCCACAGCTCGTCTCCTTGACAGAACGGCACTCCTGGGTCAGAAAAAGACCGAGGGATAGCGCTTGGAAACTGGAATGTCTCCAGGCGCTCACTGCCCTCTCCCAGTTGGGCACCAGTATCGGTGGAACATCCACCTCGGCGTTCTATAGAGGACTAGTGGAGGGGAAGAGCGACGACGTTCTCGGATAGATCCTGGGCGTCGAAGAAGATCAGCTGCTTGCTCTCTTCCGAAGAATTTTCAGCCTGGCGCCTATGGATAACTTCCCAAAATCCCTGGCCTGGCAGTGCTACCGGGGAGCGCTGCCGGTTCGAGATAAGCTCTACAGGCACGAAAGTGCCGTCAGCCGAGCCTGTCCGAGATGCGCGCATAGCGACGAAACTGTTCAGTGCCCGAGCATTGCTGACTTGTGGAGCTATGTCGAACAGTTGCTGTCACGTGTGGGACTGATCCGGTTCTCGACTGAGTCCATTGTGCAGATGGTCTCGCCGTCTTCCTTTGAGGAGGTAGGGCAGGCGGTTTCATCTGCCTGGTGGCCATGGCGAAAGAGATTGTGTGGTGGACAAGGTTAAAAGGATTAAAGACAAACACTTTCCTCTTCGGCGAATCCCTGATTAACTTTTTCAAGTTTCACTTGAAGACGAAAATCAGGGTGGAGAGGCAAGTGCTGCTTTCTAGCAAGTTTATTGAAAGGTGGGTGAATGTAGCGAGAATGATCCGAGAATATACGTCTGTAGTTTGAGAGATGGAAAAATTGAGAGAGGGCGCTTGCCCTGGTAGTCAGGGTGGCCGTGGTCTTTTGTGTGGTTTTCGCCACGAGTAACCCTCGGAGGTTTCCCCCCTATTGGGGAATTTTTCATTGTTTCAATTTTCATTTTATTGTTTATATATATATATGTTTTATGTCTTTTTTCTTTTCTTATATAAATAATAAAAATATTTACACGCGCAAAACCCACATCGTACCGTCCTGTTCCGTCTGTGATGTTTTTCTTGATGTCAGCCCTTGTGGCCAATAAAGAAATCATTATTATTATTATTATTATTATTATTATTATTATTATTATTATTATTATTATTATTATTATTACAGTTGCATTTATCTTGCTTTATGTTCATACGAGTTATCACCAAGTCACAACCAGTGACCTCAAGAGACAACAAGGTCCGCCATGTTCAAGAAAGAACATACATACTCACACATGCATCTTTAGTGTTTAGACTTGTGATGTACTTATATTGACAGAATCTTCCTTAGTATATGGGCAGTTCCCATTAGTACTATCTTTTGTATTTCTCCTATACGCGGGTTTCCTGGGATTTGCGATAAGTAATCATTAGACCCCTTAGGTATCATTCCCAGAGCGCCTACAACCACTGGTATTGTTTTAGTTCTCAATTTCCACATTTTTCCAATTTCTATCTCCAGGTCCTTATACTTGCTCAATTTTTCAAATGTTTTTATAGATACATTCTTGTCTATTGGTACAGACATATCGATTAGCAGGCATACCCTCTTTTTAAAGTCCTTCAATATTATATCAGGTCTATTTGCATCTATTTTTCGGTCTGTTTAGATGCTAAAGTTCCACAAGATTGAGATGTGATCTTTTTCAAGTATGGCAGGTGGTTGATGCTCCCACCAATTCTTTTGATGGGGCAGGTCAAAATGCTTACACATTATCCAATGTATGTATTGTGCAGCTCTGTCATGCCTGTTTAGGTATTCGATAGGAGCTATAGGACTGCACATTGAAATTATATGGTCAATGGTCTCTGGTTGTTTTTTGCATACACGGCATAATGGGCTGCATCCATTTTTTTATTAGCTTGGCTTGGTAATTTTTTGTTGGCAGACACTGATCTTGATTATTATTATTATTATTATTATTATTGTTGTTATTCCTTGAATCTCAGTCATTGATGTTGGTTAACTGGAAAGTCCGTTGGAATGAATATCAAGCCACTACCTGCAGACTCAGATATTCAGTATCGGAGGGTTCTTGCTGTTCCAAGCAAGCATGCCTTTTGAAGCGTTCCAAAAAGCGTGAAGGGGCCTATTTTCTTTAACCATCCCTGGAAACTTTTGGAGATAGTCCCCAGTGCGCCTATGACAATCGGGATCACTTTGACTTCATGGCAGTTCCAAATCCTTTTCATCTCCCACTTTAGGTCCTGGTATCGGTTAATTTTCTCCCTCTCCTTCTCTTGCACTCTCGTGTCGAAAGGGCAGGCCACATCCACAATCAGACACGATATTTTTCCTTTCTCCACAACCACCACGTCAGGTCTATTGTGTTCCAGTTTTTTGTCCGTCTGTATCCTAAAATCCCACAGCACCTTCACATGATTGTTCTCCATCACCGCCTCTGGCCTATGCTCATACCATTTCTCAGAATGTGGTAAATTGTTTACTTTGCACAGGTGCCAGTAGATCACCCTGCCCATCACATCGTGTCTCCAGCCCTTATAGTGGGTCTGGGCTAGGTGTTTACACTCGGACACAATGTGAACCACAGTCTCTCTCTCCACAGATCCTGCACAGTGGGCTAGCCTCCTCCTTGTAAATATGGTGCTTCAACCACTTCGTTTTGAGGGCCTGCTCCTGCGCAGCCATTAGCATTCCTTCTGTAGCCTTTTTGAGGTCTCCTCTTCTCAACCAGTTCCATGTCTGTGGATCTCTAAATTCAGTTTTCTCAAAGAAGGTACTATGAAGGGATTTTCCCTTAAGGCTGCTCTTCCTCCTTGATGTTATTTCCTCCTTGGACATCCCCTGGCCTACTGTCCCCTCCTTCAGTACAGTTCTGAGCATTGGCTCCTTACTATCAGTCACGTATTTGTATAGGTTGTTTTTCTCCATCTGAACACAGTCCTCTATGCTGATAAGACCTCTTCCACCCTCAGATCTCCTTAGGTAGAGTCTATCGACATCACTCCTCTTGTGGAACATGTTGTAGATAGTCAATAGCTTCCTAGTCTTCCTATCCATTTCTTTTTGTTCAGCAACATTCCATCTCAGAATTCCCGCACTGTACCTAATAATAGACACAGCTCGGGAATTTACTGCGCTTATGGCATTTCTGCTGTTCAGATGTGACTTCAATACGCTCCTTACTCTCCGAATGTATTCAGTTCTTAACAATTCCTTCATTTTTTTGTTCTTTATGCCATCAGTCTCCAGAACGCCCAAATACTTGTATCCTTCCTCAGAGTCAATTTCCTTTATCATCTCACCTGTTGGTATCTGGATCCCGTTACTTCTGCTCAACCTACCCCTCCTCATCACAATGACTCCACATTTACTAATACCAAACTGCATACATATATCACTGCTGAAAATACGGACAGTGTCAACAAGCACATCCAACTCCTTCTCACTTTTCCCGAAGAGCTTAAGATCGTCCATGAAGAGGAGGTGATTGATGGTAAGCTCTCCCTTTCCCAACTTGTATCCTGCTCTCACTTTTCGCAGCATAATGGTCAAGCGCATCAGGGCAAGGACAAACAACAGAGGGGACAGGCTATCTCCCTGGAAGATACCTCTCTTGATCTTCACGCTTCCCAAGGATACTCCAGTTGATGTCAACTCTGTCTCCCAGGACCCCATACTCCTGCCCAGCAACTGTCTGATGTTATCCGCCACCCTGAAGATCTCCAGGCTTTTGGTGATCCAAGAATGAGGCACCATGTCAAATGCCTTTCTGTAGTCTATCCATCCCATGGCAAGATCAGTGTGTCTCCTCCTGCAGTTCCCCATTACCATCTTATCAATAAGTAACTGGTCCTTTGTACCACGTGACTTCTTTCGGCATCCTTTCTGTTCGTCCGGTAACAAGTTGTTTGTGTGGAGGTGATGGTAGATTTCCTCAGACACAATGCTCGTCAACAGTTTCCACATTACGGACAGACATGTGATAGGTCTATAGTTGGTAACATCATTACCCTTGATTCGGTCTTTCATTATCAGAACTGTGGTACCTTTTGTCAACCACTCTGGCACCTCACCCGACACCAAGCAGTCATTGAACATGGCCGTCAGCTTCGGGTGGAGGGATGTTAAATTTTTAATCCAATACCCCTGCACACCATCTGGGCCTGGTGATTTCCAGTTGGTTAGTTTTTTGGCCTGCCCCTTAAGAGTTTCAACTGTGATACTCAAATCAGTTTGTTGGTGTGCCTGCTCACCGATCTCCCTCTGTACTGTCTCAATCCACCCTGCCTGGACATTATGTCTAACATCCTGCTCCCATATTCCTCTCCAGAATGTTTTAGTTTGCTCCGCCCCAGGGATCAAGTCGTTGCCTCTTTCTTTCCCCTCAAGCTGTCCAAACAGCATCTTCTGGTTGTTGTCGAACATGCGGTTCTGTTTATACTGACTGACTCTGTTCTCGTATCGCCTGATTTTTGCACTCTTTGCTACAATGCGTTGCTTCAGTTCCTCTATGATAATATTTAGCTTTTTCCTCCTAGTTTTGTACTTTATTTCCAGTCTATTTTTAGTGTCTATGTTTTTTAGTGTCCCATTCAGTAGTGACTCAAGCTTTCCTATGTCATTTCTCATTTCCCCGATTTGACCACTCAGTCGTTTCTTCCACCACGGCTCTGCTCTTTCTTGTCTGTTGTTTCCTCTCGCTTTTATACCAAGTAGTTTCCTCACCGTATTTGCTGTTGCTTTGAGGATATTGTTGCACTGGTGAAGGCTCCTCGCCTCAAGGTATGGGATGACTTTGTTTACCTTAGCTGTTGTTTCTTTTAACTTTTTCCTGTCTACAAATCTTAGGTTCATAGGTCTCCCACTATCATTGTTCAATTCATCTACCACTAAATTTAGGATGTCAACCGAATCTTGTCCTAGCCCGTCAGCATTCATCTCCTCAGTGGCCGTATCTCTGTTCCAGGTATTATTTATCTCAGTATTCAGATCATTGTCTGCTTCGGGTGGTTCCTCCGTTCTCAGGACCTCTTCACCTTCATTTCCCACTGGCTCGCTTGTCTGGCATACTACACCCGCCATCTCCAAGCCATTCTCTCTGCTCAGTTCCTCCAGTTCCAGCTCGCTTATCCACCCATTAGTTCTTATTACCCGAGCCTGCCCGGCCAATTTTTGTTCATCTAATTTAAATAGACCAATCTCGTTCCAGATGTTATGCATCCGTCTCCTGTAGCCCCTCTCCTTGGGGTTACTTTTCAGGTAACATTGCATAACAGTTCTATTCAATTCTTTCGTCCAGTTGGTTCTGGTCCCTTTCCTTCTTCTTCTTCCTCCAACATCAGCAGTATTTGGTTGACAGTCAGGTTCCTGCTGCTGAGCCAGGGGGCACCTGTTGGGTGAGAATCTGTCACATGACGTTCTAGTCTCCATTTCACCGTTATTCGAACTGTTTATGTTCGATATTTAAACACTCTTATCGAGGATTGGCGAATGTATGGTTACATAGCCATCTGTGGATTCGCCGTTCCACTTGGCCCTTGTGTGGCATTATCACCACGCTGTATACGAACACACATAAACAAAGAAACACACAGGCAGAAAGGGCCCCAAAAATGAATAAGCATAAGTTTCATTGTAATGTAGTGTTCGAATGTCTGACTTAGTTTTTGTTTTTTTAGTTTTAGTTCCCCCCACCCTCTTCTCTGTCCGTCCGCCTGCTTCTCTCTTCATTCTTATTTTCTTTACGGTTTTTGTTTTTTTTTTGTTTTTGTTTTTCTCTGTTTGTTTTTCTCGTTTTTTGCTGTTGTTGCTGTGCTGCTTTGGTTTTGTTGTTTGTTTTTTCTTTTTTCTTTTGAGTCTATCTATATATTTTGATGCCTTCCTCTTTTTTAGTAGTAGGAATTCTATGATGTGGTGGCAGCAGCCAGCTACGCGAAGTGGAGGACTGGCGGCGGTAGCGATACTGAGACAATGGTGGTGGTGATGTCGATACCGAGGCAGTGGCGGTGGTGATGTGATCGTATTACTGTAGTGATGGTGTTGTAGCGGTGGTAGCAGTGAAGGAGTGAAGGAGTGGTGGCGGCGGTGATGGGATGGTGGGGGTAATGATGGCAGTAGTGAGCGGTGGTGGTGAAATTGCCGTTATCTGGCTGTTGTGTTTAGTGTACACAGGTTATGAGGTGGGTGGTGTATCTAGTTTCTGGTGTTGGTGAGTTTGGCTGTTCTATATAGTGTAGACAGAGGAGAGGAGGGGGGGGGGGTCTTCTTCCATTTATAGCCATTTTCTTTTTTGGATATACAGTGTACAATACAAAGTTGAATATTTGAATATTTGAGCCTTATAACAATATATTTTGGGTTCGAATTTTTGGGGGCTCAAGCCGGGGGCTTTACGTAGCATTTGTACTAAGAGTTGTTATTTCACAAATGATTTAAATATGTTAAAAATTCAAAACTTACGGGAGCGATTTCATGACCTCCGCCACCTCGTGCGTCTTCTTCCCTAATTATTATTATTATTATTATTATTATTATTATTATTATTATTATTATTATTATTATTATTATTATTTGCATTTATCTTGCTTTATGTTTATACGAGTTATCACCAAGTCACAACCAGTGACCTCAAGAGACAACAAGGTCCGCCATGTTCAAGAAACAACATACATATTCACACATGCATCCTTAGTGTTTAGACTTGTGATGTACTTATATTGACAGAATCTTCCTTAGGATATGGGCAGTTCCCATTAGTACTATCTTTTGTATTTCTCCTATACGTGGGTTTCCTGGGATTTGCGATAAGTAGTCGTTAGACCCCTTAGGTATCATTCCCAGAGCGCCTACAACCACTGGTATTGTTTTAGTTCTCAATTTCCACATTTTTCCAATTTCTATCTCCAGGTCCTTATACTTGCTCAATTTTTCAAATGTTTTTATAGATACATTCTTGTCTATTGGAACAGACATATCAATTAGCAGGCATACCCTCCTTTGAAAGTCCTTCAATATTATATCAGGTCTATTTGCATCTATTTTTCGGTCTGTTTGGATGCTAAAGTTCCACAAAATTGAGAAGTGATCTTTTTCAAGTATGGCAGGTGGTTGATGCTCCCACCAATTCTTTTGATGGGGCAGGTCAAAATGCTTACACATTATCCAATGTATGTATTGTGCAGCTCTGTCATGCCTGTTTAGGTATTCGGTTGGAGCTATAGGACTGCACATTGAAATTATATGGTCAATGGTCTCTGGTTGTTTTTTGCATACACGGCATAATGGGCTGCACCCATTTTTTATTATGTTGGCTTGGTAATTTTTTGTTGGCAGACACTGATCTTGTGCCGATATAATCAGTCCTTCAGTCTCCGATTTCAGTCCAGAGGATGCCAACCACTGATGGGTTAAAGTTTTGTCAACATCAGGATTGTTAGCTCGCTCTGGGTATTTTCCATACAGAGGCTTTTCTTGCCATTTCTTAGCCAGTTTCTGTAGCAGTTCTTTCTTTGCAGTTACTTTTACCTGCTTTGCTTTTTCTGTGTTTTCCATTTCAGCAGTAAATGGGACTTCTGAAATTTGTAGTCCATTACTGTATCTTTGTGCATCTTTTGTAATGGAATATGATCTTTTGGTGCTTTCGTGTTTCAAAACGAGTTTGATCATCCAATCATGTGATTCCCTTAGATATGTGGATAATCCAATTGTTGCAGCTTTCAACGCAATGTCTAACTGGATTAACCCACGTCCTCCTTCTTTCCTAGGGAGATATATTATATCTATATCTGCCTTATAGTGATGCATTCTGTGCATGGTGAAGAATTTTCGGATTTTTGTATCGAGCCTACGGATCTCTGTGCTTGACCAGTTGATAACATTGTAACTGTAGGTTACTACTGGTATGGCAAGCGTGTTTATGGCATCGATCCTATTCCTTGCATTCAATTCCGTTCTTAAGATTACTCTGACTCTGCGGTAACATTCCTTCCTTATCCTTTCCCTCATTGTCGAGTGCTTGATTCCGTCTCCTTCACAAACACCTATATATTTGGAAATTTTTTCTTGATCAAGCTCTCTTATCACGTTCCCCCGATCAAGATTAATGTCTGAACTCTTCAGCAGCTTTCCTCTGGTGAACGTTGCTTTGGCGCATTTATCCAGTCCAAACTCCATTTTAATGTCATCACTGAACTGCTTCACAGTGGATAATAGCCCTTGCAATTGTTCATCGTTTTTTGCAAATAGTTTCAGGTCATCCATGTAGAACAGGTGATTAATGGTTTTGTCATAGACTCTATATCCATGTTTTGTTTCATTGAGCATTTTACTTAATGGTATAAGTGCGATGCAGAATAAAAGCGGTGATAAAGAGTCACCCTGAAAAATTCCACAATTAATGTTAACTTCTCCAGCTTCCAGTGATTTTGTTTCACTATTCAAAAGGAGTGTCGTTCTCCATGTCCTCATACTGAATGACAAAAACCTCCTGACAACGGGGGATATTTTGAAAATCTCTAAACATTTTTCAATCCAACTGTGTGGCAAACTATCGAATGCTTTTTTATAATCTATCCAAGCAATCGATAGATTTTTGTGTCTATTATGACAATCTTCCAGTATCATTTTGTTAACCAGAAGCTGATCCTTACAGCCATATGAGCCTCGTTTACACCCTTTCTGCTCAATGGGAAATAGGTCATTTGTTATCAGGTGGTCATATGTGCATTCAGTTAGGACTGATGTTAAAATTTTATACATTGTTGTCAAGCAGGTTATCGGTCTGTAATTTTTGGGATTGTTTGTCTCATCATTCTTCGGTAGCAGGAATGTAATGCCGTTAACTAGCCATGATGGTATCTTTTCTGGCTCCTTAACTATTTCATTGTAAAGTTGGGCTAATAGCTCATGAGACTCTGTGAAGGCATTTATCCAGAAGTTTTGTATTTTGTCTTTTCCTGGGGATTTCCATTTGCTTGTTTTTCTTAGAGCCAAGCGCAGCTGTTCAACTGTTATATTTTCCCATGTTTGTTCTTCAAGGTGAGCTGTTTCTTTCATTTGTCTGTCTATCCATGGGGCATGTATGTTATGAACTTTTTCTTCGGCCCAGATCTTTTCCCAGAATTCTTGCACTTCCTCCTTGGGTGGTATTGATTTAACAGTTATTGTTGACTTACCAATTTTTCTGTAGAAGTTTCTTTGGTTGTTTTTGAACATATTATTGTCCTTATAGAATCTAGATCGTTTTTCAAAGCGCCTTATACGAGCAGCTTTGGCCGACACTTTTTGCTTGATTGTTTCTATCAGCATGTCTATGTCACATGTTGATCTTATACTGTACTTTTTTTTTCAATTTTCTAAGTTTAGTTTGTTTAACATGTTCACCTACTTTATAGTTTGTTAAAATTTCTATGTCAGATCGGAGAAGGTTTATTTGGCGATTGATGTTATCTTGCCAAGTAGATTTCTTGTGGGAATTCCTTTGTTTTTTCATCTTCACTCCACATAAGTGAGTGGTGACTTTAGCCGATGCATAATAGAGATGATTTAAGTCAGTAATGTTTAGTTTGTTTGTGATGATAATGTTTTTGAGAATTATGTTAGTCTTGTGTATTATCTTTTGGTTCTGTTTGGAGTTCTGGATCTTAGGGAGGGTGTCTCGTTGCCCCATGTCAGATTCTTTCATTTTCATCCATTCGATCATAATTTCATCCTTCAAGTTGGCAAGTTCATTCTCATTCATTTCTTTATCATTTACGATCTCATTATTTTCATTTGGAGTTTCATCCTGAGCATGCACTCCCTCCACTTTTTCGCTCCTTTCTTTAATTTGTTCTGTTGCCAGTGATTCCGCCCCAACCCTGGGATTCGAAGTGTTACAGTTTACCTCGTTTTCACTGACACATGCTTCATTTTCCCTTCGCTGACTTTGTGCTACTAGCTTGATCTGATCAATTTCTATATCAGTTAGTAACTTTTTTCTTACAATATTTCTTCGTATATTGGCTAGTTTGTTACTGTCAATATGGCCTCTGTTTTCGGGATGTTTCTTTTTCCAGTTGATATATGTTTGTTCTGTATTCAATGTATTTGATGGGTAGTACATGGCAGTGTAGAAAGCCTCAAGGACTTCTTTATTATCTTCCCTTGACCATTTTTCTCTCTTTTTCTTTGGATTTCTTGGTGGTGAGCATGGAGGGCCAACAGTAGGAGTATTCCGGTTATGGGAGGTCTCCAGCTCCGAAGTGATGGGAAGGTTTGAACCATTAGCTGATTTTTCGACCCCAGTCTGGTTCCTCTCTGAGGGACGCGGCCCTTTTTTACCCGGGTGACGGCCGATCCGGTATGAGATTTTATCATTCGACATTTACTTTATTTTGTCGCGTTTTATCCTTATCCGCCAAGGGGTAATCATTTCGTGTTACCACTTCTAGAACGAGTGTCAACCAAGACTAGAGGGGTCGTTCTCCCCTAGAGACATGGCTATTCCCCGCCGGCCGCCATCCCGGTATTTCTTGGTCACGGGGTTTTCTTTTTGTTGTTTTTTTTAAATTGTTATTATCATGAGTGGTTCCTTAATGTGAGCATTGCGTGGCTTAAGATTATTATTTATTATTATTATTATTATTATTATTATTATTATTATTATTATTATTATTATTATTATTATTATTATTATTATTATTATTATTATTATTATTATTATTATTATTATTCGCCCATTTATTTCTAAGAGGGTCTTGTGAGCAGTGTCCTCAAACGCTCCTTCCAGTGTGTCATGTCAGAAGCAACCGTTTCCAACTGATCCTCAAGCGAGACCAGCTGAACTCATGGTTGTTATCTAACCAGCTTGCTCGGGGTCTACCGTTTGGTCTCCTGTCCATTGGTTTTGCCCGTAAAATGTGTCCAGCGATTCTTTCCTGCAGCAGACTAAATATTTTTATATTTGTTAGATTAAATGTATTTAAGTTGTATCAAGTATTATAATACAGGGGACGTGAGCTCAACAGTTCAGTTTACTTTTTCCCGTCGAAGGTGATACATGTTCAATTGTAATTTCTAGCTGCCTTCATTACAGATGGCATCAAGAGGCTGCAAGCATCCGACAAACGCATTTTGTTATGTGTAACATCTGTTAAAATGTGTGAAGCCTACAAGACATTATTTTGGCATGCCTGTTGGGGATCAAGACAAAATGTGGGCACTTCGTTTCACCTTCGAACTCTGCAAAAGAATGCTAGAAGGTAAGCTGAAACGTTTTGCTTGTGTGGATAGTGGAATTTTTAAGTGAAAAGTTTTCGGATTTGTATTTTAACCTTTTAGCATTTACATTACTCTATATATACTATTGTATTTTTGTGGTAAAGCTTTTAACTTACATAATTATCTCACATAGTATCGAATCTACGAGATTTTGATATTATTTATTTTGAGAACAATACCTTAATGTTAGTATGAATGGCCAGTTACGGCTGGTTTGAACAGTTAAATTTAATTTTATGCCTAAATATTTTTTTTTTTACTTTTTATTTTTTTAAAACCAATGTTATCAAAAATACACATATAGCCTATTAAGATTAATCGGTTTCAGCAATTGCAAATTTGTCTTGACTGAAATAATATTTACACTATATTTATATTTTGCTCTTCTCCAGGATGGAAGGCGCATGGCTTAGTGGTTAGAGCATTGGGCTTGCAATCAAAAGGTGAGTTCAATTCTCGGACCGGGTGATGTGTTGTTCCCTTGAGCAAGACACTCTATTTCACGTTGCTCCAGTTTACTCAGCGGTAGGAATGAGATGATATGATTGGGGTCCCTATCATTAAGTTACCCAAGACACCTCCAACGAGATATACCTTGCAGCTTAACCTGCATAAGTGCGAGCTGTCACACACGCACGCAAGATGGTACAGAGAATTTGAAGGGAACCAACTAACCACTCAAGCAATTGTTTCTTCTATATTGTAGACCCTTCCAAACGCCGATCTGGAAAGAATGTGACTGCTATCATATATCCAAACATTCCGTCATCCATTTCCCCAGCGCCACACTGTCCTGAACTGATCGCACCCACTCCAAAGAGAGAGCAGCTGTCTTCAGATGAAAGCTACAAACCAGATGAGGATGACGTTATTGATCCAGATTATAGAGGTGCAGCTGAAGAGAAAAGCCCATACTACCCGAACAAAAAAGACCTGAACGACTTGACCAGAGACCTTGGTCTCACAAAGTCTAATGTAGAACTTTTGACATCGAGACTCAAGCAGTGGAACTTGTTAGATCAAATTTTTTATGTCGAAAATCGGAGAAAGTGTCACCAGTCCTTCTCAAGCTTCCTTTTCTCATGAAAATGGACTTTGTTTCTGTTACAATGTGACTAGTCTGTTTAAGGTAATTGGAATTGCCTGTAACCCCAGGGAGTGGAGCCTCTTCATCGACAGCTCATCCACGAGCCTCAAAGTACTGCTGCTTAATAACGGAAACATATATCCCCTATTCCCCTAGCTCACTCGGTGCAGCTCAAAGAGGATACAGCAGTGTCAAAATCCTGTTAAACTTTAAGTATGAACAGTACAGTTGGGAGGTTATCGGGGACTTCAAAATGGTGGCATTCTTGATGGGCATCCAAGGTGGCTTTACCAAGTTTCCATGTTATCTTTGCTTTTGGGAAAGCAGAGACACTGAGGCACACTACCACAGGCAAGACTGGCCACAGCAAGCCGAGTCCAGTGTCGGGATAAATAACGTCAAATGGTAGCCACTGATTGATCCACCACTTAACTTAAAATTGGGCCTTCAAGTACCTACGAGACTTCTTCCCTAAGCTGTTTGTGACAAACGTGAAAGCCGGTATCTTCGTCAGACCACAAATAAGGAAGATCATGGAGTACAAGGAATTCCCCAAGAAGCTTACTAAGACAGAGGAGGTGCAGTGGTTAGGGGCTTCCTGGGTGAATAACAAGGTTGAAAATTATGTGGAGCTTGTTGAGACCCTGCTGAAGAACTTCGGCAAAATGGATATCTGGATGCCCCTCAAAGTACATATCTTTGAGGCTCCTCTTGATAAATTCAAGGGCAACACGGGAGCATATTCTGGAGAGCAAGGTGAGTGCTTCCACCAGGATATACTTGACTTTGAACGTCACTACCGAGGATCATATAATGAAAACATGATGGGAGACAATATATGGGGCCTGATTTGTGAAAGCAATTTGCAGCTTAAGCGTAAATCCCCAAAACCCACTCACTTTCTATAATCCTAGAATAAATAAATGCTACATTTTTAATCATATGTCATTTTATCCCAACTTTGCTTGAACGAGTATGTTCACATTTGGCAGTTTTTGCAATGGGATTAGGTAAATTTAGAGATATTATTATCATGGCCATAGCAGCAATGTTTTAAGAACATATAAGCCATTTTTCATAGTTACTAGACATAAACAAATAGGAAATAACAGTTGTTGCTCAAGGACAAAAATCGTGTTACACAGTGTTATCAGGTTCGATTGGTATGTTAATCTTATCAAATATTATTTTTTTTAAGTGGCTTCATATTCTGCAACCAGTTGGAGTATATATGAATTCGCTTTCAAAATCTCTTATAAATTATTGTTTATGAAGGAGCAGTAGTGGTGGTGGTAATAGGGTTCAGCAGGTTGTGATTTATTTGATTTACTAGAAGTGTCTTTTGTATTTAGAATAAAGGCCCATATAGTGTTTTGTTGTTCTGTGTTGTGTGTGTGTGTGCGTGTGTGTGTGTGCGCGTGTGTGTGTGTGACTATCTCCTTCCTAGTCTTAGGTCCTCCTATGCCCTGGTGCATACTGGGCAATGAGTCTTCTCCACTTTACACGATCAGCTGTGGTATCGTGCGTAGTTTCCCAGTCCACTACAATCTTCTGCTGTGGCAATGAGATGGATCCCAATAATTGGTAAGCGGGAGAAATGGAGACCCCAAGAAAACCTGGTGCTCAACTTCCAAAGATTTTCCTAGTCTTGAAACCTTGATAAAGCTGATATGTCTGGCACTTCGGCATTTCTTCCTCCTCTCATTAGTTATTAAAAGAAAAAATTTTAAGTGACATACACAATTCATTTCTTTAACTTCAATTTGTTTATCTTACACAAAATAAAACTCTTTATGTCGGTTATCTTTGTTACTGCATGTACTCAAATCTCTCTCCACCATATTGATCGTCCTTTCCAACTATTTTCTCTTTCTATTTATGTTTGTTTTGGATATTTCCCAAAACTTTAGTAATTATATAAGAAAATAGATTGTTTGACGAATTCTATTATTTCTACCAGAACAATGAAAGAAAAAAGATTTGTCATGTTTTCATGTCATCATCGTCATTGACTACAATGCCTCAAACTTCTTTTGGCTCTCACACTCTTCACATACTGATACTGACGTTATAGATTCCGAATAAATCGTTTACATTTCTGAACTGTCTGTGCCTGTTATTATCCTCAACTATCTATTTCTCTGACCTACGAACCATCCTCCAAATAATTGTGACACCGTCTTATCCACCAAATCTAATATGCATCAATCCATCAAATTTCTGCTCTCATCATTTTATATAATCAATGTATAAACAAGGTATTTCTTAGAACATCTGGCTACAAAACAACTTTCTACTCTAACCTAAAGCCTCACAATAGCTATTTATTTGTAATTCCACCCTTGGGATGCATTTGGCAACATCACCCCTATGAAGGTTCCTGCCTAAAGCTTTAGAATTTTTCTCTCACACATCAAACCGACTTATTCCTATTTCGATTTGTTAATATGTTTGTAATAGCTAAGACAGTGAGAGATATTTTGCTGCAAGATGATCCCATACACACTACTATACACAGGCACGGATAAGGTGTACAGGCGACGATTGCTGCTTATATCACACGGGGGAAATCAGACATTATTGTCTGGTTGTCAAAAGTGTAGTCTCTTTGACCAACCTGCCCACCACCACCCCTGCCTCACCTCTATCACTACTCAGCGACCACTGCTCCGTTGTATCAATAAACTACATACCATAACCACGCCAAACTTTCTCTGTGTTCACTTTCATGTTCATCACATTTTTACTCACAATTTCCGTGCTAAATATTTCTCTACAGTAGTGATATCAATCATTTCATACGATACAAAACCAAATTATTACTTAGAGATAAAACTACTGAATAATATTTGTGATTCATATCCAAAATATTACTGAGAATCTTACAATGAGACCTTAAACTTTAAATATAACCCTAAATTTAACCAAGCGGCTTATAAAGAACATTTAACCTTGTTAATAGAAATAATAAATAATTACACATTTTTCCCTTATAAAAAAATATATACTATTCATAAAAGAATACTATATTAAAATAGAATTTTGTTAGAATACCATGAAGACCAAAGCTTTACAAGATCTGGAGACCAAAGCTTTACAAGATATTCCTATCACCTCCCACCTAACTTATTTTATCTATAGCTGCATCTCTGTCCCTCTCTCCCCCTCTCTTCCCCCATATTGTTTTCCACCCTCTCCTCCTCTCTCTGTCCATAGTTTTGCTACAACAGACGTTGACCTTCAGAAATTCATACTTAATACTTACCTTATTTTTATTAGTCCAGGAGAAACGAAAAGAATTTATGGTCTCTGTCCCTCTTTCATTAAAGTAATCAATTAACAAACAAAATAAAAAGCTGTTTAATTTATAAGTGAAATTCAGAAAAGTCTAGCGATTGCATGATAAGCATACTAATTAGAGAAATAACAAGTTGAGACGGTGTATTTCATTAAAGTTTCTAACAAAATACAATACTGCAATTAGCAGATGATATGGAGATTACAAATCTTTCCTTGAGCTTTTTAATTGTTTCTAAGACATTATGTCTTTTACTGTTTATGAAGAAAATATATTATTCGTCTTACTAAAGACATTACGTCATTTTAATCTCTAGATTTATTTTATTTTGACACAAAGGCAATAGATGGCATGCCAGAAAGTGCAGAACGATGAGCAAAGATAATTAGCCCCATGTTTTTATCGCCCTGGGTTCTAATCCTTCTTGGCTTCACTTTCCATATCATATTTATGGAATACATTATATAAATACTGGATATAAACGTAATTAATGGGGTGTCAGAAATTGGAGACCGGAGAAGAAAAATGATCTTTCAATAATTACTCCTATTTCTTCCCATTCTGAGTTCTTATTCCACATTTGCTATCATACTTCTTATATTTTTTTATTAGGTTCGATCATTGGAATGCAACCATGCTGGAGCATCGTCTTCAAGATATCCCTCTGTGAGACCTCCTTAGGCAAATGTCATTTACCGTAGCCACGAGTCGACCCAAGCCTTGTGATTGAAATTGTGCAGACAAAAGCTATTCCGAAGTTCGACGGATGAAGTGCATCAGTAATTCAGAGAGTTATCCGTGACACGCCATTATTTTAAACTGCAATTTTTTAAGTTAAGAGCAGATATGGTCTGTAGAATGCTCATGGACGTTAATTTCAGACGAAGCTGTTCCGTTGTTCGAACAACTATAAAACCTATCGTAGAAAATGACAGAATTCCATGCATAGGTTTTCAAACTATGAAAGCAATACATTAATAAATCTATAAGCTCTTATAAGAAATGTTTTAAATACTTCAATATGGTTATTTCATTATTACTCTTCAGCATGAGGGCGGTGGAGTGGCACTATCGGTAGAGGGTCGGATGCCATGCTTTGCAGCATAGAGTTACGGCCCTTTATGATCTGAATTCAATTCCCGCTGAAGTTAACTTTGCCTTTCATCCTTACGGAGCCGATAAAATAAAGTACCAGTAACGTACTGGGGTCGATTTAATTGACTTTCACCTCCTCCCAAATTGCTGGCCTTATGCCTATAAAGAAACCCTATTACTCTTCAGCATTTATTCTAGGTTTATGTTCGTCGAATAGGGAAACCAATGTAGTTCATAGGTATGAGTGAGGCTGGGTGATTCAAAAGATCACTTGGTGACAATGTAGACCACTGTAGTAGCACACATGTACAATATAACAAAACAAGCTCATCAATGCCTGACCTAGTTATCCAACCGTAGTTCAAGTTATTTGAGTGTTATTAATAATATCACGAGAGTCGGCTAAAAGGTTCAGAGGCTGACTATGAAGGAATGAAGCTAGCGCTGTGAAATCTTGTATGTATTAATTTCAAATCTTATTATTAGTAACTGCATTGATTCTTTCTAGGTCTATGTTGAAAAATAAACCTCATTTGGTTATTCCATGACAGTATCTTGGTCAGCCTATAAAGGAGTGATGGTAGAGCTGTGAAATCGTGCATGAATTAATTCCAGCTCTACTTAATAATAACTGTATTGTTACTTTCTAGAGACTATGTTGAAAAATAAACCCCATTTGGTCATTCCATGAGAGTATCTTGGTCAGCCTATGAACTTTTCACCCCTTGAACTTTTCGGCCGATCCTTGTACGTAAAGAAACACTGTATTCATTAATTACTTCATAAACAACACTAAAATAGTGTTTGGTCAGATCTTTTATAAAACATAAAGAAAAAGAGGAAGAAAGAAACCGATCGTTAGAAACAATGTTTCCATTGTTCTTTCAATTGCTGATACGATATTTTTTATTTTTGATAAATCAATTCACAGTTGTATAAATAACATTACAAATATTGGTGGAAATATAAAGGGAAAAGAAAAAGAAAGAAAAAAAGGATAAACATCAAACCAAGCAACGAACAGAGGGGAAGGGGTAAAGAAGAACAGATCTGGTTGTATAGGAAAGTAGGAGAAAGGGCTATAAATGCCATAAATGAGAGGGAAAGGAGGGGAAAAGCAAGGACTTTGAAGAAAGGGATCTGTTAGTTGCAACTCCTGGTTGAAGGAGGCAGGATTTGCACTTAGATACGGTGAAGCATTGCAGTCTACTCTTTAACAATTCCACTAATCCTTTTTTCCTGAAATGGAACTTGATTTATCGACCCAGAAAGGATGAATAGCTAGGTTGGTCCCAGAACTATTTCAACTCGAAATACAGAGCTCCGGGAAAATAGCGAGACATTTAATCCGACACTCAAATGAGTTTACCAATTCGTCACCCATTGTAACAAAACAGAAGAAAAACTTTGCACGCAAGAACTGTCAGTTGTCTCCAACAATAATATTGCTTATTAAATAACAACTACAATAACTGTAGCAATGTTAGGTCATAGAATCATACATAGGTTTTCAAACTATGAAGGCAATACATTAATAAAGCTATAAGCACTTATAAGAAATGTTTGAAATACTTCAATATGTTTATCGCACTATTACATTTCAGCATGAGAATGTATTTATTCTAGGTTTATGTTCGCCAAAGAGGAAAATTGATATAGTTCTTAGGTATGAGTGAGGCTGAGTGGTTCAGAAGATCACTTGGTGAAAATATAGCCCAAGGTTCTAACTCATTGCAGCACCTTCCAGCATTGGACAAATGTATACTACTAGACACTTGAATTGAGCAATAATATTTTGAATGAAATTTGGTAGATTTAAATTATTCCATACCTAGGGGCTCGACATAAAGAGATCATGATGTAGGTACTAGTTTTTAGATGACCGACTAAACATATATATATATATATATATATGTATTTATATATATATGCATATATATGTATATATATATATATATATATATATATATATATATATATATATATATATATATATATATATATATATATATATATACACACACATTTATATAGTAATAATAAATGTGAAGACTAAAATCCGAAGAGGGCTCGATAAGGATTATATAAATATATATAAAATAAATATATATATATATATATATATATATATATATATATAAACCCACAGAGCAAATATTTATTATAAGGACAGATTGAAGTTTAAGGAAAGAATCGCTGCTTTCACCCTTAACAGGATCTTCTGAAACTCAGATATATATACATAATACACACACACACACACACACACACACATATATATATATATATATATATATATATATATATATATATATATATATATATATATATATATATAAATATTTATATATATATATATATATATATATATATATATATATATATATATATATATATAGAGAGAGAGAGAGAGAGAGATAGAATTTAGTATATCTACTAAGATATGCGTACAGATGTACGCTAATGCCAGCAAATACATAAGTTATGTCATAGTACCTAGGTGGTTCAATGCAGGAGGATGCAGAACAATAATATGAAGGACGTAAAATAAGAAAATTTAAAAAAAAGATTTTAAAAATTAACTTACTAAAATTTTCACTCCAACTAATTAGTTTCTGCAATGGGATAAAGACAGTTACGTAATATAACCGTCGAGAATTCATTGCATCATCAGGGAGTCTATTCTCAGCTAAGTCTCCAGGCAATGCGCGGACACCGGGGACTCATATAAAAATAATAATAATTCGGTAGATGGAACAGCTAGCGGGGACTAGATTCCATGCACTGAAAAGCTCGCTGTCTCTGGTCAAATGGCAGATTCTAAAGAATCAATCACGTGACACTGAGATAGTCGGAAGGAGTGGGATGGTAAGATGACAGAAGCCTACTACCACACCAATGAATTAGTAGTGGTTTTGGCAGGTTTGCTCAACAAATAAATAATTTGGAGATAAATATAGAGAATTTAGTATATCTACTAACATATGCGTACAGATGTACGCTAATGCCAGCAAATACATAAGTTATGTCATAGTACCTAGGTGGTTCAATGCAGGAGGATGCAGAACAATAATATGAAGGACGTAAAATAAGAAAATTAAAAAAAAAGATTTAAAAAAATTAACTTACTTACTGGAGACTTAGCTGAGAATAGACTCCCTGATGACGCAATGAATTCTCGACGGTTACATTACGTAACTGTCTTTATCCCATTGCAGAAACTAATTAGTTGGAGTGAAAATTTTAGTAAGTTAATTTTTAAAATCTTTTTTTTTTATTTTCTTATTTTACGTCTTTCATATTATTGTTCTGCATCCTCCTGCATTGAACCACCTAGGTACTATGACATAACTTATGTATTTGCTGGCATTAGCGTACATCTGTACGCATATGTTAGTAGATATACTAAATTCTCTATATTTATCTCCAAATTATTTATTTGTTGAGCAAACCTGCCAAAACCACTACTAATTCATTGGTGTGGTAGTAGGCTTCTGTCATCTTACCATCCCACTCCTTCCGACTAGCCTCAGGGTCACGTGATTGATTCTTTAGAATCTGCCATTTGACCAGAGACAGCGAGCTTTTCAGTGCATGGAATCCAGTCCCCGCTAGCTGTTCCATCTACCGAATTATTATTATTTTTATGTGTCCCCGGTGTCCGCGCATTGCCTGGAGACTTAGCTGAGAATAGACTCCCTGATGACGCAATGAATTCTCGACGGTTATATTACGTAACTGTCTTTATCCCATTGCAGAAACTGATTAGTTGGAGTGAAAATTTTAGTAAGTAAGTTAATTTTTTAAATCTTTTTTTTAAATTTTCTTATTTTACGTCCTTCATATATATATATATATATATATATATATATATATATATATATATATATATATATATATATATATATTTAGGTTTGTTGGTTCACCACTGGATAGAACTGGTCATTCCGTATGGTCAACCTCGATGTAATATTAGGGAGAGCACTCGACGTAATGCAACTCACCCGTCTTTGTTTGTGTTGTTGGTGGTGCGAGTACGGAGTTAATTATTATAAAATAACAGGAGGCTGGACTGGTGTAATTCCTTAAAAGGTTTAATATACTATGATCATTTCAGTGACCGGGTTCACTTGAGGGCGGCTGACCAGGCTAGAAGCTGCTAAATGTTCTGCCACCTTCCTGTCTCTGCTTTTCAGCCCTATGTATTTTGTCTTTTATATTCGTTTGTTAAATTTCGAATACCTGATGATGTCACCGGATTCATACTTAACCCGGTCACTGAAATGATCATAGTATAATAAACCTTTTAAGGAATTATACCAGTCCAGCCTCCTGTTATTATATATATATATATATATATATATATATATATATATATATATATACATTATGAAGAGAGAAGAAACATTTAGATACAATTAGTAATAAAATGTATCATACCTAAACTGCTCCTAAATTCCTCGACTACGTAGTTTCGTGGCATAAACAAAAACAATATATCATAAAGATATAGAGTCCCTGCGAGGTCTGCCGACTTATCAAGAGGATACCTCATTTTACTAGTCTCAAGAACGCGTCTACACGACGTGAGAAAGAATCCCAAAAGGCGGAGGGGGAGATAGTCACGCGATATAACGGTCGAGAAACTGAGCTAAGCCTCTTATAACCACGAAGAAAATACCACGGAGGCGGAGGGGGTATTCATATCGAGGCCGCAGAAGAGGTGGTGAAGAAGGCTAGAAGTATGAGTAATGGAAGCTTTCCAGTTGTCCCCACACTTCAAAGATTGCTCGACCAGAGGGAGTTATTAACAATATATTTAGAAACACACAGATACATGCGGACACACACATATATACATCAATGCATCCGCACCCAACTGTGAGTTAAGGGTGCCAACTTCACCGATGTTGCTCAATGAATGACCGGGACAGACCAATTCAGTTGAACTAGACTGAACCAGTATCAGAGTTAAAAATACATTATGAAGAGAGAAGAAACATTTAGATACAATTAGTAATAAAATGTATCATACCTAAACTGCTCCTAAATTCCTCGACTACGTAGTTTCGTGGCATAAACAAAAACAATATATCATAAAGATATAGAGTCCCTGCGAGGTCTGCCGACTTATCAAGAGGATACCTCATTTTACTAGTCTCAAGAACGCGTCTACACGACGTGAGAAAGAATCCCAAAAGGCGGAGAGGGAGATAGTCACGCGATATAACGGTATATATATATATATATATATATATATATATATATATATATATATATATATATATATATATATATATATATATAAAAGACGTAAAATAAGAAAAAATTTTTTTTAAAATAAAAATTAAAATTAACTTACTTAAATTTTCACTCCAACTAATTAGTTTCTGCAATGGGATAAAGACAGTTACGTAATGAACTGTTGAGAATTTCATTGCGTCATCAGGGAGGTCATTCTCAGCCGAGTCTCCAGGCAATGCGCGGACACTGGGAACTCATATAAAAATAATAATAATTCGGTAACTGGAACAGCTATCGAGGACTGGATTCCGGCTACTGAAAATTCTCACTGCCACTGATCATATGGCCGATTTAGTTGGAGTGAAAATTTAAGTAAGTAAGTTAATTTTAAAAAAAAAATTTTTTTTTTAATTTTCTTATTTTACGTCTTTTATATTATTGTTCTGCATTCTCCTGCATTGAACCACCTAGGTACTATGACATAACCTGTGTATTGGCTGGCATTAGCGTACATCCGTGCGCTTATGTTAGTAGATATATTAAATTATCTATATTTATCTCCAAATCACTGATTTGTCGAGCAAACCTGCCAAAACCACTTCTAAATTTTTTTTTGGGGGGGGGTGTTAGTAGGCGTCTGTCATCTTACCATCCCATTCCTACTGACTAGCCTCTGTGTCACGTGATTGATTCTTTAGAATCGGCCATATGATCAGTGGCGGTGAGAATTTTCAGTAGCCGGAATCCAGTCCTCGATAGCTGTTCCAGTTACCGAATTATTATTATTTTTATATGAGTCCCCAGTGTCCGCGCATTGCCTGGAGACTCGGCTGAGAATGACCTCCCTGATGACGCAATGAAATTCTCAACAGTTCATTACGTAACTGTCTTTATCCCATTGCAGAAACTAATTAGTTGGAGTGAAAATTTAAGTAAGTAAGTTAAAATTTTTTAAAAAATTTTTTTAAAAAAATTTTCTCATTTTACGTCTTTTATATTATTGTTCTGCATTCTCCTGCATTGAACCACCTAGGTACTATGACATAACCTGTGTATTTTCTGGCATTAGCGTACATCCGTGCGCTTATGTTAGTAGATATATTAAATTATCTATATATATATATATATAAAAAGAAAATTTCGCTCTACATGGCTGAATACAATAAATGTAAACAAATTATGACGTCATATGTTTTTCTACGTTTATAAATCTTTCTAGCAATTTCCTTTATTTACTTGTTGACATAAATTAAATAATAAAAATTAAATAGTATACCCCACATATATAGATTTTTACTAGAAATTATTAATTTTGACATAGACTATTTTTATTTTTATTTTATTTTATAAAAATCTTTTTTTTATATTTATTTTATTTTATTTTATTTTATTTTATTTTATTTTATTTTATTTTATTTTATTAATAGATTTTTACACTTCTTAACCCAATTTTTAGTATTTAAACCCAATATAAAATAATATACCCAGTTTCTATATTTATGCCTCTAATATTTGAATACCGTCTATAATATTTGCACATACACCTCATCAATTTACTTTTTACCCGTTATTTACAGCTGTTTTCATTTTGACAGCGTTCCTGATCAAAAGTCTCTCTCTCTCTCTCTTCCTTTTTTTCTTCTTTTTTTCCTTTCTTCTCTTTCTTTTTCTTTTTTCTCCTCTTCTTTCCTTTCTTCTATTTTCCTATCTATTTCTTATTATAGTATTCACACTTATATTTCTGTCATATGTAGACTTAGCACTTTCCTGTAAACAAGTGCTATTAGGCCTCATATCATCTTACCTTATTTTATCTGATGAGAACACAATTTTTGTCCCAGGATGACTTTGTATTCGAAATGCGCATTATAAAATATACGGAACTCTTTTAACCATCTTTTAATTTCTTCTTTATTATATATACTCCAGTTCTACCAACTGTTGAGTACTACTTATCTGATATATGCATAGTTTTATTGTTCTAGAATATTACTCACCTCCTACGCAGACATATATATATATATATATATATATATATATATATATATATATATATATATATATATATATACATTGATTTGGTTATCAATATTAATATTATTGGTCACCCACTGAAGAATTATAAGAGCCCAGTTGTATAAGTATCTGTTGATCTTATACAAGCTTCTACATAATTTGGTATAATTTCACCCAACTTGTAGAAATCTTATAATGAAACGAGTCGTCTGGGAAGTGATATATTTGATATATCTCATATGAAATGATACAGCCAATTCTCCACACAATACAATATAGTTTGCACCCCGAATGTTTAATTAGGAATATACTCAGATATTTCCTAATGTTTGTTGAGTGAGTTGGAATTTGGCCGGAGTATCGCTATTAGCTTTCTCCGTTTATGTATTTATATATATATATATATATATATATATATATATATATATATATATATATATATATATATATATATATATATATATATATATATATATATATATAAATACCATCGACGCCCTTTTGTTCAGCACTGTATGGCGTAATTCGGGCTGTTTGTTTACAAGCAAACTGAGCATTATACTAAATGTTCGGTAAACCCATACGTACGTATATATATATGTGTGCATGTATGTATATATATATATACATACTACTGTACGTCTGTACACATATATGTATGTACGTGTACATACTTATATTTAGGTATCAGCCGTACTAAGAGTGAGAAATGAAATTTCTTTTCATTCTTTTCCTTTTATCGTTTTCGGTTGCCCCGCTGACTAACTGACTCGACATGCAGATTAGGCTGCTCTGCCGTTAATATGCATCAGGAAAGTACATACTTTCAAACGTTCAATAATCTGACAGAAAGGCATACGATGCTGACGATAGCTAATAAGCTTGAAACTAGTACATCGTTCCTGTGGGAGTGTTGAACAAAAGGGCGACGATGGTTGCCGAGCACTGTATGGCGTAATACGGGATGTTTGTTTACAAGCAGACCGAGCATTATAATAAATGTTCGGTAAACCCATACATATATATATATGTGTGTATGTATGTATATATATATATATATATATATATATATATATATATATATATATATATATATACATACTACTGTACGTCTGTACACATATATGTATGTACGTGTGCATACTTATATATATATATATGTGTGTGTGTGTGTATATATGTGTGTGTGTATATATGTGTGTGTGTCTGTGTCTGTGTGTATATGTGTGTGTGTGTGTGTGTGTGTGTGTGTGTGTGTGTGTGTGTGTGTATACTTAGTAATTATAATTACCCATAATTATTGAAGAAATACTTCTATATTGTTTAGATATATTTATTCACCTTCTCTCATTAAATTCAGATAATTTCTATGATTAAAGAAAAGGAGAAATTAAATATAATGAAAATACACCCTTTGATACTTTAGCATTGGTAGAATCATTTGTAAATTTTTCAGAAACTTTCTTTTATATAACAGTTACAGCTTATCTCTTATGGGAAATTAATTCTTTTTCGCTAGCTTAATTATGTTATGAACCGCGAACCTTACCTATTTACTTGTTTCCCAGCATACTATTAATTATTTTGCAGGTAATTTGCACGTGTATGTGTGTAAGTATATGTGTGTATGTCTCTATGTGTGTATGTCTCTATGTGTGTATGTGTATGAGTTTGTGTGTATGTGTATGCGTGTGTGAAGTGCATGTAATTCGGTCATTGCTCATAGCAAAAGATAGCCAGTAACCCGTCATAATGATGCAGGTTAAATGATATAAGCGAATGGATCGAATAAATGCTTTGTTTTTAAATTAACCAAAAGTAAAGGAGTAGTCAATACAATATTTACAGACCCCCATAGACTTGTTATATTGAGGCGGCTGATACATAATCTGAACATCATGAACATTTCGGTGAGGTTAGCATAATTCTTGAGCGACGACTAGCAATTCTCAAAAGCCCGATGAAGGTATTTGGAAATAGTTATTGGCTGCTTTTTGTTTGTCAATAATAATCATTTCTACTATAGGCACAAGGCCAGCAATTTGGAGGGAGGGGAAAGTCGATTAAATCGACCACAGTGTATTACTGGTACTTTATTTTATCGACCCCGTAAGGATGAAAGGGGAAGCTAACTTCGGCCGGGTTTAAACTCAGACCGTAAAGGACTGTAACTCTATGCTGCAAAGCATGCTGTCCGATGCTCTACCGATACTGCCGATCAATAATAATTGTTTCTACTTTTGGCACAAGGCTATCAATTAACCAGTGCATTACTGGTACTTTATTTTATCGACCCCGTAAGAATGAAAGACAAAGTTAACCTCGGCAGGATTTGAACTCAGAATGGCAAGGGCCGTAACTCTATCCGTCAAAGCATGGCGTCCAACCCTCTACCGATACTGTCAATCCACAATAATGGAAATGGAGTGGGTGGGAGATTATTGTGCTTCAACAGAGATTGGTTCATGCTGGATACCGGAGAATTTGGCAGGCGACAGATGAGTATGCTAAACGTAGATTTAAATATCTGAGACATCGATTAATTATGGTCTATCGTTGATGATTGAAAGCAATATGTGACTACTCTCAGGTCTCTAAAAAAAACCTCCTCTCCCGCTTATTAGATTTTTCTAATCTATCTCCAGTGAAATTTTATTTCAAGTAGTAGCATTCCTACGACAATTAATTTTCTTTATGCATTAACAAACATTATACATGACATAAAAAAGGACATTACTAGAAATCCCATACGTTATAAAATAAATACGGTGAGTTGGGGTCTCAATATGTAAACTAAATTACTAATTCTGGTTTTTAAAAGCATCAACGGAGGCAACCTAAAGAAATTACCGATTTTACAACCCCACCCCCGCTTATTACAACCACCACACCGTATTGTTTGGGATCCAAGAGTATATATGTGAAATTAGATTCCTTTATTCTCGCCTAACAAAAAATGCATAACACCTTTTCACAAATTCCGTGAAGAGTAAATAAGAAATACTTAAGATTATCAGGAAGGGGTTCACAAAATTCATGATAAACCACCATAGAGAAAGCAAACAAAATATACTTTTAATAGTATTATTCAACATAAAAGGATATATACTTTGCCCTGGACCAACTTCGGTTGCAGACTTAATCCATCGTCGGGTGTAACATGACCAACTGGTCATTGGGTATTGTTAGCAGAATCACACCAGTCTCAGAGTCCCAAAAGAAGAGTCACGTACACTGCCCTCTCCCTGGCTGCATAACAGCGTGTGCGTATTTGAAAAACAACTTTAGCGATTTCAGATACAAAATCCAAATTGGCGAAGGGGACAGGATGAGAACTGGATATTAATGATGAAGCCGATAGGGAGATACAGAACGCCTGCTGAACCGATCAGTGGTGAAGCAATATGGAACTAAATATATAAAACTTTCAAAATATGATGTGATTATGCAATCGACAAACAGAGAGAAAATGATTACAGAATAGATATAGCTCAATGGAAAATGAAATGTAGGTAAACAAAACTGGGAACTGAAAAACAATATACACATAAACTAAAGCAAAGCTAACCAAAGAAGCATTAAACAGCCAAAGAATTAGTGGAGTGGTTGGTGCAGCAGGTGTCGCTGGCCATTTTCCGCGGAAATGCTTTTTGAAGTTTTCTCCATGGGGAACAGCTACAACACCACCGCACCATAGGCCCGGAGCCCATCACCCTCTCCTCATCCCACTCCTTTTCTTCTGTGGCCCTTAAGTCATTGCTTTTCCCCACCTTTTCCTTTCATCTATGACTTTTATAGTCCTTTCCTCTACGTTTCCCTACAGCCAGATCTACCCTTCTTTACACCTTCCCCATTTATATTGTTATTAAAAATAATCAATATGTAATAAATCTCGAAAGTTTCTTATGAAATAAATTGGCAATTGACATTAAGACAAACAGTGACAACATCTTGATAAAATAACATTCATCATAAACAGGAAAATGAAAGAGAGACAGAGACACACTCACAGAGAAAATATAAAGCTGGCCGAAATACTGAAAGATGACAGTTCTCACTTGTCGAAACAACTGCCCTAATATTTGCCTCGTGGCGAAAATTACCTGGGGTAAAGAAGTAATGTGCTCTATAATCAATATTGAGTATCATGAGCTACTTTTTCAATGACAAACCTGCAATATATATATATATATAAAGAAGAAATTAAAAGATGGTTAAAGAAGTTCCATATATTTTATTATGCGCATTTCGAAAACAACATCATCCTGGGACAAAAATTGTGTTCTCATCAGATAAAATAGAGTAACATGATATGAGGCCTAAAAACACTTGTCAACAGTAAAGTTCAAGGTCTACATATGACAGAAATATAAGAGTGAGAAAAAGATAGGAAAATATAAGAAAAGGAAAGAAGAAGTAGAAAAAGGTAAAAGAAAGTGAAGAGAGGAAAAAAGGAAAAAAAGGAAGAAG
>OZ024741.1:46184690-46214690 GCA_964016885.1 Eledone cirrhosa
TCAAGAGTAAAATATTAATACAATAACAGAGATAGTTTAAAGCTAATCTCTGACTGGTAACCATCTCACTCAACAAACATTAGGTTATATTTTAATATAAACCCAATTTAAGTGTTTGGGGTGCTAACAATATGTATTATGTGGAAAAGCCAGTTGTATTATTTTATGAGATATAATTAAAGTTAAAATATATCTCTCTTTCCAAACAATTGTTTCATTATATATATATATATAAATATATATATATATATGAAAGGTCTGTGTAGAAACCAATCAAGAAGAAGAGATAGGATATTAGTTGTGAGAATTATAAGGCAGTAGTTAAGAAGACAGTGTGCTCAATGCGTATAAAGTGCAAGACAAGCGAACAATGAAAGTAAGCGAGAGAAATATATGTCAAGCATTTACAGGCAGAGCATTAATATATAAATTAATTGTTAGAGAATGCACTAATTATTTTATTCTTAATGATTCCTTTCATATTAACTCTCTCAGCTATTGCACGCTATTTCTTTTCTCACCGATATTCATTTTTTATTCTACCGTAAAGTATAGTGAGACTTCTGATCTTTTTTTAAATATCTTCTTAGTATTTCAACAGTAAATTTTATTAAAAACAAGTTAAGCTTTTTTATCAAAGTGTCTCCCTTTCATCATATTTTTGCCCCTTGCTATTTACACTTGCTTACTTCCTGTTTTATCGCTGCTCCATTATTTAAACGGTTAACTTCTTTGAATTTAAAATGTATTTTAATTTTCTTTCACTCCTTCGTGTGATAAATAGTATGCTTTGCATTTTTCATAGTTCCAACCTTCAGTGACATGTATTTTTGAATTTTAGGTTTATTTTCATTTTAGTTCTGAAGATGAGATCATTTCTTAGTTCAGTTATATTATCATCTGGTCTTATTGATTGTATTATCGATAATTTTCATTTTTATTAATTGAATTTTGATGATTTCTGAAACAATTGTAAACCAATAAATATATTTGTTCAAGAATTCAGTATTGTATTCTGTAACAATTTATATATACATATATATATATATATATATATATATATATATATATATATATATATATATATATATATCGTATATAATAAGGGTTTTGATCGGTATCCAGTGATTTCGATCTCGTTGTCTTTAATTTGCTGAACAAATTCATTTGGAGCACACGCACAGGATTGTTTGTAATACGACATTCCCAGCCTAAATCCTAAGCTATTAAAACAATGTAACTATTGTATCGACAGATTACCATGTAAAAACGTTAAAGCACTCACAATTTTATCAATTAAAACACCCAGTATACTATTTTAACACACATAAATCTGCCGGAGTACAGCAAATGACAGCGGCATGCAAAACATCTTATATAAAATCATCAAAGATGAATGAACACGATACTATTAACGAGTATATATATATATATATATTGTATTTTCTTATACTTTTCAGAATTAAATGCTCCAAAGAGAAGTCCATTTGTTTAACGATGGCCATATCAATCTATTGAAATTATAATTTTGGACTTTGAAACTGCAGTAAGGATGTTTTGTTTTTTCCATATGGAGAGATGCTTTTACAGTAATCTGCCCCTCGGTGATTATAAAGTATAAAATTGCAAGATTTATTTTTCTTCACTTTATTATTTTAACACTTACTGCAAAAATATAATAATATATTATATTGTGGCTCATGAGATTTGATAACATAGTCTGAAAATACGTGCGGTGTTGTTTCCCAAAGGATTTGTTTTTCTATTAAACATGCATACATATACACATACATACATACATGCATACACACAGACATATATACATACATACACACAGACATATATTCATACATACATACATACATACATACATACATACATACATACATACATACATACATACATGCATACATACATACATACATACATACATACATTATACATACACACATAAATACATACATACATATATGCATGCATGCATGCATGCATACATACATACACACATCATACATACATAAATGCATACATAAATACATGAATGCACACATAAATACATACGCACATACATATAAGTGTGTGTACATGTATATATATATTTATAAATATATATATGTATATATACACATATGTATACATGCGTATATATCTGTGTGTGCGCGTGCATGTGCATGTGTGTGGCAATTTTTTTAAAACCTGATCCAACAAACAATATTTGCATAATGTTATTATTCTATGTATAAATTTGCAAAATAATTAAAAGATTATCATTCAGCATAAAGTCGCGGAAAAAAGTATGGCTGGAAATTTAGCAAGCAAGAGAGAAAGAGAGTATTGGTATAGAAAGAGAGGGAGAGATGAGAGAGAGAACTAGAGAGAGAGGGGACGAGAGAAAGAGAGAAAGCGAGAAAGCGAGAGAGGGAGAACTAGAGAGAGGGGTGGGGGGCATTGGAAAGAATTTTCTGCATATTTGCGTCTTGCCATATTTGCCACAAAGGATATTATCGAAAACAAAATGCTTGATCATAAATAATTCACCCTAATTCTATTTTATACAGTTTTTTTTTTAATTTTAAATGAGCTTCGTTCAACTCTGTTGAGATCTCATTATTATGCAAAAATATACAAACCCAGTTTCTTGTCAAAATCAAAATCAATGTATTTAAATGTAAATACATTTCAATAAGAGATTAAGGTGATAGATTTGGCACATATTTCATAACTATTTCTAGGCTCTTCATTTTTTCTTTGTATAATTTTTCATGAGCATCGGTGGATGTTTTCATAATATTATAATCAATCGACTTTCCTCTCCCTGCAAAAAATTGTTGGCCTCACGCCTATATCAGAAATATCGGTAGAGGGTTGGACGCCATGCTTTCCAGCATAGTTACGTCCCTTTACGATCTGAGTTCAAATCCCGCCGAGGTTGACTTTGCCTTTCATCATTACGGGGTCGATAAAATAAAGTACCAGTAATGCACTGGGTAATTGCTGGCCTTGTGCCTAAAGTAGAAACAATTATTATTATTAATCATAGGGTGCTGGATTGGCAGTCGTTTTAATGTCGAAAAATAATGCCTTAAGGTATTTATTTCAGCTCTTTGCGTTCTGAGTTCAAATCCCACCGAGGTTAGCTCTGCCTTTCATCCTTATCGGGTCGATAAAATAAAGTACCAGTAATAGACTGGGGTCGATTTAATCGACTTTCCCCTGCCCAAAGATTGCTGCTCTCGTGCCTATAGTAGAAATCATTATTATTCTGGTGGCCAGGGTGGCCGTGGTCTTCTGTGTGGTTTTCGCCACGAGTGACCCTTGGAATTCCCCGCTATTGGGGAATTTTTATTGTTTGAATTTTTTTTTATACTTCTATCTTCTTGTTATAACGTTTTTTTTACATGGCCAAAACCCACTTTGTATCGTCCTGTACCCTTCTGTGCAGTCTGTAATGTTTTTCTTCATGTTAGCCCTTGTGGTCAATAAAAAAACCATTATTATTATTATTAATATACCGTTGGATTGGTAGTCGTTTTAACGTTGAAAGAAAAATGCGTAAAGGCATTTATTTCAGCTCTTTACGTTCTGAGTTCAAATCCCACCGTGGTTAGTTTTGCCTTTCATCCTTACGGGTTCATAAAATAAAGTACCAGTCACGCACTGGGTCGATTTAATCGACTTTTCTCTTCCCCAAAATTGCTGGCCTTGTGCCTAAATTAGAAACCATTATTATTATTAATAATCTTTTCGGACTAGCATTTTTAATATGCGAGTTTAAATTAATAACTCTATTTATAACGCTATTAGTATTGTGTCGTTAATTCCTACACAAATATGGATTCCCCATTTCATTTGTTTATTTTGAAGAAGTCATTTGCTATTGCAAAACTAACACCAGAAAACACCACCACCCCCGCGCAAGCATACATATATATATGTGTATATAGATATATATATGTATGTGTGTGTAGTTGATAAATGAAATAAACAAAACACAGGAGGCAATTTTGGCACAGTGATATTAGGCTCACACTCTTTCACACATACACACTCACACACAGACACATTGAGGAACACACACAAATATTCACAGTTACAAATATTCGCAAACAAACATGCAAACACGTTCATTTACATAATATTATATAAACAAAAATCCACGCATTCATGTACACACATAGGAATATACATACATAAATAAATACACACCGTCTCACATACAGACACAAACTTCCAAGCATATATAAACGCATATATGCATTCACAAACATATATATCGAATCTAAGAAGCATACGCAGACAAAATCTCACATATACAGTGACACAATCTCTCTCTTACACTCAAATAGTATATACACACAAGCTCATAGGCATACACGCATACACCATTACTCTTCAGTTTACACTCGGAAGATCTTTCGCAAACTGGCACTTAATTCCTGCATCTGGAATGTATTTATATCACATTTTAATGTAATCACTGAAATAGCAGTGAATGTTGTAACTGTCTGCAGAATTAGAGGTCGTTTGGAAATTTAGAAAATTTAGTAAATTTGGGAGATTCTATGACTCTCAGTCTGTTGTATCCCATCAAGATTGGTATTGAAGAACTGTCAAATTTCGGCGAAAGTTTCATAACACTAGATGATAAACATAACATATTTACGCCCAGAGGTGGACTGGCCAGGTCATCAGCTTGCCTAATGGTAAGTAGGCCCCTCGGGGGCCCGCGGAAATACTTTAGGGGTCAATGCAAAAACGTTGCTTTCAAAGAAAATATCAGAAGTCCAAGAGAAAGAATACATTTTTTTAAAAATAAATATAACAATTAAGTATACAAGGGTCGACTTTACATGAGATCTAGTATAAATAAATAAATAAATACATACATACAAAGTTTCGGCCTTTGAAGCGATGAGAATCTATGTAATATATAAGTATAAAGAAAGTGCTTAAGCGCAGAAATGCTGTAAAGATTGCTTATAAAATAGGGTGAACAACATTAAAAGACGGAAAAAGAATTTGCCAACGACTATGAGGAATTGAACCCCATATTTTCCAGTAAGCAGCTAGAAGATATCTGGAAAATATGGGGTTCAATTTCTCATAGGGGTCATTGGCAAATTTATTTTCCGTCTTTTAAGTTTGTTCACCCTATTTTA
Organism: Eledone cirrhosa; assembly: GCA_964016885.1. Taxonomy (NCBI): domain Eukaryota; kingdom Metazoa; phylum Mollusca; class Cephalopoda; order Octopoda; family Eledonidae; genus Eledone; species Eledone cirrhosa. The sequence goes on from OZ024741.1 coordinate 46,189,850, forward strand.
TATATATATAGAGAGAGAGATAAAATAGGGTGAACAAACTTAAAAGACGGAAAGAAAATTTGCCAATGACCCCTATGAAAAATTGAACCCATATTTTCCAGATATCTTCTAGCTGCTTACTGGAAAATAAGGGGTTCAATTCCTCGTAGTCGTTGGCAAATTATTTTTCCGTCTTTTAATGTTGTTCACCCTTTACTCTGTTTTCCTATGATTTTCATCGAAAATATTTGAATGCATCTTCTCTTTTCATGATATTTGGATTACATTGAGTTCTTCATTGGACACTACCGTATATTTTGGTAGATTTATCCACATACTTTGCTCCTAATTTTATACAGGTATTCATATTTTAATATATATTTTTTATATATATATACATTATTTTATGACTCCCTATATATATAGTTGAACTCTCTCTATTGTCCATTATCCATATTACAATGGAAAAACAATACTTGGGAACTTCTTTAAAGAATATATCGATACCTTCTAATGACGAATTCTTACTTCTTATGATACAAAAAACCAACCAATTCATCAAAAGGGTCAGATGGAGGGCCTACCACTTTGATAGAAAAACAAAACGTAATGATAAGAAATATTTATATGATTTCACCACATATAAGAACCCACCACACAACTCCTTGCTTGAAAACTTCGAGAAAGACCTATTTAACTTAAACAAACACCTCAGATTTAAGAAATATAAATATAATTTTCAAAAGGATCTTGACTCTACCCTATTGGATCTAAAAAAATCTAGCAAAGTCCACGTCCACTCTGACAAAACTGGAAATCTAACCACATGGATATTGATAATTACAATGAGTTCATTTATAAAGAACTCAGGAAAAATTATTAAAAAAACAAATAATGTGACTCTTACCAATATCAACAACAAAACATACAACATATTAAATAAACTCAATATTGAAGACAGAACTGAACATTTGACACTGAAAAGACCACACTTTAACCTGAAAGATCACAAATCTAACTTTAACTCTAATCCTTCTATAAGACTTATATGCTCTTCCAAGTCTGACATTGGCATCATTAGTAAAAAATATTTAGATAGAATCATCCCACAATTAAGAAAACACGTTCATTTACCACTCTGGGAAAACACATCCAAGTAATTAACTGGTTTACTAATATTAGAAATAAATCATCTGCTTCATTTCTACAATTTGATATAGATTCTTATTATTCTCTTGTGCCAAAAGTAGAAACAATTATTCTTCTATATCACCCATATTCCTGAACAAAGCCTTGATATTTGCCAAAAATAGATCAAACTTAACTATGGATGACATTAATATTATCACGCACGCCAGACAAACACTACTGGAATTTCAGAAGGAATACTGTACCAGAAATACATATAGTAATCTCTTCGACATTACTATGGACTCTAGTGATTCCGCCCAAATTACCGATTCCGCCCAAATTACCGATTCCGCCCAAATTACCGATCTTGTGGGCCTCTTTCTTCTATTTAACATTAATTCATCTTTTCCCCACCTTAAAGGTGGTTTATATCGTGATGACTGTCTTTTTCTGTCCACTAATCTTAGCCCATCAGAAATTAAAAAAAATAAAAAACTTATTAGAACTTTCCTCAAAGACTATTACAATCTCACTATTACATTTGAAAACACCAGTAAAATAGTCAATTTCCTAGATATAACTTTAGACCTATCTACGGGTATCTACCAACCTTACCATAAACCTAACCAAAACTTACATTACATACACTCACAATCCAATCACCCTAGATCTATACTTAAAAACCTAGCATATAATATCTCACTCAGAATCTCTAACCTTTCATCTAACCAGGATGTTTTCGATAAAAACCCGACCTTTTATAACAAAGCTTTAGCTAGAAGCGGCCACAAAAACAAATTAGTCTATATAACTTGCACCAATAATACTTCAAACATACAACACAATATTACCAACAAACACCAAATGAAAAAACCCACACCTAAATGCCACTCATACTACACCCAAAAATACCAATCTAAAACTTAATTTCTCTACCTCTTCTCACATAAAATATAATGACTTTCAAAAAACCATTAATCCTAATATCCAATATATGTTAACAACATTACTAACAAAATTCCTAGTAATCAGACTAAAACACCTAAATCAGTTAATATATATAATAAATTCACTAATAGTAACTCTCTTAGTAAACATCCTGAGACATCGTATAAATATAAAAAACAATATCGAAACCGTAATAGACGGGTTACTTAGTATAATGCTCCATTTAATCTACAAATTAAAGATAATATCTCTAAACATTTTTTTACTATCCTAGAGAAAAACTTCCCGCAAAACCATAAATAACATCAAATTTTAAATAGATCAACTGTCAAATTTTCCTACTCCACTACCAAAAATATACAACAAAATATAAGTGCGTACAACGCATATAAATGTAAAAAAAAACACATCAAACCAACCATAATACTAAAATAAACCGCAACAAACCACCATCTCCTTCACCTATAACAAGTCGAGTAAATTCCACACCAAATTTGAGTAACTCCCCTGATATAATATTCACGAATGGTTGTAACTGTAGAATCAAAAGAAATTGCCCATTAAAGGAAAATTGTCTTATTAATAACATAGTCTATAAATGTAAAATTATCACTAAGGACTCCACTTATTCCTATATAGGAGCTACGTCTAACCAATTTAAAGTAATATTTAACAACCACAAACATAGTTTTTAAAATGCCGCATTAGCTAATACAACATCCTTGGCTGAAACAATTAACAATTATAGAAAGAAGAATACCGATTACAACCTGACCTGGAGTGTGCTCAAAAGGGCCACCCCTTATAAAAATAACAGATGAGTGTGGGTTATGCTCCCAGGAACATTTTGAAATCATGAAATCTAAGGATATCCTATTAAATAAGCGACAGGAATTAATTATATCTTGCAATCATAGAATTAGAAGAACCTTCAAATATTATAAACCTAATTAATATACACCTTACACTTATATTTTACATATTATTATAATTAGTTTTTTTAATTTAGTTAACCTATAATTAGTAATTTACTACAGAGAACTTCATAATTTTATTTCCCTCTTACAGCTCTCTTTTCCTAAAATTAATACCTAAAAGTATACATATAAATTAATTTCATTTCCTATTATGAATCTAGATTCCTTGTAGTTTATATAAGATTAGTATTTCTCACTACTACCCTTATCCCAAAATGTTACTTTCCTTCGTTTTTAACAACTCTTTAATAACATCTAATTCTTATTTATCACATTCATATGAATTAATATAAATTTATTCCTATAAGTATACCGATCAATTAATTTAATTTCTTGTTATAGATCTAGATTCCTGTGGTTTAAATAAGATTGGTATTTCTCACTAATACCCCTACCCTAATATTTTATTTTCCTTCGTTTTTAACATTATTCTTTAATAACATCAAATTTTCGTGTACCCTTCACTGGCTTGACCTCTTTTCATCCCCAAAGTATTCTTTTCATTCAAAGTTTTCTTCTCATTCAAAACATAAGTCTGCACTCCTCTACCCCTAAATTAAATTTCTACTGCCACTATTCTATCCACTTGACCTCTAACTACTTTTCTATTGGTCAATTCAAAACCTGTTCCCAAACAGACCTTTTATATTAAATCTTTGTTGTTGTTTTTTTCAATAAACAAATCTCATCATTTCTGAAGACAGTATGTATATGTGAAGGTATGTATATTTCCTCTGATAATTTGTAATATTTTTACATAGATCTATGATATACATCCTAGAAACGATCGTAAAATGATGAATTTTTTAATATAAGGAACTTGTTCTTTGTTTTTATTTCATTGTTTTTATTAATTAGATAATTAATTTATCTTGACTCTGTTTTCCTATGGTTTTCATCGAAATTTTTGAATGCATCTTCTCTTTTCATGATATTTGGATTACATTGAGTTCTTCATACGGATTGGATACTACCGTATATTTTGGTAGATTTATCTATATATATATATATAAAGGTTATTTTTCATTTTGTAAAAAAAACCTAACTTTCTAATATATATATATATATATATATATATATAATACATTGAGTTAGAAACTCAAAATAGTCTTTTACAATTAAATAGCTCCAAGAAAGAAATTTTTCCGAGCCGTGCAATATAATTGTTTTAAGTTAGTATTTTTTTCAACCTAGTTAACTTGGTCCTTTGCAATTGGAACACATGTATACTTATATCTGTGTTTATCTCTCTCATATATATAGATGTTTAATGAGGTCATAGCTGTTGTATATTGGTTATCACCGAGATATATATAACAGCAATTATGAATAAACGAATTTGATTTTAATCTGTTGACTTACACTTCTTGTTTATATATATATACACATATATATATAATATTAGAACACTGGTGGGTTATATCCATAGTAGTAGAGCACTCAGTCCATGGGGTGAGTGTGGTAGAAGTAGTTCCACAACAGTTAATTCACCATACCGAGGACAAATGTTTCACCTTATTCGACCGAACTGAGGATCAGAATAAGGTGAAACATTTGTTTTCGTTATGGTGAACTAACTGGTGTGGAACTACTTCTATATATAAATAAATAAATATATATATATATATATATATATATATATATATATATATATATATATATATATATATATAAAATTCACTTTGATATATATATAGATTAAATTCACTTTGATTTATCTTAATTTTGGATATAGATGTATATATATATATATATATATATATATATATATATAAATAAAGAATACTTGCTCTTCACATGGATGTGTATATACCAAAACATACACTGTTTACAATTCAATCGATACACGTATTGCAGAACATTGAACTGAATTTACTTGCGTGTGTATAGGTTGCGGTTGACCTAATTTCTCCAATTTACATCGTCAAATGGAGATTTGACCAATATAACATTTTTTTGTTTTGTAATCTAACTTTCGGTGAGTACTATGTTGGTTTGTATATATTTTTTGTTTCTTTGACCTCGCGTCGGTGTGTGTGAGTGTGTGTGTACTCACTCACACTAACTGTGACCGACTGTAATTCTAAAGATTTGATGTTGAGATTAGACCCGTCCAGCGTCTTTAACAGCTATTGAGAGATAGAGACTTGATAGTTTTATTATCCTAACTGAGGACGATAGAAGTCGGTGTGTCGTGGCTGCTTAATCTTCATATGATGGACTAAACTCTAGTGAGTGAACATCGTTAAATTTTCTCCTTCATATCAAGGATTTGCAGACAATTCCTTTTCACCTGACGAGCTCAGTGATAATCGATCATGGCCGCACGATCGGTCTATCTCTTATTGAAACACGTGTCGTGATTAAAATGATTGGAAATTTATACCATGCCTTCGGATCTTTATTTTGATTCAAATACTCCGTTTTACATCATCTAGCTGTTCCCATAAATGGAATTGGAGATATACGAAAGCGTGGAGAACTTAATATTGGTAACAAAAGTTTATTGGACCGTATGACACAACCAATAATACACCTTACTATATAACAACTATATATATATATATTATATAATTGTTTCTACTTTTGGCACAAGGCCAGCAATTATCCACAAGTGTATATATATATATATACATATATATACATGTATATATATATATATATATATATGTGTGTGTGTGTGTGTGTGTGTGTGTGTGTGTGTGTGTGTGTGTGTGTGTGTGTGTGTGTGTGTGTGTGTGTGTGTATTTATATATAAGATCCTATACTACTGATGTAACGACTTACAAAAAAGTAAACAAAGTTACCGACTGTGGCGTAGGTGAAACATTATGTAAGAAGTAAAATGTTGTTCTGACGAGCTGCAACTCCTCCATTTATTCATTTTGCCTTTATATATATATATATATATGTATATATATCCAGGGAGTGTAACTTGGAGTTACTGTATGTTCACCCGAGTGAGCACTCGATGTTTAGGTTCACTTCAGTGTCGAGGTGTAGAGCTAGACAGTAAAATAAAATAGTAAAATAAAATAAAACAAGGATGATTGGTTACTCCTTCATTACGTTTATTGGTTGGTGTCGCGCGTTTCGCCACTGATCAGCTCAAAATTCAATCTATATCGATCTAGCCCGACTCTGTAATCCTCAGACCCCTTACAGTGGTAATGAAAAAAATATATATATATACATATATATGTGTGTGTGTGTGTCAACAAGTTCGCTTCGCTACCATAAGGCCCAGGGTTCGAAACCTCAGTGTGAAATCTTAGCCAAGTGTCCTTTATCATAGGTCCGAGTCAACCCTAGTGAAATTGCGAAATCTGTGAAATTGTGTCAACTAAAACTGTTTGGAAGCTCGTCTGATGGAATGTCGCTATAATTTAAAGGATCAGATTTGTCTCCGTTTCATCCTATGAAGCACATTAAGGGTACACGTGCCTGTGAAAATCTGAACCCCTTGTACTGATCGAACAGCTGAAACACTCGTCGTCGAAACTGATGGATGTACATTTACTTTTATGTCTTGGATAAAATTACCTTCTTAAGAATATACTGCAAATTGATTTACAAACGCCACTAGCGCAGAGTACTGCTGTTGCGATGGCAACGGCTGGTGATGATGATGATGATGATGGTGATGGTGGTGGTGGAGGTGGTGGTGGAGGTGGTGATGGTGGTGGTGGTGGTGATAGTGGTAGTGGTGGTGGTGGTGGTGGTGGTGGTGGTGGTGGTGGTGGTGGTGGTGGTGGTGGTGGTGGTGGTGGTGGTGGTGATGTTGATGATGATGATAATGATGATGATGTTGTTGAAGAGGATGATGATGATGATATGGATGATAATGAGGATGATGATGATGATGATGTTTCTCTTAACTTAGTCGCCCACTACAATGTTTGCAATAATCGGTTCGTCAGAAGTATTTTCACCAAGGGCTAGAATAGTGTGTTCTGGTGTGTTGTGGTGTGGTGTGTTGTCGTGTAGTGTGATATGGTGTGTTGTTGTTTGGTGTGTTGTGGTATGATGTGGTGTAGTGTGATGTGGTGTGGTGTGGTGTGTTGTTGTTTGGTGTCTTGTGGTGTGATGTGGTGTAGTGTGATGTGGTGTGGTGTGTTGTGTTCGTGTTTGGTGTGTTGTGGTGTGGTGTGGTGTGTTGTGGAGTGGTGTGGTGTTGTGAGGTGTTGTGTGGTATTGTGTGGGGTTGTGTGGTGAGGTTTAGTGTGGTGTGGTATGTTGTGGTGTGGCGGGGTGTAGTGTGTTGTGGTGTGGTGTGGTGTGGTGTGGTGTGGTGTGGTGTGGTGTGGTGTGGTGTGGTGTGGTGTGTTGTGGCGTGGCGGGGTGTAGTGTGTTGTGGTGTGTTGTGGTGTGTTGTGGTGTGGTGTTGTGTGTTGTGGGGTTGTGTGGTTTAGTGTCGTGTCGTGTGTTGTGGCGTGGCGTGGTGTAGTGTGTTGTGGTGTGTTGTGGTGTGGTGTGTTGTGGGGTTGTGTGGTTTAGTGTGGTGTGTTGTGGTGTGGTGTGTTGTGGTGTGTTGTGGTGTTGTGTGTTGTGGTGTAGTGAGGTGTGGTGTGTTGTGGTGTGGTGTGGTATGGCGTGGTGTGTTGAGGGGTTGTGTGGTTTAGTGTGGTGTGGTGTGTTGTGGCGTGGCGTGGTGTAGTGTGTTGTGGTGTGTTGTGGTGTGTTGTGGTGGGGTGTGTTGTGGTGTGGTGTGGTGTGTTGTGGGGTTGTGGGGTTTAGTGTGGTGTGGTGTTGTGTGTTGTGGTGTGGTGTGTTGCGGTGTGTTGTGGTGTTGTGTGTTGTGGTGTGGTGAGGTGTGGTGTGTTCCGGTGTGGTGTGGTATGGCGTGGTGTGTTATGGTGTGGTGTGTTGTGGTGTAGTGTGATGTTGATTGTGGTAGTATGGAGTGGCGTGGTGAAGTATGGTATGGGGTGGTATGGTGTAGTGTGGTGTAATGTGGTACACCGTGGTCTGATGTGTAGTGTGTTGTAGTGTGATGTGGAGTAACGTGGTGTGGTGTGGTGACATATATCGTAGTGTAGTATAGTGTGGTGGGCTTTGGTTGTAGTAAAATGTGCAGCGAGGCGTTTGGCGTGGATTGGTGCAATGATGTAGCGTTGTAGCGTGGTGTGGAGTGATGTAGTGTAGTGTGTTGGGTCGGGTTGGGTGTGGTATGGTCTGTCTTAATATGAGGTGGTCAGATGGGATGTGGGGGGGATGTGGTGTCGTGTGGTGTTGTGCAGTGGGGTGCGTTTCAATATGCCGTAACAGTGTAATATATTCTGGTGTAGAGGGGTCTAGTGGGGTCTAGTGGTGAGGCGTAATGACATACAGTATGGTGCGGTGTGGTGTGTGGTATGCGACATAGTTTAGTATAGTTCGTGTGATGTCCTGTGATCTGTCGTGGTGAAGTGTAATGTGGCGTGGTGTGGTGTGAGTGATATGGTGTGTAGCGTTGCGTAGTGTGCTGTATTTTAGAGTGGTCTAGCGCGGTGTAGTATATTGTGGTGTTAGATAGATGTTGTGTGGTGTAGTGTGGTGTAGTGCGATTAGTGTAGTAGTGTAGTATGCTGTGATCAGATGGCATGTGGTGTAGTGTTGTATGGTTTGGTGTAGCATGGTGTCATGTAATGTTGTGTTGTGTTGTTTGTTGTGTGGTGTGGTGGCAACACACCACACCACACTGCATTAGTTTTCACCACATCAGACTACGCCACACAACACCACCCCACGCTACACCATGCCATACTACACTACAACACACAGAATCAAACCAGCTCCCACTACACCATACCATTTTACATTCACCACCACACATCACAATCCACTTCACCACACCATAAACATCACACTAGAACTCACTACACCACAATACACTGCACCACAGAAACACCACATAATACTACACCAAACAATACCTCAACAAATTACACCACACTACACTACACCAAACAATACCTCAACAAATTACACCACACAACACTACACTTCAGCAAACAATACTTCACCAAATTACATAACACCACACTACACTACACCAAACAATACCTCACCAAATAACACCACACTACACTACACCAAACAATACCTCACCAAATTACACCACACCACACTACACTACACCAAACAATACCTCACCAAATTACACCACACAACACTACACTTCAGCAAACAATACCTCACCAAATTACACCACACCACACTACACTGCACCACACCACACTGCACCATACTACACCACACTACACGACATTATACTACACCAAATAATACCTCACCAACATCACATTACGCCGCACATTGCACTGTACCACACCACATCATACTACATGACATTGCACCATATTAAACGACACTACACCACACCACATGAGGCTATACCACACCACACTACACAACACGATACCACACCACAACACACGACACTGCACTACACTATGCACAATGTAGTTTACTTTAATGTAGTGTGATGTAGTGTGGTGTGATGTTGTGTGGTGTAGCGCGGTGTAGTTTGGTGTAGTGTAGTGTGATGTAGTGTGGTGTGGTGTAGCGTGGTGTAGTTTGGTGTAGTGTAGTGTGATGTAGTGTGGTGTGGTTTAGTGTGGTGTAGTTTGGTGTAATGTAGTGTGGTGTAGTGTGGTGTAGCGTGGTGTAGTTTGATGTAATGTAGTGTGGTGTAGTGTGGTGTGGTGTAGCGTAGTGTAGTTTAGTGTAATGTAGTGTGATGCAGTGTGGTGTGGTGTAGCGCGGTGTAGTTTAGTGTAATGTAGTGTGATGCAGTGTGGTGTGGTGTAGCGCGGTGTAGTTTAGTGTAATGTAGTGTGATGCAGTGTGGTGTGGTGTAGTGTGGTGTAGTTTAGTGTAATGTAGTGTGATGCAGTGTGGTGTGGTGTAGCGCGGTGTAGTTTAGTGTAATGTAGTGTGATGCGGTGTGGTGTGGTGTAGTGCGGTGTAGTTTAGTGTAATGTAGTGTGATGCAGTGTGGTGTGGTGTAGCGTGGTGTAGTTTAGTGTAATGTAGTGTGATGCAGTGTGGTGTGGTGTAGCGCGGTGTAGTTTAGTGTAATGTAGTGTGATGCAGTGTGGCGTGGTGTAGCGCGGTGTAGTTTAGTGTAATGTAGTGTGATGCAGTGTGGTGTGGTGTAGCGCGGTGTAGTTTAGTGTAATGTAGTGTGATGCAGTGTGGTGTGGTGTAGCGCGGTGTAGTTTAGTGTAATGTAGTGTGATGCAGTGTGGTGTGGTGTAGCGCGGTGTAGTTTAGTGTAATGTAGTGTGATGCAGTGCGGTGTGGTGTAGCGCGGTGTAGTTTAGTGTAATGTAGTGTGATGCGGTGTGGTGTGGTGTAGTGCAGTGTAGTTTAGTGTAATGTAGTGTGATGCAGTGTGGTGTGGTGTAGCGCGGTGTAGTTTAGTGTAATGTAGTGTGATGCAGTGTGGTGTGGTGTAGCGCGGTGTAGTTTAGTGTAATGTAGTGTGATGCAGTGTGGTGTGGTGTAGCGTGGTGTAGTTTGGTGTAGTGTAGTGTGATGTAGTGTGGTGTGGTTTAGTGTGGTGTAGTTTGGTGTAATGTAGTGTGGTGTAGTGTGGTGTAGCGTGGTGTAGTTTGATGTAATGTAGTGTGGTGTAGTGTGGTGTGGTGTAGCGCGGTGTAGTTTAGTGTAATGTAGTGTGATGCAGTGCGGTGTGGTGTAGCGCGGTGTAGTTTAGTGTAATGTAGTGTGATGCAGTGCGGTGTGGTGTAGCGCGGTGTAGTTTAGTGTAATGTAGTGTGATGCGGTGTGGTGTGGTGTAGCGCGGTGTAGTTTAGTGTAATGTAGTGTGATGCAGTGTGGTGTGGTGTAGCGCGGTGTAGTTTAGGGTAATGCAGTGTGACGCAGTGTGGTGTGGTGTAGCGCGGTGTAGTTTAGTTTAATGTAGTGTGATGCAGTGTGGTGTGGTGTAGCGCGGTGTAGTTTAGTGTAATGTAGTGTGATGCAGTGTGGTGTTCTGTAGCGCGGTGTAGTTTTGGGTAATGTAGTGTGATGCAGTGTGGTGTGGTGTAGCGCGGTGTAGTTTAGTGTAATGTAGTGTGATGCAGTGTGGTGTGGTGTAGCGCGGTGTAGTTTAGTGTAATGTAGTGTGATGCAGTGTGGTGTGGTGTAGCGCGGTGTAGTTTAGTGTAATGTAGTGTGATGCAGTGTGGTGTTGTGTAGCGCGGTGTAGTTTAGGGTAATGTAGTGTGATGCAGTGTGGTGTGGTGTAGCGCGGTGTAGTTTAGTGTAATGTAGTGTGATGCAGTGTGGTGTTGTGTAGCGCGGTGTAGTTTAGGGTAATGTAGTGTGATGCAGTGTGGTGTGGTGTAGCGCGGTGTAGTTTAGTTTAATGTAGTGTGATGCAGTGTGGTGTGGTGTAGCGCGGTGTAGTTTAGTGTAATGTAGTGTGATGCAGTGTGGTGTGGTTTAGCGCGGTGTAGTTTAGTGTAATGTAGTGTGATGCAGTGTGGTGTGGTGTAGCGCGGTGTAGTTTAGTGTAATGTAGTGTGATGCAGTGTGGTGTGGTGTAGCGCGGTGTAGTTTAGGGTAATGTAGTGTGATGCAGTGTGGTGTTGTGTAGCGCGGTGTAGTTTAGTGTAATGTAGTGTGATGCAGTGTGGTGTGGTGTAGCGCGGTGTAGTTTAGGGTAATGTAGTGTGATGCAGTGTGGTGTTGTGTAGCGCGGTGTAGTTTAGTGTAATGTAGTGTGATGCAGTGTGGTGTGGTGTAGCGCGGTGTAGTTTAGTGTAATGTAGTGTGATGCAGTGTGGTGTGGTGTAGCGCGGTGTAGTTTAGTGTAATGTAGTGTGATGCAGTGTGGTGTTGTGTAGCGCGGTGTAGTTTAGTGTAATGTAGTGTGATGCAGTGTGGTGTGGTGTAGCGCGGTGTAGTTTAGTGTAATGTAGTGTGATGCAGTGTGGTGTGGTGTAGTGCGGTGTAGTTTAGTGTAATGTAGTGTGATGCAGTGTGGTGTGGTGTAGCGCGGTGTAGTTTAGGGTAATGTAGTGTGATGCAGTGTGGTGTGGTGTAGCGCGGTGTAGTTTAGTTTAATGTAGTGTGATGCAGTGTGGTGTGGTGTAGCGCGGTGTAGTTTAGTGTAATGTAGTGTGATGCAGTGTGGTGTGGTTTAGCGCGGTGTAGTTTAGTGTAATGTAGTGTGATGCAGTGTGGTGTTGTGTAGCGCGGTGTAGTTTAGGGTAATGTAGTGTGATGCAGTGTGGTGTGGTGTAGCGCGGTGTAGTTTAGTTTAATGTAGTGTGATGCAGTGTGGTGTGGTGTAGCGCGGTGTAGTTTAGTGTAATGTAGTGTGATGCAGTGTGGTGTTGTGTAGCGCGGTGTACTTTTGGGTAATGTAGTGTGATGCAGTGTGGTGTGGTGTAGCGCGGTGTAGTTTAGTGTAATGTAGTGTGATGCAGTGTGGTGTGGTGTAGCGCGGTGTAGTTTAGTGTAATGTAGTGTGATGCAGTGTGGTGTGGTGTAGCGCGGTGTAGTTTAGTGTAATGTAGTGTGATGCAGTGTGGTGTTGTGTAGCGCGGTGTAGTTTAGGGTAATGTAGTGTGATGCAGTGTGGTGTGGTGTAGCGCGGTGTAGTTTAGTGTAATGTAGTGTGATGCAGTGTAGTGTGGTGTAGCGCGGTGTAGTTTAGTGTAATGTAGTGTGATGCAGTGTGGTGTGGCGTAGCGCGGTGTAGTTTAGTGTAATGTAGTGTGATGCAGTGTGGTGTTGTGTAGCGCGGTGTAGTTTAGTGTAATGTAGTGTGATGCAGTGTGGTGTGGTGTAGCGCGGTGTAGTTTAGTGTAATGTCGTGTGATGCAGTGTGGTGTAGTGTAGCGCGGTGTAGTTTAATGTAATGTAGTGTGATGCAGTGTGGTGTAGCGCGGTGTAGTTTAGTGTAATGTAGTGTGATGCAGTGTGGTGTGGTGTAGCGTGGTGTAGTTTAGTGTAATGTAGTGTGATGCAGTGTGGTGTGGTGTAGCGCGGTGTAGTTTAGTGTAATGTAGTGTGATGCAGTGTGGTGTGGTGTAGCGTTGTGTAGTTTAGTGTAATGTAGTGTGATGCAGTGTGGTGTGGTGTAGCGCGGTGTAGTTTAGTGTAATGTAGTGTGGCGTAGTGTGGTGTGGTGTGGCGCGGTGTAGTTTAGTGTAATGTAGTGTGATGCAGTGTGGTGTAGCGCGGTGTAGTTTAGTGTAATGTAGTGTGATGCAGTGTGGTGTGGTGTAGCGCGGTGTAGTTTAGTGTAATGTAGTGTGATGCAGTGTGGTGTGGCGTACCGTGGTGTAGTTTGGTGTAAAGTAGTGTGGTGTAGTGTGGTGTGGTGTAGCGTGGTGTAGTTTTGTGTAATGTAGTGTGGTGCAGTGTGGTGTGGTGTAGCGCGGTGAAGTTTGGTTTAATGTAGTGTGATGTAGTGTGGTGTGGTGTAGCGTGGTGTAGTTTGGTGTAATGTAGTGTGGTGTAGTGTAGTGTGGTGTAGCGCGGTGTAGTTTAGTGTAATGTAGTGTGGTGTAGTGTGGTGTAGCGTGGTGTAGTTTGATGTAATGTAGTGTGGTGTAGTGTGGTGTGGTGTAGCATGGTGTAGTTTGGTGTAATGTTGTATAGTGTAGTGTGATATAGTGTGGTGTGGTGTAGCGCGGTGTAGTTTAGTGTAATGTAGTGTGATGCAGTGTGGTGTGGTGTAGCGCGGTGTAGTTTAGTGTAATGTAGTGTGATGCAGTGTGGTGTGGTGTAGCGCGGTGTAGTTTAGTGTAATGTAGTGTGATGCGGTGTGGTGTGGTGTAGTGCGGTGTAGTTTAGTGTAATGTAGTGTGATGCAGTGTGGTGTGGTGTAGCGCGGTGTAGTTTAGTGTAATGTAGTGTGATGCAGTGTGGTGTTGTGTAGCGCGGTGTAGTTTAGTGTAATGTAGTGTGATGCAGTGTGGTGTGGTGTAGCGCGGTGTAGTTTAGTGTAATGTAGTGTGATGCAGTGTGGTGTGGTGTAGCGCGGTGTAGTTTAGTGTAATGTAGTGTGATGCAGGGTGGTGTGGTGTAGCGCGGTGTAGTTTAGTGTAATGTAGTGTGATGCAGTGTGGTGTGGTGTAGCGCGGTGTAGTTTAGTGTAATCTAGTGTGATGCAGTGTGGTGTGGTGTAGCGCGGTGTAGTTTAGTGTAATGTAGTGTGATGCAGTGTGGTGTAGTGTAGCGCGGTGTAGTTTAGTGTAATGTAGTGTGATGCAGTGTGGTGTGGTGTAGCGCGGTGTAGTTTAGTGTAATGTAGTGTGATGCAGTGTGGTGTGGTGTAGCGCGGTGTAGTTTAGTGTAATGTAGTGTGATGCGGTGTGGTGTGGTGTAGTGCGGTGTAGTTTAGTGTAATGTAGTGTGATGCAGTGTGGTGTGGTGTAGCGTGGTGTAGTTTAGTGTAATGTAGTGTGATGCAGTGTGGTGTGGTGTAGCGCGGTGTAGTTTAGTGTAATGTAGTGTGATGCAGTGTGGTGTTGTGTAGCGCGGTGTAGTTTTGGGTAATGTAGTGTGATGCAGTGTGGTGTGGTGTAGCGCGGTGTAGTTTAGTGTAATGTAGTGTGATGCAGTGTGGTGTGGTGTAGCGCGGTGTAGTTTAGTGTAATGTAGTGTGATGCAGTGTGGTGTTGTGTAGCGCGGTGTAGTTTAGTGTAATGTAGTGTGATGCAGTGTGGTGTGGTGTAGCGCGGTGTAGTTTAGTGTAATGTAGTGTGATGCAGTGTGGTGTTGTGTAGCGCGGTGTAGTTTAGTGTAATGTAGTGTGATGCAGTGTGGTGTGGTGTAGCGCGGTGTGGTTTAGTGTAATGTAGTGTGATGCAGTGTGGTGTGGTGTAGCGCGGTGTAGTTTGGTGTAGTGTAGTGTGATGTAGTGTGGTGTGGTGTAGCGCGGTGTAGTTTAGTGTAATGTAGTGTGATGCAGTGTGGTGTTGTGTAGCGCGGTGTAGTTTAGTGTAATGTAGTGTGATGCAGTGTGGTGTTGTGTAGCGCGGTGTAGTTTAGTGTAATGTAGTGTGATGCAGTGTGGTGTTGTGTAGCGCGGTGTAGTTTAGTGTAATGTAGTGTGATGCAGTGTGGTGTTGTGTAGCGCGGTGTAGTTTAGTGTAATGTAGTGTGATGCAGTGTGGTGTTGTGTAGCGCGGTGTAGTTTAGTGTAATGTAGTGTGATGCAGTGTGGTGTGGTGTAGCGCGGTGTGGTTTAGTGTAATGTAGTGTGATGCAGTGTGGTGTGGTGTAGCGCGGTGTAGTTTGGTGTAGTGTAGTGTGATGTAGTGTGGTGTGGTGTAGCGCGGTGTAGTTTAGTGTAATGTAGTGTGATGCAGTGTGGTGTTGTGTAGCGCGGTGTAGTTTAGTGTAATGTAGTGTGATGCAGTGTGGTGTTGTGTAGCGCGGTGTAGTTTAGTGTAATGTAGTGTGATGCAGTGTGGTGTGGTGTAGCGCGGTGTGGTTTAGTGTAATGTAGTGTGATGCAGTGTGGTGTGGTGTAGCGCGGTGTAGTTTGGTGTAGTGTAGTGTGATGTAGTGTGGTGTGGTGTAGCGCGGTGTAGTTTAGTGTAATGTAGTGTGATGCAGTGTGGTGTGGTGTAGCGCGGTGTAGTTTAGTGTAATGTAGTGTGATGCAGTGTGGTGTGGTGTAGCGTGGTGTAGTTTAGTGTAATGTAGTGTGATGCAGTGTGGTGTGGTGTAGCGCGGTGTAGTTTAGTGTAATGTAGTGTGATGCAGTGTGGTGTGGTGTAGCGTTGTGTAGTTTAGTGTAATGTAGTGTGATGCAGTGTGGTGTGGTGTAGCGCGGTGTAGTTTAGTGTAATGTAGTGTGGCGTAGTGTGGTGTGGTGTGGCGCGGTGTAGTTTAGTGTAATGTAGTGTGATGCAGTGTGGTGTGGTGTAGCGCGGTGTAGTTTAGTGTAATGTAGTGTGATGCAGTGTGGTGTGGTGTAGCGCGGTGTAGTTTAGTGTAATGTAGTGTGATGCAGTGTGGTGTGGTGTAGCGCGGTGTAGTTTAGTGTAATGTAGTGTGATGCAGTGTGGTGTGGTGTAGCGCGGTGTAGTTTAGTGTAATGTAGTGTGGTGTAGTGTGGTGTGGCGTACCGTAGTGTAGTTTGGTGTAATGTAGTTGGATGTAGTGTGGTGCGATGTAGCGTGGTGTAGTTTGGTGTAAAGTAGTGTGGTGTAGTGTGGTGTGGTGTAGCGTGGTGTAGTTTGGTGTAATGTTGTATGGTGTATTGTGATATAGTGTGGTGTGGTGTAGCGCTGTGTAGTTTAGTGTAATGTAGTGTGATGCAGTGTGGTGTGGTGTAGCGTGGTGAAGTTTGGTGTAAAGTAGTGTGGTGTAGTGTGGTGTGGTGTAGCGTGGTGTAGTTTGGTGTAATGTTGTATGGTGTATTGTGATATAGTGTGGTGTGGTGTAGCGCTGTGTAGTTTAGTGTAATGTAGTGTGATGCAGTGTGGTGTGGTGTAGCGTGGTGAAGTTTGGTGTAATGTAGTGTGGTGTAGTGTGGTGTGGTGTAGCGTGGTGTAGTTTGGTGTAATGTAGTGTGGTGTAGTGTGGTGTGGTGTAGCGTGGTGTAGTTTTGTGTAATGTTGTATGGTGTAGTGTGATATAGTGTGGTGTGGTGTAGCGCGGTGTAGTTTAGTGTAATGTAGTGTGATATAGTGTGGTGTGGTGTAGCGCTGTGTAGTTTAGTGTAATGTAGTGTGATGCAGTGTGGTGTGGTGTAGCGTGGTGAAGTTTGGTGTAATGTAGTGTGGTGTAGTGTGGTGTGGTGTAGCGTGGTGTAGTTTGGTGTAATGTAGTGTGGTGTAGTGTGGTGTGGTGTAGCGCGGTGTAGTTTTGTGTAATGTAGTGTGGTGCAGTGTGGTGTGGTGTAGCGCGGTGAAGTTTGGTTTAATGTAGTGTGATGTAGTGTGGTGTGGTGTAGCGTGGTGTAGTTTGGTGTAATGTAGTGTGGTGTAGTGTAGTGTGGTGTAGCGCGGTGTAGTTTAGTGTAATGTAGTGTGGTGTAGTGTGGTGTAGCGTGGTGTAGTTTGATGTAAT
Source organism: Eledone cirrhosa (assembly GCA_964016885.1). NCBI lineage: Eukaryota > Metazoa > Mollusca > Cephalopoda > Octopoda > Eledonidae > Eledone > Eledone cirrhosa. The sequence continues at coordinate 46,206,913 of OZ024741.1, forward strand.
GTAGTGTGGTGTAGTGTGGTGTGGTGTAGCATGGTGTAGTTTGGTGTAATGTAGTGTGATGCAGTGTGGTGTGGTGTAGTCGGTGTAGTTTAGTGTAATGTAGTGTGATGCGGTGTGGTGTGGTGTAGTGCGGTGTAGTTTAGTGTAATGTAGTGTGATGCAGTGTGGTGTGGTGTGGTGTAGCGCGGTGTATTTAGTGTAATGTAGTGCGATGGAGTGTGGTGTGGTGTAGCGCGGTGTAGTTTAGTGTAATGTAATGTGATGCAGTGTGGTGTGGTGTAGCGCGGTGTAGTTTAGTGTAATGTAGTGTGATGCAGTGTGGTGTGGTGTAGCGCGGTGTAGTTTAGTGTAATGTAGTGTGATGCAGTGTGGTGTGGTGTAGCGCGGTGTAGTTTAGTGTAATGTAGTGCGATGGAGTGTGGTGTTGTGTAGCGCGGTGTAGTTTAGTGTAATGTAGTGTGATGCAGTGTGGTGTGGTGTAGCGCGGTGTAGTTTAGTGTAATGTAGTGTGATGCAGTGTGGTGTGGTGTAGCGCGGTGTAGTTTAGTGTAATGTAGTGTGATGCAGTGTGGTGTGGCGTAGCGCGGTGTAGTTTAGTGTAATGTAGTGTGATGCAGTGTGGTGTGGTGTAGCGCGGTGTAGTTTAGTGTAATGTAGTGTGATGCAGTGCAGTGTGGTGTAGCGCGGTGTAGTTTAGTGTAATGTAGTGTGGTGTAGTGTGGTGTGGTGTAGCGCGGTGTAGTTTAGTGTAATGTAGTGCGATGGAGTGTGGTGTTGTGTAGCGCGGTGTAGTTTAGTGTAATGTAGTGTGATGCAGTGTGGTGTGGTGTAGCGCGGTGTAGTTTAGTGTAATGTAGTGTGATGCAGTGTGGTGTGGTGTAGCGCGGTGTAGTTTAGTGTAATGTAGTGTGATGCAGTGTGGTGTGGCGTAGCGCGGTGTAGTTTAGTGTAATGTAGTGTGATGCAGTGTGGTGTGGTGTGGTGTAGCGCGGTGTAGTTTAGTGTAATGTAGTGTGATGCAGTGTGGTGTGGTGTAGCGCGGTGTAGTTTAGTGTAATGTAGTGTGATGCAGTGTGGTGTGGTGTAGCGCGGTGTAGTTTAGTGTAATGTAGTGTGATGCAGTGTGGTGTGGTGTAGCGCGGTGTAGTTTAGTGTAATGTAGTGTGGTGTAGCGTGGTGTGGTGTAGCGCGGTGTAGTTTAGTGTAATGTAGTGTGATGCAGTGTGGTGTGGCGTAGCGCGGTGTAGATTAGTGTAATGTAGTGTGATGCAGTGTGGTGTGGTGTAGCGCGGTGTAGTTTAGTGTAATGTAGTGTGATGCAGTGTGGTGTGGTGTAGCGCGGTGTAGTTTAGTGTAATGTAGTGTGATGCAGTGTGGTGTGGTGTAGCGCGGTGTAGTTTAGTGTAATGTAGTGTGATGCAGTGTGGTGTGGTGTAGCGCGGTGTAGTTTAGTGTAATGTAGTGTGATGCAGTGTGGTGTGGTGTAGCGCGGTGTAGTTTAGTGTAATGTAGTGTGATGCAGTGTGGTGTGGCGTAGCGCGGTGTAGTTTAGTGTAATGTAGTGTGATGCAGTGTGGTGTGGTGTAGCGCGGTGTAGTTTAGTGTAATGTAGTGTGATGCAGTGTGGTGTGGTGTAGCGCGGTGTAGTTTAGTGTAATGTAGTGTGATGCAGTGTGGTGTGGTGTAGCGCGGTGTAGTTTAGTGTAATGTTGTGTGATGCAGTGTGGTGTGGTGTAGCGCGGTGTAGTTTAGTGTAATGTAGTGTGATGCAGTGTGGTGTGGTGTAGCGCGGTGTAGTTTAGTGTAATGTAGTGTGATGCAGTGTGGTGTGGTGTAGCGCGGTGTAGTTTAGTGTAATGTAGTGTGATGCAGTGTGGTGTGGTGTAGCGCGGTGTAGTTTAGGGTAATGTAGTGTGATGCAGTGTGGTGTTGTGTAGCGCGGTGTAGTTTAGGGTAATGTAGTGTGATGCAGTGTGGTGTTGTGTAGCGGGGTGTAGTTTAGGGTAATGTAGTGTGATGCAGTGTGGTGTGGTGTAGCGCGGTGTAGTTTAGGGTAATGTAGTGTGATGCAGTGTGGTGTTGTGTAGCGCGGTGTAGTTTAGGGTAATGTAGTGTGATGCAGTGTGGTGTGGTGTAGCGCGGTGTAGTTTAGTGTAATGTAGTGTGATGCAGTGTGGTGTGGTGTAGCGTGGTGTAGTTTAGTGTAATGTAGTGTGATGCAGTGTGGTGTGGTGTAGCGCGGTGTAGTTTAGTGTAATGTAGTGTGATGCAGTGTGGTGTGGTGTAGCGTGGTGTAGTTTAGTGTAATGTAGTGTGATGCAGTGTGGTGTGGTGTAGCGCGGTGTAGTTTAGTGTAATGTAGTGTGATGCAGTGTGGTGTGGTGTAGCGCGGTGTAGTTTAGTGTAATGTAGTGTGATGCAGTGTGGTGTGGCGTAGCGCGGTGTAGTTTAGTGTAATGTAGTGTGATGCAGTGTGGTGTGGTGTAGCGCGGTGTAGTTTAGTGTAATGTAGTGTGATGCAGTGTGGTGTGGTGTAGCGCGGTGTAGTTTAGTGTAATCTAGTGTTATGCAGTGTGGTGTGGTGTAGCGTGGTGTAGTTTAGTGTAATGTAGTGTGATGCAGTGTGGTGTGGTGTAGCGTGGTGTAGTTTAGTGTAATGTAGTGTGATGCAGTGTGGTGTGGTGTAGCGCGGTGTAGTTTAGTGTAATCTAGTGTTATGCAGTGTGGTGTGGTGTAGCGTGGTGTAGTTTAGTGTAATGTAGTGTGATGCAGTGTGGTGTGGTGTAGCGCGGTGTAGTTTAGTGTAATGTAGTGTGGTGTAGTGTGGTGTAGCGTGGTGTAGTTTGATGTAATGTAGTGTGGTGTAGTGTGGTGTGGTGTAGCGTGGTGTAGTTTGGTGTAATGTTGTATAGTGTAGTGTGATATAGTGTGGTGTGGTGTAGCGTGGTGTAGTTTAGTGTAATGTAGTGTGATGCAGTGTGGTGTGGTGTAGCGCGGTGTAGTTTAGTGTAATGTAGTGTGATGCAGTGTGGTGTGGTGTAGCGCGGTGTAGTTTAGTGTAATGTAGTGTGATGCAGTGTGGTGTTGTTTAGCGCGGTGTAGTTTAGTGTAATGTAGTGTGATGCAGTGTGGTGTGGTGTAGCGCGGTGTAGTTTAGTGTAATGTAGTGTGATGCAGTGTGGTGTGGTGTAGCGCGGTGTAGTTTAGTGTAATGTAGTGTGATGCAGTGTGGTGTAGCGCGGTGTAGTTTACTGTAATGTAGTGTGATGCAGTGTGGTGTAGCGCGGTGTAGTTTAGTGTAATGTAGTATGATGCAGTGTGGTGTGGTGTAGCGCGGTGTAGTTTAGTGTAATGTAGTGTGATGCAGTGTGGTGTGGTGTAGCGCGGTGTAGTTTAGTGTAATGTAGTGTGATGCAGTGTGGTGTGGTGTAGCGCGGTGTAGTTTAGTGTAATGTAGTGTGATGCAGTGTGGTGTGGTGTAGCGCGGTGTAGTTTAGTGTAATGTAGTGTGATGCAGTGTGGTGTGGTGTAGCGCGGTGTAGTTTAGTGTAATGTAGTGTGATGCAGTGTGGTGTGGTGTAGCGCGGTGTAGTTTAGTGTAATGTAGTGTGATGCAGTGTGGTGTGGTGTAGCGCGGTGTAGTTTAGTGTAAGGTAGTGTGATGCAGTGTGGTGTGGTGTAGCGTGGTGTAGTTTAGTGTAATGTAGTGTGATGCAGTGTGGTGTGGTGTAGCGCGGTGTAGTTTAATGTAATGTAGTGTGATGCAGTGTGGTGTGGTGTAGCGCGGTGTAGTTTAGTGTAATGTAGTGTGATGCAGTGTGGTGTGGTGTAGCGCGGTGTAGTTTAGTGTAATGTAGTGTGATGCAGTGTGGTGTGGTGTAGCGCGGTGTAGTTTAATGTAATGTAGTGTGATGCAGCGTGGTGTAGCGCGGTGTAGTTTAGTGTAATGTAGTGTGATGCAGTGTGGTGTGGTGTAGCGCGGTGTAGTTTAGTGTAATGTAGTGTGATGCAGTGTGGTGTGGTGTAGCGCGGTGTAGTTTAGTGTAATGTAGTGTGATGCAGTGTGGTGTGGTGTAGCGCGGTGTAGTTTAGTGTAAGGTAGTGTGATGCAGTGTGGTGTGGTGTAGCGCGGTGTAGTTTAGTGTAATGTAGTGTGATGCAGTGTGGTGTGGTGTAGCGCGGTGTAGTTTAGGGTAATGTAGTGTGATGCAGTGTGGTGTGGTGTAGCACGGTGTAGTTTAGTTTAATGTAGTGTGATGCAGTGTGGTGTTGTTTAGCGCGGTGTAGTTTAGTGTAAGGTAGTGTGATGCAGTGTGGTGTGGTGTAGCGCGGTGTAGTTTAGTGTAATGTAGTGTGATGCAGTGCGGTGTGGTGTAGCGCGGTGTAGTTTAGTGTAATGTAGTGTGATGCGGTGTGGTGTGGTGTAGCGCGGTGTAGTTTAGGGTAATGTAGTGTGATGCGGTGTGGTGTTGTGTGGCGGTGTAGTTTAGGGTAATGTAGTGTGATGCAGTGTGGTGTGGTGTAGCGCGGTGTAGTTTAGTGTTATGTAGTGTGATGCAGTGTGGTGTGGTGTAGCGCGGTGTAGTTTAGTGTAAGGTAGTGTGATGCAGTGTGGTGTGGTGTAGCGCGGTGTAGTTTAGTGTAATGTAATGTGATGCAGTGCGGTGTGGTGTAGCGCGGTGTAGTTTTGGGTAATGTAGTGTGATGCAGTGTGGTGTGGTGTAGCGCGGTGTTGTTTAGTGTAATGTAGTGTGATGCAGTGTGGTGTGGTGTAGCGCGGTGTAGTTTAGTGTAATGTAGTGTGATGCAGTGTGGTGTGGTGTAGCGCGGTGTAGTTTAGTGTAATGTAGTGTGATGCAGTGTGGTGTGGTGTAGCGCGGTGTAGTTTAGTGTAATGTAGTGTGATGCAGTGTGGTGTGGTGTAGCGCGGTGTAGTTTAGTGTAATGTAGTGTGATGCAGTGTGGTGTGGTGTACCGCGGTGTAGTTTAGTGTAATGTAGTGTGGTGTAGTGTGGTGTGGTGTAGCGCGGTGTAGTTTAGTGTAATGTAGTGTGATGCAGTGTGGTGTGGTGTAGCGCGGTGTAGTTTAGTGTAATGTAGTGTGATGCAGTGTGGTGTGGTGTAGCGCGGTGTAGTTTAGTGTAATGTAGTGTGATGCAGTGTGGTGTTGTGTAGCGCGGTGTAGTTTTGGGTAATGTAGTGTGATGCAGTGTGGTGTGGTGTAGCGCGGTGTAGTTTAGGGTAATGTAGTGTGATGCAGTGTGGTGTGGTGTAGCGCGGTGTAGTTTAGTGTAATGTAGTGTGATGCAGTGTGGTGTGGTGTAGCGCTGTGTAGTTTAGTGTAATGTAGTGTGATGCAGTGTGGTGTGGTGTAGCGCGGTGTAGTTTAGTGTAATGTAGTGTGATGCAGTGTGGTGTGGTGTAGCGCGGTGTAGTTTAGTGTAATGTAGTGTGATGCAGTGTGGTGTGGTGTAGCGCGGTGTAGTTTAGTGTAATGTAGTGTGATGCGGTGTGGTGTGGTGTAGCGCGGTGTAGTTTAGTGTAATGTAGTGTGATGCAGTGTGGTGTAGCGCGGTGTAGTTTAGTGTAATGTAGTGTGATGCAGTGTGGTGTGGTGTAGCGCGGTGTAGTTTAGTGTAATGTAGTGTGATGCAGTGTGGTGTGGTGTAGCGCGGTGTAGTTTAGTGTAATGTAGTGTGATGCAGTGTGGTGTAGCGCGGTGTAGTTTAGTGTAATGTAGTGTGATGCAGTGTGGTGTGGTGTAGCGCGGTGTAGTTTAGTGTAATGTAGTGTGATGCAGTGTGGTGTGGTGTAGCGCGGTGTAGTTTAGTGTAATGTAGTGTGGTGTAGTGTGGTGTGGCGTAGCGCGGTGTAGTTTAGTGTAATGTAGTGTGATGCAGTGTGGTGTGGTGTAGCGCGGTGTAGTTTAGTGTAATGTAGTGTGATGCAGTGTGATGCAGTGTGGTGTAGCGCGGTGTAGTTTAGTGTAATGTAGTGTGGTGTAGTGTGGTGTGGCGTAGCGTAGTGTAGTTTAGTGTAATGTAGTGTGATGTAGTGTGGTGCGATGTAGCGTGGTGTAGTTTGGTGTAATGTAGTGTGATGCAGTGTGGTGTGGTGTAGCGCGGTGTAGTTTGGTGTAAAGTAGTGTGGTGTAGTGTGGTGTGGTGTAGCGTGGTGTAGTTTGGTGTAATGTTGTATGGTGTATTGTGATATAGTGTGGTGTGGTGTAGCGCTGTGTAGTTTAGTGTAATGTAGTGTGATGCAGTGTGGTGTGGTGTAGCGTGGTGAAGTTTGGTGTAATGTAGTGTGGTGTAGTGTGGTGTGGTGTAGCGTGGTGTAGTTTGGTGTAATGTAGTGTGGTGTAGTGGGGTGTGGTGTAGCGTGGTGTAGTTTTGTGTAATGTTGTATGGTGTAGTGTGATATAGTGTGGTGTGTTGTAGCGCGGTGTAGTTTAGTGTAATGTAGTGTGATGCAGTGCAGTGTGGTGTAGCGCTGTGTAGTTTAGTGTAATGTAGTGTGATGCAGTGTGGTGTGGTGTGGTGTAGCGCGGTGTAGTTTAGTGTAATGTAGTGTGATGCAGTGTGGTGTGGTGTAGCGCGGTGTAGTTTAGTGTAATGTAGTGTGATGCAGTGCAGTGTGGTGTAGCGCTGTGTAGTTTAGTGTAATGTAGTGTGATGCAGTGTGGTGTGGTGTAGCGCGGTGTAGTTTAGGGTAATGTAGTGTGATGCAGTGTGGTGTGGTGTAGCGCGGTGTAGTTTAGTGTAATGTAGTGTGATGCAGTGTGGTGTGGTGTAGCGCGGTGTAGTTTAGTGTAATGTAGTGTGATGCAGTGTGGTGTGGTGTAGCGCGGTGTAGTTTAGTGTAATGTAGTGTGATGCAGTGTGGTGTGGTGTAGCGCGGTGTAGTTTAGTGTAATGTAGTGTGATGCAGTGTGGTGTGGTGTAGCGCGGTGTAGTTTAGTGTAATGTAGTGTGATGCAGTGTGGTGTGGTGTAGCGCGGTGTAGTTTAGTGTAATGTAGTGTGATGCAGTGTGGTGTGGTGTAGCGCGGTGTAGTTTAGTGTAATGTAGTGTGGTGTAGTGTGGTGTGGTGTAGCGCGGTGTAGTTTAGTGTAATGTAGTGTGATGCAGTGTGGTGTGGTGTAGCGCGGTGTAGTTTAGTGTAATGTAGTGTGGTGTAGTGTGGTGTGGTGTAGCGCGGTGTAGTTTAGTGTAATGTAGTGTGATGCAGTGTGGTGTGGTGTAGCGCGGTGTAGTTTAGTGTAATGTAGTGTGGTGTAGTGTGGTGTGGTGTAGCGCGGTGTAGTTTAGTGTAATGTAGTGTGGTGTAGTGTGGTGTGGCGTAGCGCGGTGTAGTTTAGTGTAATGTAGTGTGATGCGGTGTGGTGTGGTGTAGCGCGGTGTAGTTTAGTGTAATGTAGTGTGATGCAGTGTGGTGTGGTGTAGCGCGGTGTAGTTTAGTGTAATGTAGTGTGATGCAGTGTGGTGTGGTGTAGCGCGGTGTAGTTTAGTGTAATGTAGTGTGGTGTAGTGTGGTGTGGCGTAGCGTAGTGTAGTTTGGTGTAATGTAGTGTGATGTAGTGTGGTGCGATGTAGCGTGGTGTAGTTTGGTGTAATGTAGTGTGGTGTATTGTGATATAGTGTGGTGTGGTGTAGCGCTGTGTAGTTTAGTGTAATGTAGTGTGATGCAGTGTGGTGTGGTGTAGCGTGGTGAAGTTTGGTGTAATGTAGTGTGGTGTAGTGTGGTGTGGTGTAGCGTGGTGTAGTTTGGTGTAATGT
>OZ024741.1:46229690-46254690 GCA_964016885.1 Eledone cirrhosa
TACATACATACATACATACATACATACATACATACATACGTACATACACACGCATACACATACACACACATGCATACATACATACATACATACATACATGCATACATAGACACACACATACATACATACATACATACATACATACATACATACATACATATATACATAGATACATACATACATACATACATACATACATACATACATGATATGATGATGATGGCTACCCCTCGTTATCGAGTATGGCCATTGCACGATATACCATTATTAATAATAATTAATTAATTCTATCGTGCAATGCCTGTGCGTGAAGATATTTTTTAAAGTGACGAAAGACTGTGCACTGAGCCAATCCCACTCTCTGAGCGACAGTAAGAAGAAAAGATCAAAAGAAAAGAAGAAAAGATCAACCTGATCGCGCGGTTAAACCACTGTGAGTGAAGGACCCCTAGCCTTTGTCAGGGCATTCTTCTAGGAGAAGGCAACTCAGGAAACTGGGATAACTCCGATATAAAACCTGCGGCTCAGTAGTTACATACATACATACATACATACATACATACATACATACATACATACATACATACATACATACATACATACATACATCATACATACATACATACATGCATACATACATACATACATACATACAGGGTTTTCCTTTTTATTCAATATTTCCATATTTAAGTTTTCGTTATTTTTCTTCTATTTCTTCTGTTTATTTCAATGGTGTTCCAGAATTGCAATTCTCTTTACATTAGTGTGCCAAATGACTTCCTGATGTGTGTACAAGACGGCGAGAAGATTATTCCATTCAATTTCCAACATAGCATTTTATACTGACATATTAAGTAGACAAAGAGGACGACTGGCTGGGGACGGGAAGAAATATTTTGATGATGATCATAATGGAGATGATGATGATGATGATGATGATGATATTGATCGTGATGGTCCTGATGATGATGATGATGATGATGATATTGATCGTGATGGTCCTGATGATGATGATGATGATGATGATGATGATCATATTGATCGTGATGGTCCTGATGATGATGATGATGATGAGGATATTGATCGTGATGGTTCTGATGATGATGATGATGATGATGAGGATATTGATCGTGATGGTCCTGATGATGATGATGATGATGATGAGGATATTGATCGTGATGGTCCTGATGATGATGATCATGATGATGATGATGATGACGGTTGCGTTGGTGGTGGTGGAGGTAGTGATGATGATGGTAATGATGATGATGATGTTCATGATGATAACGGCGATAATGCTGTTAATGATGATGATGGTGGTGGTTGTGGTGGGAATTATAATGATGATGACGATGACGATGATGGTGATGAGGATTTTGAAAATGGTGATGTTAATGGTGATGGTGATGATGATGATTATGATAGTAATGATGAGGATCATGATGATGACGATGGCGATGATGATGATTATTTCGAAAATGGTGATGGTAATGGTGATGGTGCTGGTGATGATGATGATGATGGTGGTGGTGGTGGTGGTGGTGGTTTTGGATGTGGTGGGGGGGGTGATAATGATAATTTTGAAAATGGTGATGGTGATGTCGACGATGCTGATGATGATGATGATGATGATGGGGAGGGGGGGGAAGATTTATGAAAAAGTGTGATGATGTTTAAAGCGAGATGACAATAATTTTGAAAATAAACATGAATACACACAAGTAACTAGCTAGATAGCTACACACACATACACACACAGACACACAAATATATGTATATATATATATATATATATGTAGGAGGTGAGTTTTATTGTAGTACAATAAAGCAATGCAGATATCGGATAAGAAGCACTCTACAGTTTGTAGGACTGGAGTATACATAATATATAAGATCAAAAGATGGTTAAAAGAGTTCCATGTATTTTATTATGCGCATTTCAAAAACAAATATCATCATGCAATAACATTTGTGTTTTCATCAGATAAAATAGGAAGACATGACATGAAGGTTAAAAAACACTTGTGGATAGTACAGTTTATATATATATATATATATATATATATATATATATATATATATATATATATATATATATATATATATATATATATATATATGTCTTTCATCCTTTATATATATATATATATATATATAATTATAATGAAATGACAGGAGGCTGGATTTGTGTAAATCCTTGAAAGGTTTATTATACTATGATCATTTCAATGACCGGGTTCCGTATGAATCCGGTGATATCATCAGGTATTCGAAATATAATACGTGAATGTAATAGGTAAAATCCATGGGGCTGAAAATCGAGACCCGAGGGCGACCGCTATTCTGTTCCTTCAACCTCAGCCGGTCGCCCTGGAGTGACGTGGCTAAATTTTATAGTATGCTACTACCGGTCAGATGAACGAAGCATAGGTTATCAGATGGGAGCATAGGTTAACGTCGATCCCATGACACAAGGTAAAAGAAAGAAAGGGAGGAGAAGAAGGGGGAAGAAAGAAGAAGAGAAGTCAGGGTTAATGTCAGCTAAAAGAGGAAGGTAACTACTACTGGTCAGATATAGGCAAGCAAGAGGGGGAAGGAAGATAAGTCTGCGGGAGTAGGAGAGGAGAGAAGGAAGGGAAGAGAGAAGTAGAAAAGTAAGGGTTGATGGCTACAAGAAGGAAGATAGAAAGGAAGAGGAAGAAAGGTCGATATTAATGTCAGACCACAGTCACGCCGGGAGTGGCGCGAGAAAATTTTCACAGGGAATTGACCATACGGAATAGACCAGCTCTATACAGTGGTGAACCTCAAACCTGAATAAATAACGCTCCTGAAATGTTGAGCACTTCAAAATGTAATAATCAACAGCGGCATGGGACTGAATATATCTAACCACAATTCGAACTTTGGCTACCCGGTGCTTTCGCCTGGCCCTTTGCTACTCCCCTCACAGAATATCCGAACTTCGACGAAACTCCACGGACTGGACCATAACATGTATTGTACTGCACTGAATTAACTAAATGGCTACCCTATACTTCTGGGCATGTATAACTCACACTGAACTCCCAGACTCGAACACGCACTGTTTCCACATCTATATGCATGAACTATATTGTATTTCTCCTGTGTCTTGAACTCTCCATTTAATAGACAACGACTCTTGTTTGTTTATTTATATCTTTACATCTTTATTTGCTGTATTAATGCTCCTCCACGTATTCTACCTCTATACATCCATGTACTTTCTACTTCCCTTATTCGGACTTTTACTCGCGTGTACCCTCAGCACACGTCACTGGAATATTTCCCCCTGGGAACATAAATACCGCAACCTGAACTATATTGTATTTCTCCTGTCTCTTGAACTCTACATTTACTAGACAACGACTATTGTTTGTTTATCTATATCTTCACATCTTTGTTTGCTGTATTAATGTCCTGATTTCTCTATCTTACTCCAGCACCACTCTTGTTGGTTTATTTACATGTTTATACCTATATATTGATATGTTTATATATTTATACCTCTGCTGTACCAATGTGCTCTTCCACGTATTCCACTTCTATGTATCCATGTATTTCTACCCCTCACATTGGGACCTGTACCCATTAGCTCTTCCACGTATTCCACTTCTATGTATCCATGTATTTCTACTCCTCACATTGGGACCTGTACCCATTAGCACACGACACTAGAATGTCTCCTCCTGAGAACAAAAATTAAACATTACACGACTATATCCCGTACTCTACATCCCACTAGGATAAATTACAGATCTACATAATACAATTAACGTTCCTTCATAAAAGACTATTTAATTAAACCCCGCAACCCAAAACCTCATAGAAGTTATTTGAATGTCTAATCTTCAATTTTCTGTTTGTTCAACTCTCAATCCTCTTACTCCTTAGTTTCATAATGTTATTCTGAATTCTTTCAACTTCATCCGATAGAGTTAAGCAAAATTCTAAAGTTCCAACTTTCTGTGGGACCGTTGGGTGGGTTTTAGCGGCGGCGCGACCAGCTCCCTGGCGAACGGGCTCACCTGGAGTGCTTGGAAAAATAAATTCCCCTTCTTTCGGTAAATGAAAATACTCGGCGTGGCTTAATTAGCCATGGGGCCTGGGGCGCGGCCGGTGTTTTAACCGCCAAATAGTACCTTTAAATTACAGAACAAATCGGAACTATTATATATATCAACCTGAAACTGTTGAGCTTTAAATTTTCTAACCTCTTTAATATGGAATATTGATTATTAATTTATTAATTTTTTAACTTCATCCTATAAGTCTAAACATTGTAACACACTGACCCCCAATATATTCACCTCTGCTAAGATGCGAGTCCCTGTGAAAATTTTGTCGCGCCACTCCTGGCCCGACCGTGGTGTGACATTAATATCGACCTTCCTTCCTCTCTCTTTCTATCTTCCTTCTTGTAGCTATCAACCATTACTCTTTTACTTCTCTAAGCTAAATTTTAAAGTTCCAACTTTCTGTCGGACTGTGGGGTGGGTTTTAATGGCGGCGCGACCAGCTCCCTGGCGAACCAGCTCACCTGGAGTGCTTGGAAAAATAAATTTCCCCTTCTTTCAGTAAATGAAAATACTCGGCGTGGCTTAATTCGCCATGGGGCCCGGCCGTTGTTTTAACCGCCAAATAGTACCTTTAAATTACAGAACAAATCGGAACTATTATATAATTAATTGTTAAACTGTTGAACTTTAAATTTTCTAACCTCTTTAATATTGAACATCGATTATTAATTTTTTTAGCTTCATCCTAGAAGTCTAAACACTGTAAAACACTGACTCCCAATATATTCATCTCCGCTAAGATGCGGGTCCCTGTGAAAATTTTCTCGCGCCACTCCCGGCGTGACTGTGGTCTGACATTAATATCGACCTTTCTTCCTCTTCCTTTCTATCTTCCTTCTTGTAGCCATCAACCCTTACTTTTCTACTTCTCTCTTCCCTTCCTTCTCTCCTCTCCTACTCCCGCAGACTTATCTTCCTTCCCCCTCTTGCTTGCCTATATCTGACCAGTAGTAGTTACCTTCCTCTTTTAGCTGACATTAACCCTGACTTCTCTTCTTCTTTCTTCCCCCTTCTTCTCCTCCCTTTCTTTCTTTCTTTTACCTTGTGTCATGGGATCGACGTTAACCTATGCTCCCATCTCTTTCTGTTTTCGTTCATCTGACCGGTAGTAGCATACTATAAAATTTAGCCACGTCACTCCAGGGCGACCGGCTGAGGTTGAAGGAACAGAATAGCGGTCGCCCTCGGGTCTCGATTTTCAGCCCCATGGATTTTACCTATTACATTCACGTATTATATTTCGAATACCTGATGATATCACCGGATTCATACGGAACCCGGTCATTGAAATGATCATAGTATAATAAACCTTTCAAGGATTTACACAAATCCAGCCTCCTGTCATTTCATTATAATATTTAACTCCGTAATAGCACCACCAACTACAAAAACGAAGACGGTTGAACTGCTTTACGTTGAGTACTCTCTATATTATTGCATTACGATTGACCATACGGAATAGACCAGCTCTATACAGTGGTGAACCTCAAACCTGAATAAATATATATATATATATATATATGTATATATATATATATATATTGTACATTACTGGTACTTTATTTTATCGACCCTGTAAGGATTAAAGGCAAAGTTAATCTCGACGGGATTTGAAATCAGACCGTAAAGGAACGTAACCATGCTAGAAAGCATGGCGTCCAACCCTCTGCCGATACTGCTAATTCACCGTCCTTATTTATAATAATATTTATAATAATTTGTAATAATGGTTTCCTATATAGGCACAAGGTCAGCAACCCCGGGGGGAGGATGAAAGGCAATGCTGCAATGCATGGCGTCCGACCCTCTACCGATACTGCCAATCCACCGCCCTATAATAATTTATAATAATGATGTATATTCTAAGCACAAGACCTGAAATTTCGTACGGAGGACAACATCAACTATATGGACCCAGCACTTGAACAGTACTTTATTTTATCGACACCAAAAGAATGAAAGGAGAACGTAAAGAGCCAAAACAAACATCGAAATGTATTTTATCAACACCCTAATGAATCTTCAAATCCACTCCCCTGCGTTAATTATGATAATGGTTTCTGATTTAGGCACAAGGCCAAAAGTTTTGCGGGAGGGGAAAGTCGATTAAATTAACCCCAGTGCATTACTGGTACTTTATTTTATCGATCTCGAAAGGATGAGAGACAAAGTTGACCTAATTGAAAAAATGCATGAATTTATAGGAATGGGGGGGGGGGGTAATTGAATACGTCGACTCCAGTGCTCCAATTGCTCTTTTTTTTTGTTAACCCCCCCAAGTATGTACTGCAAATGTATTTGAACTCCTAACGAAATGTGTTCAAGAAATTTGTTCAGGGTTTCTCACGATTCTGTTACTTGAATCCAGGAAAATAAGTTAGAGAAAAAATCACATTTAATATAAATACCATAGAAAAGAGTTTACCATAGAAAAGATTTAACCATTTGAAAAATTGGAAACATATCTATAAACATAAGAAAACAAATATTGGAAACACTTAAATTCTGGTTTAGATTTTTTTCTCCTTCACAAAAGTGAACATTTTTTTCTGTGATTTTTCCAGTGATTTTATTTCCAATTATCCGCCAACCTATCCAGCATTACCATTTACCGTGTTATGTAGGATGGGGATATGAGCAGAATAACAGACATTTTAGAATGACGAATGAATGTCACGCATTGTGGTCAAAATTCATGATGATGTTTGTATGTGGATCTTTGCATTCGAGTTCAAATCCTGTTGAGTTCAATGTTTCTAGTTTTGTTATCATTCCACAGTTGATAACAAAGGACCAGTCAAGAATAAGAGCCAGTTTAATGTGTGGACCTTTGCCAAGCCTAGAAATCAATAACAAATATCAACAAGCTAAAATGAACAAGCAATAAATATTAGTAAACATGGCAAAGATGAAGAGGAATGATAAAACATTAAGACATGAATGGATCTCCGTTGGTTTCCTATTGTTCGATCAAAGGAACTGCCTCCTTGTAAAATCATTGTGTAAGCAGCTGAGCATTCTACAAACGCGTGCACCGTTAACTTAACTCTCAGGGAGATGCAATGTGAGACCTTTGAACTACAGGTACAATCAGACCTGTCAACTCTCACCGTCCACGAGGAGATATCCCACCCATTTTCGCGTGGGTGAGAGATGTTTTCTATTGTGAAAATGAGTATATCTTTCATTATGTAAAGTTTCCCCATTTTGCCTCATTTCTCCCCGTTTTGGGGCACTTTTTTTCTTGGTACTCCTCGTTTGGGTTTTCAGAGATTGGCAGGTCTAGATACAATCCATCCAACAGTCTTCCAAATAATTTCCGTCTACTCAAATTCACTGAAAATGTTTGATCAGAGGTTATGGTAGATGACATTTACCCAAGTTTCCACGCAATGTGATGGAACTCAAAACTTTATGATTGCCATGTGAATTTCTTAGCTATTCGGCTATGTTACGTCCCTTGTGAAGACGTACCAACAAAATCGATAACTCTAAATTAAACCTATCCTATTCTACTCAAACCAACTCTTCGATTAATGAAAATTTCTCATTTCTGTAATCAACTTCTGTATATCCTTTCATCATTCAGAGTTTCTTTTATTCATCAATATATAATTCTAATTTTATTTTGAACTTAGAATTAGAAATATAGAAACTACTCATAATTTTAATCGAAGTACATTTGGAACTGAATGTGACGGTCATATACGTCCCACACTAAATGCAACAGATTCTCTCGTTCAGGACCGATGGTTGACTAAAAGAAAGGTTAATTTAATATTGGTTTCTGATTTAGGCACAAGGCCAGCAATTTTTTTTACGGGAGGGGGGTCGATTAAATGGACCCCAGTGGATTACTGGTACTTTATTTTCTTTATTTTATCAACCCAGTAAATATGAAAGGTAAAGCTAACCTCGGCGACATTTGAACGCAGATTGTAAAGGGGCGTAACTTTATGTCATAAAGCATGGCAATTTTAATAGTAACTGTTTTGGCGTGGTCAAATATAAGATTTCTTCTTTTGGAAGGGAGATAATAGAGCAATTTATTTTGTTCTTTCTTCGTATAGTTTTTATTTTCTCTATTCTCCTTTCTTTCTCATTCGTTTTCTCTCAACCTAAAACAAAAGACTTTCATCTGAAAACTGACTTTAGTAATCCGTTATTCTGTGACGATGACACAAAAATAACGCAGAAACGATCTCCTCTACTGGCATGAACGAAACGAATTGGACTTTATCAAATTTTATTATAATGTATTTGTTTAGGGCGGTGGATGGCAGTATCAGTAAGGGTCAAACGCCATCCCTTGCAGCACAGAATTACGGCCCTTTATGATCTGAGTCCAAGTCCCGCCGATAAAATAAAGTACCAGTCACGCACTGGGGTCGATTTAATCGACTTTCCCCTCCCCCAAAATTGCTGGCCTTGTACCTATATAAGAAACCATTATAATATATTTGTTTCTCATGAACATGACTCTACAATTTACTAATAAGAAAAAAGAAAAGAAAACGAAATAAATTACTCGGAGGACTATTTTGTAGAAACGAATTCATGAAATAATAATGGCCGAAACCCTCGCTTGAGGGTGGTTTATTCTCTGAAGACCTTCAACTGTCCAGCTCTCCTCAGAGGTTCTTATCACTGAAGAAACGCATTCATAACGTAAATTAAATAAACTTCTTATGCCTGTCGAAATTCAACCGTAATTCTCAATCTCAGTTCAAGAGATGTTTCTGTTTTGCTCTAAAGCTTTCACCATTATATATTTTTATATATTGAAAGCAATCCTGAGAAAAGCAAGATAAAGCTTTTATCCAACTAATCTACTCCATTTACATTATTACAATAGATTCGTCATTCAACAACAGCAACTAATTTGCATTCTATTTATTCTAATACCCATTAATTAATTCGTATAACATCAATCACTTTATTCAATTCATTTACAAATGCAACTGCAATCGTACATATCACATTCATCTTAATGGAAGTTTAATCTAAATTCCGGATTTAGCAAGATCTTGTTCTCTTTCATGTTAATGTTGTTTTAATGCTTTCTTTCGATTTTTTTTCTTGCTGCTGTTTAACATTAAAGAGCATTTTCAGATTTGATTGGGATTTACAATTTCAATTGTGTATTTTCCATGTATCTCTTCAATTATTTTAAATATTTTTTTTTTCATTTGAGTTCCATTACTATTATCCTTATTGTTGAGGTTGTTGTTGTTGTTGTTATTACTATTATTATTGTTACTATTATTATTATTACTATTATTATTAAAGAGTGGTGAATTGGCAGTATCGGTAGAGGGTCAGACGCAATGCTTTCTAGTATAGTTATGTCCCTTTATGATCTGAGTTCAAATCCCGCCGAGGTTAACTTTGCCTTTCATCCTTACGGGGTCGATAAAATAAAGTACCAGTAATGTACCGGGTAATTGCTGGCCTTGTGCCAAAAATAGAAACAATTATTACTATTATTGGCTTCTTACGCGAAACAGTAGGATGTTTCATTAAGTGCCTTATGATATTTAGTATTTTTCTTTCACTAACTACCAGGTTCATATTCAATTGGCGCCGAATTTCATATTAATTCTACCCATATTAGGGGCTAAAACCATAGGTCCCAGTGAGACGACTCTTTTGTTTTATAAACACAGGCAATGTCTTTCCCTTTAGTTTTTCATTGTTATTGCATTGAATAGAAAGGATTTCAGAAAATATTGTAGAGGGATTTACCTAATTATTCGGTCTCCCTCCTTTCTGTTTGAAAGTCACAATAGTAGAACGGCAAATAGCGAAACTTTCAATAGAAATAGTATTATATTTGCACGCAATTATACACACATATATTAATGCATGTATATGTATGTGTAAATGTCTGTATATAGAGAGACTGAGAGGGAAAAAGAAATAGACAGCTGCATGTGTGCATATATATATATATATATATATATATATATATATATATATTATATTTAGAGATTAAACTCATAGTCGTTTACAATTAATCAGCTCAAAGAAAGAGGCATTTCTGAGCAGTGAAATACAAGTTATATATTAATATATATGTGTTTATCATATATATATTAATATATAACTTGTATTTCACTGCTCAGAAATGCCTCTTTCTTTGAGCTGATTAATTGTAAACGACTATGAGTTTAATCTCTAAATATAATATAGTATATTGCTCCTTAACTGTAGAGCTGATCTTTAATACCGTATAAACGGCTGTTATTTCTAGCACCGGGAATACGGGATGGCTAGTATAGCTGGCTACACCACGTGTAATCAGACCTGCAAAATTTTTGAAGGTGAAATGTACTAATTTTACTGGATTCCTGTTGATAAGCACAGAAGATTTGGATATTTCACTTTTTATTTCAATTCCATTTCGATTCTCTTTATTTTTCAATTCATGTACCATCGTTGCGAAACATATTTGGGTTTCGAAGTTCAAATTCGTCTACGGAGCGGGTTTGGATTTTGAAATTTAAATTTGTCCAGGAATCACGGCTTTTGCCAATATAAGCTTGTCTTTATTGACTTATATCGAGACAGACAAATTGTATTCACTTTAATTAGTTTATTTCATGCTAGCTAACTTTGTCTCTTACAATACAAACACGTTTTGTGTTTATCATATATATTAATATATAACTTGTATATATATATATATATATATATATATATATATATATATATATATATATATATATATATATATATATATATATATATATTGTTATACTTTGGGAGGGTCATGTTGCCAATAAGAAACACACGCACCAGTTGCTTTCACTTCAATTTAATTTATTCTATATTTATAAATTTACAAATTTATAAATTTCTGGTTGGTTGGTTGGTTCCACAACCAGATAGTTGTTTATATATATATAGTCATAGTTCTTTCGTCACACACTCTGTGACCTCTTCAGTGACTGGGGATTTCTTTCTTCGTTTCTGTGCCTTTCCTTTCTTCTATCCTACGCCATTTTGTTTGGCGTAGGATAGAAGAAAGGAAAGGCACAGAAACGAAGAAAGAAATCCCCAGTCACTGAAGAGGTCACAGAGTGTGTGACGAAAGAACTATGACTATATATATATAAACAACTATCTGGTTGTGGAACCAACCAACCAACCAGAAATTTATAAATTTGTAAATTTATAAATATAGAATAAATTAAATTGAAGTGAAAGCAACTGGTGCGTGTGTTTCTTATTGGCAACATGACCCTCCCAAAGTATAACAATATCGGTTTCAACACACGATTTCAGATAAAGAATTTTGCTAAACAAATTCAGAAACGAAATATATATATATATATATATATATATATATATATACGGATTAACAGATAATAGTTAAATGCAGTCCACTTAGGTGAAGTCCAGTTATGGTATTCCAGGTAGTGGATGATATTAACGCTTTGCTTGGTTTGACTCAACAAGGCGTTTTCATAGTGATGCTGCAGGTATGCTGTAATTTCTATGTTGTAAACACTTGGAGTAATAATAAATCAGGAAAGAAGATTTACATGGTTTGCTATACAAAAAAGTTTTTAATCACATAGCTTACATTTGTTTCACTGAACTGGTATGTCTAGAGATCGCTATCCGCTTAATTTTGCGTTACTCGATCGCCAATACAGAATTATAACCAGTCAGATCTTCGGAGCATGCGAGAATGAAGAAAATACACAGGCAAGAAAAGAAAAGAAAATAGAGGCTACTATCTTAAGTAGTAATGGCATTCAATTCGAACAATAACAACAATTACAACAATGCTATCAATAAATTATTTAAGGAGACCCTGACATTACTTAGGTGGGGGGTATATAATGTATCTAATGTTACGGCGTGAAAACTAGCTGTCATAAGGCAAAATGAAGCGTTGACATGTACAGAGTATCGTAGTGTATATCAATTTTAAATTATAAAGATAAGCTAGTTTTTACAGTCTTTCTCTTCATCTTCAACAGTATACATGAGTGGGACCACTGTCAAAGCTAAATAGTTGTAGAGTTAATACAGAGGTTAACGAATTAATATACGAATTAATATACGCATATATTTACGCACACACACACACACACATACACATACACACACACACATATATATATAAATATATATACACATATATACACATGCATGTGTACATAGACACATACATACACATCAATATACACTTGTACAAAAATATACATACATGCAAAGAGAAAAGCGTGCTAATTGTAATTAAGGCAAAAAGAAGGTAAAGTAACATTGTAGTAGTGAAATGAGAAAAACTAGGATTTAGGATCATAGTAAAAGCAGACAAAACATCAAACGTATACTCTATGGACATTAACACACACATACACACACATATACATATATATATATTATATTATATTGTGGAGACGCGTGGCTGAGTGGTTAGAGAACTGGATTCACAATCGTGAGGTTGTGAGTTCGATTCCCGAACCGGGCGATGCGTTATGTCCTTGAGCAAGACAGTTTATTTCACGTTGCTTCTTCTACATGGAGTTGCGACCGATAGATAGTATTAGCAATTGGAAAGACCAATGGAAAAATTGTTTCCTCGGTCCGATTTGACCAAAGTCGATCGACTGTCGATGTGTGTGTGTGTGTATTGGCAAGAAGTCGATCGACTGTCGATGTGTGTGTGTGTGTGAGTGTGTGTGTGTGTGTGTGTATTGACAAGAAGCCAATAGTAATAAATATATGTATATAATATTAATTCAAAATATTAACAAAATAGATATTCTTGTGATCAATTATATTTTATTATATATATTTCAGAGGTACTGAGTTAAGTTCAACAGTACGTCCTCATCAGATAAAATAAATGATACATGACATACCCTGACATAGTAGATGGTTAAGATTTAGTCATGGTAGTGATTATGGTAGGGTATAAATATTGAGTTTTGTCATAAGTTAATCACTACCATGACTAAATCTTAACTATCTACTATGTAAGGGTATGTCATGTATCATTTATGTTATCTGATGACGACGTACTGTTGAACTTAACTCAGTACCTCTGAAATATGTATAATAAAATATAATTGATCACAAGAATATCTATTTTGTTAATATTTTGAATTAATATTAATAACGGTGGGAAACCTTTGCAGTTGAGTGCTTTCAATTTATTGTAAAACTCATTCTTTGATGTATTCAATAAACCTTGTTTAACTTTTAAATATACATATATATATATGTGTGTGTGTGTGTGTGTGTGTGTGTGTGTGTGTGTGTGTGTGTGTGTGTGTGTGTGTGTGTGTGTGTGTGTGTGTGTGTGTGTGTGTGTGTGTGTGTTTGTGTGTGTATGTGTGTGTGTGTGCGCGTGTGTGTGCGTGTGTGCGTGTGTGTGTGCGTGTGTGTGTGCGTGCGTGTGTGTGTGCGTGTGTGCGTGTGTGCGTGTGTGTGTATATATATAGAGAGAGAATAGAAAACGAAAGATCAGTGATGCATCTGAACTCTATTGTGTTACAATTGTTTCCTCGGCGGACAGCTCGAGACACGATCATTGTGTGGATCTGTCTGATTCTGGACCCGCTGGTTCGGCGGATACGTCTAATGGATTTGGAGCATATTCTCTCACAATGATCGCGTCTCGAGCTGTCCGCCGGGGAAACAATTGTAACACACAATAAATTAAGTTCAGATGTATCACTTATTTTTCGTTTTCTATTCTATCATACTCTGCTCTGTAAGAGCATAGAGTGGTCAACCGGCATACCGCCTATGGAAGCATCTTAGCTACCATCAGACACACACACATATATATATATTGTTATACTTGGGGAGGGTCATATTTGTGTAATATTGCCAGAATTAATAACAGAATTAACTAAATCATCGTCGTTATATATATATATATATATATATATATAGAGTGGTCAACCGGCATACCGCCTATGGAAGCATCTTAGCTACCATCAGACACACACTCATGATATTCCTACACTTATTTAACTCGAAACATATTTGGATCTTAAAGTCTAAACTTATCTACGGAACAGGTTTGATTTTGAAATTTAAATGTGTCTAAACATCACGGCCTTTTGGCAATACAGTTCGTCTCCGTTGATTTATTATTTTAAATCGATATGGACAAACTCTAGTATAATAATTAGTATACTTCAATCTGGCTAAATTTTTCTTTTGCAACATATATACAGATGTGTTGGTATCTGTGTTTCATCACATACATATTAATTTATACACTGCTCAGGGGATATTTTTCCTCATTCGAGCTGATTCCATTGTAAAAGAATCCATTACCTTATTAATTATATATATATATATATATATATGTTATTCCAAATTGAAGGATAAGTGTTTCAAACTTTATTTTATCATGAGTTAAAGGTCTATAGATTTTTCCCTGGATTTTACTAAATTCTGTGGATGAATTTATATCCTGATTCTCTTTTGAGATGAGTTTGAGTTATTTTTCCTAAATCTTTCGTTAACTACTTTTCCCATCTTGACGTTATAGTCGCATATATGTTATAGAATGCCGTTAGCTTCTTGCTAAAACAATCTCTATACCTCTCATTTATATATATATATATATATATATATATATATATATAGATAAAATAAATCAAAGAACGCCTACATACTTATACAATTTTTATTCGCTAACAATGTTTCATCCATACCGAGGGGCAGGAATTCTCAGAGTGTAATCAATAAAAATATAGTGCTGAATATAAGCTCTACCAAGCTTAGTCACCAGAACAGTAGAGAAACAGTACAGGATAGCATGAGTGACATTGGATATGAGAAGGATGGAGAGAATGCGTACTGGGTTTATTAGTCATGTTTTTGTAATTTTTAAATGTTTTAATTCCTTTAAAATTTTTTTAAATTTTTTTTTATTATTTTTAATTACTTCCAATTATTTTTTATTATTTTTTATTATTTTTAATTATTATTTTTAAATTATTTTTCTTAAAATCCTTTTTTTATATATATTTTTTTTATTATCTTTAAGTGCTTAAGATTGCTTTTGTTTGCTTTCACATGCCTCAGTCTCCTGTGGGAAAATCTGCCTGTGTTATTGTATTATCATGGTTTGTTATAAGGTTGACTAATAAACCCAGTACGCATTCTCTCCATCCTTCTCATATCCAATGTCCCTCATGCTATACTGTACTCTTTTGCTACTGCTCTGGTGACTAAGCTTGGTAGAGCTTATATTCAGCACTATATTTTTATTGATTACGCTCTGAGGAATCCTTCCCCACGGTATGAATGAAACATTGTTAGCGAATAAAAATTGTATAAGTATGTAGGCGTTCTTTGATTTATTTTATCTATAACGGCTCTGTTTCGTACATTGAGCTAATACGATACTGTCACAAATATGACACTGTGCTGATGTGCTTATGTACATATGATCCGTTGTCTACGTAAATATATATATATATATATATATATATATATATATATATATATATATATATATATATATATATATATATATAAGATCAAAAGATGGTTAAAAGAGTTCCATGTATTTTATTATGCGCATTTCAAAAACAAATATCATCATGCAATAACATTTGTGTTTTCGTCAGATAAAATAGGAAGACATGATATGAAGGTTAAAAAACACTTGTGGATAGTGCAGTTTTAAATCTGCACTATCCACAAGTGTTTTTTAACCTTCATATCATATCTTCCTATTTTATCTGATGAAAACACAAATGTTATTGCATGATGATATTTGTTTTTGAAATGTGCATAATAAAATACATGGAACACTTTAAACCATCTTTTGATCTTATATATTATGTATACTCCTGTCCTACAAATTGTAGAGTGCTTCTTATCCGATATCTGCATTGCTTTATTGTACTACAATAAAACTCACCTCCTACATTATATATATATATATATATATATATATATATATATATATATATATATATATATATATATGATATATATATATATATATATATATATATATATATATATATATATATATATATATATATATATATATATATATTAGAAAGTGAGGTTTTTTTAACAAAATGAAAAATAACCGAGGTGAAAGTATAAAGAAAAAAAGATGAAATCGAAAATGCAACTGGATTCTTATTTTTAAATATATATATATACTTATTTGGTTCCTTTACCGGTTTCGCAGTTCTGCTTTTCAAAAGTAGAGTTGAGATGGAGGGTCTATATATATATATATATATATTGGGAGGGTCCTGTTTGGTTTGGGTGGTTTTTGGTTCAGTATATTTTATATTTCGGCTGGTAATCATTGTTTATCATTGTTAAAAATATAGATATAAAAATCATTAGTATTTAGGGTTGTTTTTATAACTATATTTCTAACTGTTAGTCAATCAATTATAAACAATGATTACCAGCTGAATTAATAATAGAAATATAAAATATACTAAAGTGAAAACCAACCCAAACCAAACGGTGAGTCTGTTTTGTTATATATTTCTGGCAATATTATAACAATATGACCCTCCCTTTAACAATAGTTGTTTCAACACACGATTACATATAAAAAATCTTGCAAAACATATATATATATATATATATATATATATATATATATATATATATATATGTATGTATAAATATTTCGTATCTCCAAAGAAATACACTCTTAGGAAGCCGTAGCTATGCAAAAACCGGGGTCTAATGCCCTCTGGTGATGTCCAGCAGAAGCAAGGGGGACAACGGTCTATGCATTTCAGGCTTAACTGGCCTTCGTCAGGACGGTCCCTCCCACCGCTTGCGACTGCTGGACTGGAAGACAGCTGAGAATATATACTTTTCCCGTCTGTGTAAATGAAGTGATTAATCTCATTTCGTGTTGTTGTCTGGCATGTTCGTTCAGTACTATATGAACATGCCAGACAACAACACGACGGTAACATAGACAACATAGAAATTAGAATAATATCTAAACATAGAAATGACCCAGCAGATAGGCAAATCAGAGAGGCCAGCGAAATAGAACTTAGAAGGCCAAGGCGAAACAAAAGAAATGAATGGAATAACAACAACACCCAAACAAACAATACTGACCTAAGAGAAGTATAAATAAATAAATAAATACATACACACGCACAATAACAACAAACACATATAAACACACACTAGTAAACTAAGATAGAATTCAATAACCAATACACAGTCACTCAAACCCGAACACACATCAAACACTATACTCACACGCAAACGCGTGCGCAGAGAAGACAAAAACATAAATAAATAAATAAATAAATAAACAGACTAAATAAAGACGGCGTAGGCATACAATACAACAGGAGGAAACATAATAGCACCACTGACGATGTTGCAGATATGCAACGAAAGAACTTTGTTAGACTATATATATATGTGTTTGTGTCTATATTATATCTGTATTTTTGACCGTTGGTCAGTCAATGGTAACATTGAGGACCGAATATATTAAATTAACCGATATAAAAGACCCAGAAGCGAAAACCAACCAAACAGTGAGTGTGTTCTGTTATTAATTCTGGCAATATTATTACACAAATATGACCCTCCCCAAGTATAACAATATTTGTTTCGACACACGATTTCATATCAAAAACCTCGCAAAACTATATATATATATATTAAAAAAGGAAAAGAATGACTTCACTTGTAGTGCTAAACAATTTTATTTTATAATATAATCTTACAATTTGGTTTTGTAGATCCAGTAAGTTCTTTGTTAACTTCGCTGGGGAGACTTTTAAAGATTCCCGGTTAACTTTCCTGGAGAACTTTATCGCGTTCGTCGGTGGCGATTGACAAACTGATCTCAAAGAATCGCCACCGACGAATTGTCAAACTGTCAAACAATCGCCACGAGACTCTCCAGATGGTTCTCCAGGAAAGTTAACCAGGAATCTTTAAAAGTCTCCCCACCAAAATTAACAAAGAACTTACTAGATCTGCAAAACCAAATTGTAAAATTATAATATTATAAAATTAAATCAAATTGTTTAGAACTACAAGTGAAGTCATTATTTTCCTTTTTTCTAAATATACCTAACTGTACCAAGGATTCCACACAATTTCCAATATATGTGTGTGTGTGTGTGTGTGTGTGTGTGTGTGTGTGTGTGTGTGTGTGTGTGTGTGTGTGTGTGTGTGTGTGTGTGTGTGTGTGTGTGACTTTTGTATACAACGGAAGTTGTTCTTTGTTATGCGTCGACACAAACAGACAGAAAAAGATAAGAAATAAAAAGATAGTATTCTTCTCTCTCTCTCTCTCTCTCTCTCTCCCTCTCTCTCTCTCGCTCTCTTTCTCTCTCTCTCTCTCTCTCTCTCTCTTACTTCTTCTCTTCTTTAGGTTACACACAAATCTGGTTCTTTTACTCATCTTCTTCGCTCTCTTACTTTTTGGGACAACAACAATAACAAAAATAAGGTCCACTCATATGTTTATCTATCTACATATTTTAGAATTTTATTTCTTCTTCTTCTTCTTCTTCTTCTTCTTCTTCTTCTTCTTCTTCTTATTCATGAGAGGGTCGTGGAGGAAGAGTCCTCAAACACTCATTTCCTATGGTCATGTCAGAAGCAACCATCACCAATTGATCCTGCTGGGTGTCCAAGCGAGACCAACCAAGTTAATGGGTGTTATCCGGCCATCTTGCTTGAGGTCTACCACTGGGTTTCCTGCCGGTTGGTTTTGCTCGTAAAATCTGTTCAGCGATTTTTTTCCTGTGACATTCTAACCACATGTCCATGATATCGGAGCGTTGATCTCTCAATTCAGAGAAGTATAGCTCTGATTTCCGAGCTACGCACTCTGTCGAGTAACATTACTCCAAAGACCATTCGGAGAAACCTCATTTCAGCCGCTTGTATTTGCGACCGTATTCTTTCAGCCATTACACAAGATTCATGACCATAGGTAAGGGTTGGCACGAATACTGAAAAGAAGATAAGGAGTTTTGCTTTTACACCTACCTCCCTTCTGATTTATAAATGTTGAAGCTGGTACATTATTGAGCAGCTCCTGCAACTCTTGCACTTAATTCAACCTCCTGCCTTCTATCACTCATGAACACAGCGCCAAGATACTAGAACTTCTCCAATTGCTTCAGTGGAACTCCACTCACATGTAGAGTGCTCTGTACTGGTTTCCTTGAGAGAAAGAGTATCTCAGTTTTCGCATCATTGATTTATATTCTAGCCCTGCAGCACACGGCATCAAACTTATCAAGTGCAAGTTGATCACCTTCTGATGAGTAAAGTAATACCATGTCGTCTGTAAATTCTAGCTAACTGATCCTACACCCGCTAGTCATGATACTGCGGCTGCGCATGTCAATCCATAAATTATAAACAGGAGTAATGACAGTATGTAATATTGGCGGTGTCTGACTCCCACATTGAATGGTTTCGATTTAGCACCATTTATCCGAACACAAATACTCGGATATTCGTGTAATGATTTCAGGGCAACAAGAAGCTGTCCATCGATCCCATACTCCTGCAGGACCTTCCACAACAGGTTCCGCTGGCGTATGCCTTTTTGAAGTCTACAAAGCAAGAATACATCTGTTGGCAGTACTCCCACAATTTCTCAAATACTTGCTGTAGTGTGAATATTTGGTCGGCTATGCTGCGTTCGGGGTAGGTAAAAACCACCCTTTTTATCAGCTAGCTTGGACTCAACAATCTCCCTACATCTGTTTGTCAGACATATACCATAGACTTTACTGGGGAGGCTCACCAAGGAGATCCTACCTATCTATCGTATTTGTTTTTCATGTTGTTGCTATTGTTGTTATTGTAGCATTGGGTGTATATGATGGCCAACATTACGTTCTCCTTCCCGTTTTTTATTTCAATATCCTAGCCCACACACTCTTCGTCTTTTTATATTGCACACACATACACACTTATAACTATGTACGACAGTTGATTTTCTAATCTACCTCTATAAGTACCTAACTATAACTGAGGTATTGTTGATACTGTAGTTCTAGTTGTATGTGGGTTAATACTACTATAATATGCATGACTTGGCAAGCTATTTAGAACACTGGTTTAACCGCTTTACTTCCCTCCGAAGAAGAGATATTATCTCGAAAATTAAGGACATTTAAATAAATCTAAGGTAAAAGACTAATTGTCAACAATATTTTTTGCATTTGCATTCTTCATTCTATGTCCATACCTGCATTATTTTGGCTTTATTATACATATACAAACGTTTATACTATAATATATTTCAATGGTCTTAAGATGGAATATGTGGAAGCCCTGAACGAGAAGAAGAAGAAGAAGAAGAAGAAGAAGAAGAAGAAGAAGAAGAAGAAGAAGAAGAAGAAGAAGAAGAAGAAGAAGAAGAAGAAGAAGAAGAAGAAGAAGAAGAAGAAGAAGAAGAAGAGAGCAGGTCAATGAAAACTCTGGATATTAAATGTTTTTCACATAGAATCAAAGAATTATTAAATTAAATATGTTTTTCTCAATATATACCGTTAATTTTGATGGGTACTATGCTAGTATATATAGTGGAATAAACATATTAGATTTCAAGTATAAGATATAATCTACTTGCAACATGAATTGTAAGACGTGAATATATATATTTATGTATATTTATTTATATATATATATATATATATATATATATATATATATATATATATATATATATATATATATATATATATATATATATATATGTATGTATGTATGCATGTATATATGTGAGTATATAATCTTATAAACTCGTATTAGCGCCTGAAGAATGGTCACTATTTTGATGACTCTTGTTTTCTGGAGGTATGGTCAAAATTCGGCCTTGAAACCTGGGGTAGTGTCTTTGTTCCGTGTATGAACATAAATAAATAATATATATATATGTAAATCATAAAAACTATTATTTTACTTTTAGATGTTGTTTTCTCTATTGCATTTCTTTTTTAATTTAAGCTTTTAACATAGTTTAAGCTTATAATATAAATAGAGAAAAAGAGCATCTACGCCAGCATGGTTTAGAGTCTTCGACCAATGAAATTCTGGATGCTATTGCTACTTACAGCAATTTATTTGACTAATTCTATCAAATACATTTTAAAGAGACGCCTGTGAGATTTGAACCAAAAATGTCTTCTGAAATATACATAGTTCAACGGTTTACTGTTGCTACGACATCGAAATATGTAAAGAATATCAGTTAGTAATCACGCCAAATAGTTATATGATAGCATACTTCCATAGAGAACTGTTATTTACTATTATAGTAATTTATAAAATACTTTTGAGAGACATCTCTTTGTATCAAAGAGAGAACAGCATGTAATTTAGTTGAGAAATTTTCGAAAACGCTCCAGTTTTCCTTAAGTGTAGTTTCCAAAACTATTAAATTATATGCTGAGCTATCAAAGTAAAGTATATGCTATATAGGCTGAATTTTCCAAAAATTGCCACAGGGGAGGCGGAACCAGACGAGCTGTTTCAGCTGTACAGGACAAATGATTCAATAAACGCGACTAACTTTATAAATGTTAAATTGACAGCATCTCAGAATAGAACCACATTTACAGCAACAGGCATATTTTTCGGTGTTTAACATTTCAATATGAAAAGCTCTGAATTATATATATGTGTGTGTGTGTGTGTGTGTGTGTGTGTGTGTGTGTGTGTGTGTGTGTATGTGTGTGTGTGTGTGTGTGTGTGTGTGTGTGTGCGTGTGCGTGTGTGTGTTTGCATGAGTGTGTGTGTGTGTATCTGTCTGTGTCTGTGTCTGTGTGTATGTGTATGTCTGCATCTGTGAGTGTGTGCGTGTGTGGGTGTGCCTGCGTTAGTGCGTGTGTGTGTCTGCGTGTGTGTGTATGTGTGTGTGTGTATGCATGCGTGAGTGTGTGTGTGAGAGAGAGAGAGTCTGTACATGTGTGAGTGTATGTATATTTCTAATTGTTTGAATTCTTCCTGTAAAAAAAATCCCATCCTTGGAATTTGGATGACAAAAACGCTGGGTGTGACATTTAAACTTTAGAGACGACTTGAATAATAGTACTGTTACATTTACAAATTGTTTATGTGTATGTATATATATATATATGTGTGTGTGTGTGTGTGTGTGTGTGTGTGTGTGTGTGTGTGTGTGTGTGTGTGTGTGTGTGTGTGTGTGTGTGTGTGTGTGTGTGTGTGTGTGTGTGTGTGTGTGTGTGTGTGTGTGTGTGAGCGTAGGTATTATATATATATATATATATCACAAAATATCATTGGGAAAATCTGCTTCGTAGAATCAAGACGTTTCTGAGGACCTTGCAATTTTCAGAGTCAGGTTCGATCATCACATCGATCGTGCCTCACCAGAGAAACGATTGTAATATGTCCAATAAATTCCATTCGTCGCAACACTGATTTTCTTTTTTTTTTGTGATATCATACTCTGCTCTATGAGAGCATCGAGTGCTCAAACGGCCTACCGCATACCGACGCTTTAAGCATCCACCACCAATTATATATATATATATATATATAAACGGAAAAAATGAAACGATATTTCATTTCCCACTCTTAGTACGGCTGTTACTTAAATATAAGTATGTACACGTACATACATATATGTATACCGACGTACAGTAGTATGTATATATATATATACGTACATGCACACATATATATATGCACGTATGGATTCACCGAACATTTATTATAATGCTCGGTGTGTTTGTAAACAAGAGTGGGAAATGAAATATCGTTTCATTTTTTCCGTTTATCGTTTTCGGTGCACACGGCCGATTAACCCACTCGATATGCAAATTGGGCTACTCAGCCGTTAATATACATAAGGTAAGTATATACGTTCAACAATCTGGCAGGAAGGTATACGTTGCTGATGATAGCTAACAAGCTTGAAACTAGTACAGCGTTCCTTTGTCAGTGTTGAACAAACGAGCAACGGTGGTTGCTAGACACTACGGCTTAATACGGGATGTTTGTTTACAAACACACCGAGCATTATAATAAATGTTCGGTGAATCCATACGTGCATATATATATATGTGTGCATGTATGTATATATATATATATACATACTACTGTACGTCGGTATACATATATGTATGTACGTGTACATACTTATATATATATATATATATATTAAAAAGTGAGGTTTTTTTCACAAAATGAAAAATAACCGAGGTGTCCTACACGAGTGAAAGTATAAAGTAAAAAAGATGAAATCGAAAATGCAACTGGAGTCTTATTTAAAAAAATATATATATATATTTGTTTGGTTCCTTTACCGGTTTCGCAGTTCTTCTGCTTTTCAAAAGTAGAGTTGAGATGGAGGGTTTGTGGTTTTTCTCAGATCTCTCTCTCTATATATATATATATATGCAGAGGTTATATTTAATTTGTTGGGATTCAACAAGCTTAAACATTTTTATAACTGATATAAACCACTCAATTGATTAGTGGACTAAATACACAATATATTAATAAATGGAAACTATATTTATAAAACCCTATTTATTTTATTATACATATTTCAAGGGCAACCAAGGCAAATTATGGTGCGCTTTCATCAGAAAAAAAGACAACCTTAACGGTTGGAGCTTCCTGGAGATAGTGCATTTATTGAGGGTGATACAAAATTATGAGTGAGTATCCAAATGAGTGTCCGAAATGTTGAAAAGATAACGGTTCATTTAAATTAAACTGTTGGAAGATGATATGTAAGGGAGAGAGGAAAAAAGAAAAAAAGAAAAAAAGAAAAAAAGAAAAAAAGAAAAAAAGAAAAAAAGAAAAAAGAAATACACTCTATTTTCACTATCAATATATATAATCGTTCTTTCTTTCTTCTTCTATCTTTCTCCTTTCTTTTTTCTTTTTTCTTTTTTCTTTTTTTCTTTTTCTCTTTTTTTCTTTTTTTCTTTTTTTCTTTTTTTCTTTTTTTCTCTCTCCCTTACATATCATCTTCCAACAGT
This sequence comes from Eledone cirrhosa, assembly GCA_964016885.1. NCBI lineage: Eukaryota > Metazoa > Mollusca > Cephalopoda > Octopoda > Eledonidae > Eledone > Eledone cirrhosa. The sequence goes on from OZ024741.1 coordinate 46,253,779, forward strand.
TTAATTTAAATAAACCGTTATCTTTTCAATATTTCGGACACTCATTTGCATACTCACTCATAATTTTGTATCACCCTCAATAAATGTAATATCTCCACTATCCAGGAAGCTCCAACCGTTAAGGCTGTCTTTTTTTCCGGGTATGTCAATATTTATTCCTAAAACAAATCTGTATTCTATCTGATGAAAGCGCACCATAATTTGCCTTGGTTGCCCTTGAAATATGTATAATAAAATAAATATGGTTTTATAAATATAGTTTCCATTTATTAATATATTTTATATATATATATATATATATATATATATATATATATATATATATATATATATATATATTTATAAATATTTTTGCAAATATATGTCTATATATATACATATATATGCCTCTCTCTAATAAGTAGGAACGAGGTGTCAAAGTGCATCATTAAGTTTATTCAGGTGTGCCACGCATTTCTTGATTGATCAGCCCAAGTGTTCTATCTGTATCGATCGGTAGCTCATCAGAGTCGGGTCCGATTGAAACAGATCGTACCTCGAGTCGATTAATCGCGAAACGCACGTCACATCTGAATAAACTTAATGAAGATACTGTGACACCTCGTTATTATTAATATTGTTTCTACTTTTGGCACAAGGCCAGCAATTATCTCAGTGCATTACTGGTACTTTATTTTATCGACCCCGTAAGGATGAAAGGCAAAGTTAACCTCGGCGGGATTTGAACTCAGATCATAAATGGCCGTAACTCTATGTAGCAAAGCATGGCGTCTGACCCTCTACCGATACTGCCATATGAAGAAAACCGACCGCAATATAACACCAAACATGCAACACCATGTACTATACTTAAACTGCATCGAGTGCTCAAGTTGTTGAACCAACAGTATATATATATGTGTGTGTGTGTGT
>OZ024741.1:46259690-46279690 GCA_964016885.1 Eledone cirrhosa
ATATATATATATATATATATATATATTAAATCATTGAGTTAGTGGAAAAGGGATCGAAGATACATCCGTCATATCCGATGACTTTGTTTCAGTATTACTACCATTATTAGTAGTAGGGCGGTGGATTGGCAGAATCGGTAGAGTGTCGGACGCCATGCTTTCTAGCATAATTACGTCCCTTTACGATCTGAGTTCAAATCCCGCCGAGGTTGACTTTGCCTTTCATCCTTACGGGGTCGATAAAATAAAGTACCAGTAATGCACTGGGTAATTGCTGGCCTTGTGCCTAAAGTAGAAACAATTATTAGTAGTAGTATGGTGGATTGGCAGTATCGGTAGAGGGTTGGACGCCATGCTTTCTAGCATTGAATTACGGCCCTTGCCATTCTGAGTTCAAATCCCACCGAGGTTAACTTTGCCTTTCATCCTTACGGGGTCGATAAAATAAAGTACCTGTAATGCACTGGGTAATTGCTTGCCTTGTGCCAAAAGTAGAAACAATTATTAGTAGTATCGATAGAGCCTCAGAGACCATGCATTGCAGCATAGAGTTATGACGTTTTACGTTCTGAGTTCAAGTCCCGCCGAAGTTAAGTCTGCCTTTCATCCTTGCGGTCGATAAAATAAAGTAGCAGTAATGCACTGGGGTAATTGCTGGCCTTGTGCCAGAAGTAGTAGAAACATTATTATTATAATTATTATTATTATTATTATTGGCGACCTACGTAGTAAATCGTATCATCGTGAGCTCCGCGAAGGTTTGTTATTTTGAGTTGTTTAAAATTGCCATTCATGGAAAATTTTTATTGTTAACTGTATATAAGTGCACATACATTGTTTTCTGAAAAGGACACTCAAAAAGATTGGGGCCTTGAGCCCAAAATTTAAACTTTTATAATTATCAAACAAAGATTTTTCTTTGAAAAATCATGGACGGCTCAGTTCACACCTTCCTCACAAACTAACACCTCACACCGACACCACCATTGTAAATATTACGATGTTTGCCAACACTAAAAATATAAGCAGTAGCAATATTTTAAATTTGTCTCAGGCAGACATTCATTTCCCGCCATTACCAATGACTGCAGGTGTTAAAGCCACCGCCCCCACCACCACCACCACAGCGACAACAGAAACAAAAGAAAAAAAGAAATTAACTCGTGATATCGAAATGAATTCAACCAAAAGGAACTCTTCCACACCGAACACCACTGACGCCACCACCACCACAACTGAAACAAAAATTAACAATAACAAAAATAACAATAACAACAACAGCAACAATGAAATTAAGGAAACCACCCTGAGTTTCCCCCCCCCCTCCACACACACACACACACCTAATAAAATGGAGCATCGGCGCCTATGAACCGTGTCTTACGATTAACATAAAATCGCGCCGAGTGGAGTCCCAAATCCAAAAAGCTTTGGGACATGTGTGGGGAAAAAAAACCCACATCCGACGTGGGCAGAAATATGGAACCGTGGACGTGTTCTTTGAGACACCACAGGAGGCCAGAGAACACTCCATGGCCCCATTAAGAAGTGACGACTTCACACTCGTCCCAAGCTATTGTGGCCAGAGACTCATGAAGATCAGGGTGACCCACGTTCTACCGGCCATCGAAATACCCTGGCTAATAGCTGCCGTCCTCGCCGGCATCGAAGCCAACACCAAGATAATCGAAATAGCGAAAGAAAAGCAGGAGAACTGGTCCTGATCTGGGATGGTGCTCCTGATCCAAGCGGACCATAAAAGCATTGAGGAGATCCCAGAGGTAATAGACCTCACTGACGGCAGCCACCTCACCGTAATCGTCGAGGGCAGAAGGCATACGTGTGTCGTTTGTGGTGAAAGAACCCACCTAAGGGCTTTCTGCCCTCAGGCTAAAAGGTTGAGGCCAACTCTCTTACCCACCCCAGCAGCAGAGATGTCAGCAACAACAGAAGCAACTGTAACAGCAACAACCCCAGCAACAGTAGCAAAACCAACAGCACCACCACACAACGCACCAGAACTAGCACCAGCGCCTACACCATCCACCACTCCACAAGCAAAACCAACGCCTGTGGAGGATTTTCCACTCCCCGGCTTATCGCAACTGGAGACAGATTGTGACGACGAGGAGTGGGAAACGGTATCAGGAAAAAAGAAAAAAGAAACCAAAAAAGAAAAAAGTCTCTTCCTTCCCCCTCCAAAAACAAAATACAGAGGGAAACAAATAAATTATCAAACAAAAAAGTTAGGACAGATATGCCACCATCCACACCAGCATCACCAACCCCATCACCACAAACACCAACACCAACACCATCATTAACCCCAACACCACCATCACCAACACCACAAAAGTCACCAAAAGGCGAAACAGAAACAAACCCACAACAAACGCAAACAAAACAACACAACCAAAACGATACACATTACACAACCAATTATTACACTACATCCAACACAACACCAGCATCACAGAAAAAGACTACACAACAACCTAAAAGTTTCACAGCACCTCCACACATACAAATCACTCGCATCACACAGAAAACGTACACGACACTAAAACAAAAATTCCCCAAAGACATCGGAGACTTCCGACAAACACTCTCCAGGAGGATTTATAAGGACATCCTTCCGGAGGAGGCCACAAGCAGTGAAAAGGATGGAGAAACCATCCTTCCTCAACGAGAAGTAAGGTAAGTGGTCTTTCCCATCTTTTCCAGTCCATTTCAACATGACCTCACTCAGAATTGGCAGCATAAATGCGCGTGGCTTGGGGTCGTCATGGAAGCAGGGCCACCTGCTCAACGACCTCAGGTCACTAAACATAGAGGTAGTGGCTATCAGCGAGACCAGAATCTCCGAAGCACGGGCCTTCGCACCGATCTTCGGCGGCTACGATGTGTATGCATCTCCCAGCCGTCCGAGATCGGGGGGAGGAGTTGCTGTGCTTTTTCGGAGAGGTTTGGATCTCGCCATACGGGCCATCTTCCTGGACCCAGAAGGTAAGTTGGTGGTGCTAGACGTGACCAGCGGAGACGGGCAAGTTTTAAGGCTAGTGGCCGTCTAAGCCCCGACAGGAGAAGGGCGGCCTGATTTCTTCCGGCATCTGGAGACCTTTCTTGGAACGTCCCGCTCTTTAGTGTTAGTGGGCGACTGGAACGGGATATTAGATGCACGCTGGGACTGTGTGTGATCAGCGGATATGGGAGGAGGGTGCAAAAGCCTCACCAACCTGCTCAGGCGTTTTGAACTGTCTGACAGGTACCGATTGGATTTCCCGAATGTGCCAATGTGAACTTGGACAAATCGCATAGGGTCATCCAGATCATATCTAGATAGACTATTTTGTAGGGAAATAGATAGGTCTAGCATAGGCTGTCCACAATTCAAGATAGTCAGCTACACGGACCACAAATTCGTGATCTGTGTGCTTGACTTAGATAGGCTTCATAGACGAGGACCCGGCTACTGGAAGCTAAACGCGTCCTTACCAGCGGGCAAGGCCTACAGAGACCGATTAGCGAACTAGTTAAGCGGGCGTTGACGGGGGCCATCGTCAACAACAAGTGGTGGTTTGCTCTGAAAAGAACAATTAGAATAGAATCCATTAGGTTTAGTAAGGCTTTAGCAATAGACAAAAATAGAGCAGAAGGAGAATTAGTTAGAAAATTAGATGAGGCGCTTAGCAAAGGCATCGCGACCGACGTACTTGCGGCGAAATAGGCCCTTGACCAATTCTTCAATGCAAAGCACGAAGGCTGCGTTGTCAGAGCTAGGGTGCGTGCTCTCAGACACGAGGGGACGAAAGCCGTTCAATGGGCCCGAGTGGCGGAGGCGCGTCGTGGCAACAAAGCCACGATCCGGTCTTTGGTGGACCACGACGGGCGCATGCTACTCGATCCCGGGCAAATGTGTGAAGCTTCTCAGCGACACTTCGCACAGCTGTTCGGGGGCGGCGGCGGGCTGGATCGAGGGATCCATTCACGACAACCTCCACCTCATGCGATACATCGTAGAGAGGGTAGCTATGTAACCTGGCACGGGTGGGTCCTTGATCAATTTAGATCAGTCGAAAGCTTTCGATAGGTTCGACCATCGTTACCTAGCGGCAGTCCTGAGGATGGCTGGCTTTGGGTCCCTCTTCAGAGGCTGGATCGCTGCCATGAACAGCGACATCTGCTCTGTGGTGAGAGTGAACGGTCACGTTTCGGAACCGTTCAACATCATGCGCTCGGTCCGCCAAGGATGTCCCCTGTACGTATTGACTCTCGAGCCATTACTGCACAAACTAGAGACGTTGAGGGGGTCCCGCGCGAACTAGGATGCGGAAGATCCGTGTCAGCATATGCGGACGATGTCACCGTAGTGGTGTCGAACGCCAAACACATCGAGTCGATCGGCACTACACTAACAGAATACGAAGCGGTGACAGGAGCAATGATCAACCAGGAAAAGTCAGTGGGCCTGCAGCTCGGCACCTGGAGAGGCAGGTCCATGCCGTCCGACAGCGTCGTCGGGCACTGGACGGACGGACCAGTTAAATTGCTCGGGGTCTGGTTCGGTCCGGACCTCCAGACGGACAAAAACTGGGACGAGGTGACGAGCAGGGTGGTTTCTCTCACCCCGAAATGGGCGTAGAGGAAGCTATCCCTGAAAGGTCGAGCGGAGGTGGCTAACGCGTACATCGCGTCTGTCATCTACTACCGCCTGACCGTCGTACCTTGTCCTAAGCCCCGCCTGACTGCGCTGGAGCGTTTGCTCTTTCGCTTTTTGTGGAAGGGACGCGCTCCGATGGTCAGGTGGTCCATCTGCTGTCAACACCCGCTACGTGGAGGGCTGGGCAAGCCGTGGCTGATGATGCGCAGACACGCGCTCAGGCTACGACATCTCCACCTCTTCCTCGACGGTGATCAGGTGTGGTCACCGTTTGCTAGACACGTCTTTCCCCAGCTCGTCTCCTTGACGGAGCTGCAGTCCTGGGTGAAGCGAAGACCGAGAGGGAGCGCTTGGAGACTGGAATGTCTTCAGGCGCTCACAGCCCTCGACCAATCGGGCAATGTGATCGGTGGAAACTCCACCTTGGCGTTCTATAGAGGATTAGTGGAGGGAAAGAGCGACGACGTACTTGGAGAAACTCTAGGCGTCAACGAAAATCAACTAGCCAATCTCTTCGGAAGGACTTTCGGGCCGGGGCCTATGGACAACTTCCAGAAATCCCTGACCTGGCAGTGCTACCGAGGAGCTTTGCCAGTTTGGGATAAACTCTACAGGCATGGAGGTGCCGTCAGTCGGGCATGTCCGAGATGCGACAGGGCGACGAAACCGTTCTGCACGCACTCGTCCAGTGTTCGAGCATTACTGACTTGTGTGTTTATGTCGAACACCTGCTGTCACGTGTAGGACGGATCCAGCTATCAGTTGAGTCCATCGTGAGGATTGCCCCGCCCTCTTCCTTTAGCCGGGAAGGGCAGGCAGTTTTTATCTGCCTGGTGGCCATGGCGAAAGAGATAGTATGGTGGACACGTTTGAAAGGGCTGAAGACGAGCACTTACCTCTTCGGTGATGCCCTGATTAACTTTTTCAAATTTCATTTGAAAAGGAAAATCAGGGTAGAGAGGTAAGTGCTCTCTTCCCAGCATTTTGTTGAAAGATGGGTGAGAGAAGCAAGTATGGCCCGAGTGAATGGGCCTACTCTGAGTATGTGTCTGTAAATTAAAGGTGGAAAACTGGGAGAGGGCACTTGCCCTGGTGGTCAGGGTCACCGTGGCCTTTTACTGGGCTTTCTCCACAAATTTCCCTCGGAAGTCTCCCCCCCTATTGGGGAATTTTTCATTGTTATTTTTATTACATCCTCTGTTTTTTTACACGCAGAAATGCCCATTTGTACCGTCCTGTATTGTCCTGTACTGTCCTTAATGTCTACTTTATGTAAACCCTTGTGGTTAATAAAGAAAGCATTATTATTATTATTATTTTTATTATATACACGTGTGTGTGTGTGTGTGTGTATTTTTGTTATTGTAATTGTTATTATTGGATTGGCAATATCGGTAGAGCATCGAACAGCATGCTCTGTGGTGTAGAGTTACGAGCCCTTACATTCTGAGTTCAAATCCCACCGAAGTTAGCTTTGCCTCTGATCTTTACGTGGTCAATAAATAAAGTAACACTAACACACTGCGGTTGATATAATCTACCTTCCCATCCCGCCAAAATTGTTGGCTGTCTGTCTAAATCAGAAACCATTATTATTATATGAACTCAGAACGTAAAGGACATATCGTTACCTCTCTTGACGTCCGAGTTCAAATCCCGCCGAAGTTAGCTTTGCCTTTCATCCTTACGATGTAGATAAAATAAAATACCAGTCACGCACTGGAATCGATTTAATCGACGTTCTCCTCCATTATTCACGCATTTCAGATCATACGCTCCTCAACTGGCTGTGCACAACGCTGTAGATTACAAAATACAAACTCCCGATCCGTACGTATCATCGGGCGCCTGTAAAGACACAGACACACACACATTAGATGGCTAGATGTCATAAGAAATATCTCCAGAACTCGACGTCCCCTTGGGGGATGCAGAGAGGCTCGCACATGACTGTCAGCAATGGAGGGCACTGGTGGACATGGTGGACATGATGGACATGGTGGACATCGTGGACATGATGGACATGGTGGACACTGGTGGACATGGTGGACACTGGTGGACATAGTGGACATGGTGGACACTGGTGGACACTGGTGGACATGGTTTGACATGATGGACACTGGTGGACATGGTGGACACTGGTGGAGATGGTGGACATGGTGGACACTGGTAGACATAGTGGACATGATGGACACTGGTGGACATGGTGGACATGGTGGACATGGTGGACATGGTGGGCACTGGTGGAGATGGTGGACATGGTGGACACTGGTGGACACTGGTGGACACTGGTGGACATGGTGAACATGGTGGACACTGGTGGACATGATGGACATGGTGGACACTGGTGGAGATGGTGGACATGGTGGACACTGGTGGACATGGTGGGCATGATGGACACTGGTGGACATGGTGGACATGATGGACACTGGTGGAGATGGTGGCCATGGTGGACACTGGTGGACATGGTTGACATGGTGGACACTGGTGGACATGGTGAACATGATGGACACTGGTGGACATGGTGGACATGATGAACACTGGTGGACATGATGGACATGGTGGACACTGGTGGAGATGGTGGACACTGATGGACACTGGTGGACATGGTGGACACTGATGGACACTGGTGGACATGGTGGACATGGTGGGCATGGTGGACATGGTGGAGACTGGTGGACATGGTGGACATGATGGACATGGTGGACACTGGTGGACATGGTGGACATGATGGACATGGTGGATACTGGTGGACATGGTGGACATGGTGGACACTGGTGGAGATGGTGGACATGGTGGACATTGGTGGACATAGTGGACATGGTGGACATGGTGGACATGGTGGACACTGGTGGACATGATGGACATGGTGGCCACTGGTGGACATGGTGGACACTGGTGGACATGGTAGACGTGGTGGACATGGTGGACATGATGGACATGGTGGACATGGTGGACATGGTGGACACTGGTTGACATGAGGGACATGGTGGACACTGGTGGACATGGTGGACATGGTGGACAATAGTGGACATGGTGGACATGATGGACATGGTGGACACTGGTGAACATGGTGGACACTGGTGGACATGGTGGACACTGGTGGAGATGGTGGACATGGTGGACACTGGTAGACATAGTGGACATGATGGACACTGGTGGACATGGTGGACATGGTGGACATGGTGGACACTGGTGGACACTGGTGGACATGGTGGACACTGGTGGAGATGGTGGACTTGGTGGACACTGGTGGACACTGGTGGACATGGTGGACATGGTGGACACTGGTGGACATGATGGACACTGGTGGACATGGTGGACATGGTGGACACTGGTGGACATGGTGGACACTGGTGGACATGGTGGACATGGTGGACACTGGTGGACATGGTGGACATGGTGGACACTGGTGGACATGGAGGACATGGTGGACATGGTGGACACTGGTGGAGATGGTGGACTTGGTGGACACTGGTGGACACTGGTGGACATGGTGGACATGGTGGACACTGGTGGACATGGTGGACACTGGTGGACATGGTGGACATGGTGGACACTGGTGGACATGGTGGACATGATGGACACTGATGGACACTGATGGACATGGTGGACATGGTGGACATGGTGGACATGATGGACACTGGTGTACATGATGGAAATGGTGGACATGGTGAACATGGTGGACACTGGTGGACATGGAGGACATGGTGGACACTGGTGGACATGGTGGACACTGGTGGACACTGGTGGATACTAGTGGAGATGGTGGACATGGTGGACACTTATGGACATGGTGGACACTGGTGGAGATGATGGACATGGTGGACACTGGTGGACACTGGTGGACATGGTTTGACATGATGGACATGGTGGACATGGTGGACATGGTGGACATCGTAGACATGATGGACATGGTGGACACTGGTGGACATGGTGGACACTGGTGGACATAGTGGACATGGTGGACACTGGTGGTCATGGTGGACATGGTGGACATGGTGGACATGGTGGACAATGGTGGACACTGGTGGACATGGTGGACACTGGTGGACACTGGTGGATATGATGGACATGGTGGACACTGGTGGAGATGGTGGACATGGTGGACACTTATGGACATGGTGGACACTGGTGGAGATGGTGGAGATGGTGAACACTGGTGGATATGCTGGACATGATGGACACTGGTGGAGATGGTGGACATGGTGGACACTGGTGGACATGGTTGACATGGTGGACACTGGTGGACATGGTGAACATGATTGACACTGGTGGACATGGTGGACATGATGAACACTGGTGGACATGATGGACATGGTGGACACTGGTGGAGATGGTGGACATGGTGGACACTGGTGGATATGGTGGACACTGGTGGACATGGTGGACACTGGTGGACATGGTGGACATGGTGGACATGGTGGGCATGATGGACATGGTGGGGACTGGTGGACATGGTGGACATGATGGACATGGTGGACATTGGCGGACATGGTGGACATGATGGACATGGTGGATACTGGTGGACATGGTGGACATGGTGGACACTGGTGGAGATGGTGGAGATGGTGGACATTGGTGGACATGGTGGACATGGTGGACATGGTGGACATGGTGGACACTGGTAAACATGATGGACATGGTGGCCACTGTTGGACATGGTGGACATGGTGGACAATAGTGGACATGGTAGACGTGGTGGACATGGTGGACATGATGGACTTGGTGGACATGGTGGACATGGTGGACATGGTGGACACTGGTTGACATGAGGGACATGGTGGACACTGGTGGACATGGTGGACATGGTGGACAATAGTGGACATGGTGGACATGATGGACATGGTGGACACTGGTGAACATGGTGGACACTGGTGGACATGGTGGACACTGGTGGAGATGGTGGACATGGTGGACACTGGTAGACATAGTGGACATGATGGACACTGGTGGACATGGTGGACATGGTGGACATGGTGGACACTGGTGGAGATGGTGGACATGGTGGACACTGGTGGACACTGGTGGACACTGGTGGACACTGGTGGACATGGTGGACATGGTGGACACTGGTGGACATGATGGACATGGTGGACATGGTGGACACTGGTGGACATGGTGGACATGGTGGACACTGGTGGACATGGTGGACACTGGTGGACATGGTGGACATGGTGGACATGGTGGACATGGTGGACATGGTGGACACTGGTGGACATGGTGGACATGATGGACACTGATGGACATGCTGGATATGGTGGACATGTTGGACATGGTGGACATGATGGACACTGGTGTACATGATGGAAATGGTGGACATGGTGAACATGGTGGACACTGGTGGACATGGTGGACATGGTGGACACTGGTGGACATGATGGACACTGGTGGACACTTATGGACATGGTGGACACTGGTGGAGATGGTGAAGATGGTGAACACTGGTGGACATGCTGGACATGATGGACACTGGTGGACATGGTGGACATGATGGACACTGGTGGAGATGGTGGACATGGTGGACACTGGTGGACATGGTTGACATGGTGGACACTGGTGGACATGGTGAACATGATGGACACTGGTGGACATTGTGGACATGATGAACCCTGGTGGACATGATGGACATGGTGGACACTGGTGGAGATGGTGGACATGGTGGACACTGGTGGACATGGTGGACACTGGTGGACAAGGTGGACACTGGTGGACACTGGTGGACATGGTGGACATGGTGGACATGGTGGACATGGTGGGCATGGTGGACATGGTGGAGACTGGTGGACATGGTGGACATGATGGACATGGTGGACACTGGTGGACATGGTGGATATGATGGACATGGTAGATACTGGTGGACATGGTGGACATGGTGGACACTGGTGGACATGGTGGACACTGGTGGACATGGTGGACATGGTGGACATGGTGGACATGGTGGACATGGTGGACACTGGTGGACATGGTGGACATGATGGACACTGATGGACATGCTGGATATGGTGGACATGTTGGACATGGTGGACATGATGGACACTGGTGTACATGATGGAAATGGTGGACATGGTGAACATGGTGGACACTGGTGGACATGGTGGACATGGTGGACACTGGTGGACATGGTGGACACTGGTGGACATGGTGGACATGGTGGACACTGGTGGACATGATGGACACTGGTGGACACTTATGGACATGGTGGACACTGGTGGAGATGGTGAAGATGGTGAACACTGGTGGACATGGTGGACATGGTGGACATGGTGGACATGGTGGGCATGGTGGACATGGTGGAGACTGGTGGACATGGTGGACATGATGGACATGGTGGACACTGGTGGACATGGTGGACATGATGGACATGGTAGATACTGGTGGACATGGTGGACATGGTGGACACTGGTGGAGATGGTGGACATGGTGGACATTGGTGGACATAGTGGACATGATGGACATGGTGGACATGGTGGCCACTGGTGGACATGGTGGACACTGGTGGACCTGGTAGACGTGGTGGACATGGTGGACATGATGGACATGGTGGACCTTGTGGACATGAGGGACATGTCCACCATGGTTGACATGAGGGACATGGTGGACACTGGTGGACAATAGTGGACATGGTGGACATGATGGACATGGTGAACACTGGTGAACATGGTGGACACTGGTGGACATGGTGGACACTGGTGGAGATGGTGTACATGGTGGACACTGGTGGACATAGTGGACATGATGGACACTGGTGGACATGGTGGACACTGGTGGAGATGGTGGACTTGGTGGACACTGGTGGACACTGGTGGACATGGTGGACACTGGTGGACTTGGTGGACAGTGGTGGACACTGGTGGACATGGTGGACATGGTGGACACTGGTGGACACTGGTGGACACTGGTGGACATGGTGAACATGGTGGACACTGGTGGACATGATGGACATGGTGGACACTGGTGGAGATGGTGGAGATGGTGGACACTGGTGGACATGGTGGGCATGATGGACACTGGTGGACATGGTGGACATGATGGACACTGGTGGAGATGGTGGCCATGGTGGACACTGGTGGACATGGTTGACATGGTGGACACTGGTGGACATGGTGAACATGATGGACACTGGTGGACATGGTGGACATGATGAACACTGGTGGACATGATGGACATGGTGGACACTGGTGGAGATGGTGGACACTGGTGGACACGGTGGACACTGATGGACACTGGTGGACATGGTGGACATGGTGGGCATGGTGGACATGGTGGAGACTGGTGGACATGGTGGACATGATGGACATGGTGGACACTGGTGGACATGGTGGACATGATGGACACTGGTGGAGATGGTGGACATGGTGGACATTGGTGGACATAGTGGACATGGTGGACATGGTGGACATGGTGGACACTGGTGGACATGATGGACACTGGTGGACATGGTAGACGTGGTGGACATGGTGGACATGATGGACATGGTGGACATGGTGGACATGGTGGACACTGGTTGACATGAGGGACATGGTGGACATGGTGGCCACTGGTGGACATGGTGGACACTGGTGGACCTGGTAGACGTGGTGGACATGGTGGACATGATGGACATGGTGGACATGGTGGACATGGTGGACACTGGTTGACATGAGGGACATGGTGGACATGGTGGCCACTGGTGGACATGGTGGACACTGGTGGACCTGGTAGACGTGGTGGACATGGTGGACATGATGGACATGGTGGACCTTGTGGACATGAGGGACATGTCCACCATGGTTGACATGAGGGACATGGTGGACACTGGTGGACAATAGTGGACATGGTGGACATGATGGACATGGTGAACACTGGTGAACATGGTGGACACTGGTGGACATGGTGGACACTGGTGGAGATGGTGTACATGGTGGACACTGGTAGACATAGTGGACATGATGGACACTGGTGGACATGGTGGACACTGGTGGAGATGGTGGACTTGGTGGACACTGGTGGACACTGGTGGACATGGTGGACACTGGTGGAGATGGTGGACTTGGTGGACAGTGGTGGACACTGGTGGACATGGTGGACATGGTGGACACTGGTGGACACTGGTGGACACTGGTGGACATGGTGAACATGGTGGACACTGGTGGACATGATGGTCATGGTGGACACTGGTGGAGATGGTGGACATGGTGGACACTGGTGGACATGGTGGGCATGATGGACACTGGTGGACATGGTGGACATGATGGACACTGGTGGAGATGGTGGCCATGGTGGACACTGGTGGACATGGTTGACATGGTGGACACTGGTGGACATGGTGAACATGATGGACACTGGTGGACATGGTGGACATGATGAACACTGGTGGACATGATGGACATGGTGGACACTGGTGGAGATGGTGGACACTGGTGGACACGGTGGACACTGATGGACACTGGTGGACATGGTGGACATGGTGGGCATGGTGGACATGGTGGAGACTGGTGGACATGGTGGACATGATGGACATGGTGGACACTGGTGGACATGGTGGACATGATGGACATGGTGGATACTGGTGGACATGGTGGACATGGTGGACACTGGTGGAGATGGTGGACATGGTGGACATAGTGGACATGGTGGACATGGTGGACATGGTGGACACTGGTGGACATGATGGACATGGTGGCCTCTGGTGGACATGGTGGACACTGGTGGACATGGTAGACGTGGTGGACATGGTGGACATGATGGACATGGTGGACATGGTGGACATGGTGGACACTGGTTGACATGAGGGACATGGTGCACACTGGTGGACATGGTGGACATGGTGGACAATAGTGGACATGGTGGACATGATGGACATGGTGGACACTGGTGAACATGGTGGACACTGGTGGACATGGTGGACACTGGTGGAGATGGTGGACATGGTGGACACTGGTAGACATAGTGGACATGATGGACACTGGTGGACATGGTGGACATGGTGGACACTGGTGGACACTGGTGGACATGGTGGACACTGGTGGAGATGGTGGACTTGGTGGACACTGGTGGACACTGGTGGACATGGTGGACATGGTGGACACTGGTGGACATGATGGACACTGGTGGACATGGTGGACATGGTGGACACTGGTGGACATGGTGGACACTGGTGGACATGGTGGACACTGGTGGACATGGTGGACATGGTGAACACTGGTGGACATGGTGGACATGGTGGACATGGTGGACACTGGTGGAGATGGTGGACTTGGTGGACACTGGTGGACACTGGTGGACATGGTGGACATGGTGGACACTGGTGGACATGGTGGACACTGGTGGACATGGTGGACATGGTGGACACTGGTGGACATGGTGGACATGATGGACACTGATGGACACTGATGGACATGGTGGACATGGTGGACATGGTGGACATGATGGACACTGGTGTACATGATGGAAATGGTGGACATGGTGAACATGGTGGACACTGGTGGACATGGAGGACATGGTGGACACTGGTGGACATGGTGGACACTGGTGGACACTGGTGGATACTAGTGGAGATGGTGGACATGGTGGACACTTATGGACATGGTGGACACTGGTGGAGATGGTGGACATGGTGGACACTGGTGGACACTGGTGGACATGGTTTGACATGATGGACATGGTGGACATGGTGGACATGGTGGACATCGTAGACATGATGGACATGGTGGACACTGGTGGACATGGTGGACACTGGTGGACATAGTGGACATGGTGGACACTGGTGGTCATGGTGGACATGGTGGACATGGTGGACATGGTGGACAATGGTGGACACTGGTGGACATGGTGGACACTGGTGGACACTGGTGGATATGATGGACATGGTGGACACTGGTGGAGATGGTGGACATGGTGGACACTTATGGACATGGTGGACACTGGTGGAGATGGTGGAGATGGTGAACACTGGTGGATATGCTGGACATGATGGACACTGGTGGAGATGGTGGACATGGTGGACACTGGTGGACATGGTTGACATGATGGACACTGTTGGACATGGTGGACATGATGGACACTGGTGGAGATGGTGGACATGGTGGACACTGGTGGACATGGTTGACATGGTGGACACTGGTGGACATGGTGAACATGATGGACACTGGTGGACATGGTGGACATGATGAACCCTGGTGGACATGATGGACATGGTGGACACTGGTGGAGATGGTGGACATGGTGGACACTGGTGGACATGGTGGACACTGGTGGACAAGGTGGACACTGGTGGACACTGGTGGACATGGTGGACACGGTGGACATGGTGGACATGGTGGGCATGGTGGACATGGTGGAGACTGGTGGACATGGTGGACATGATGGACATGGTGGACACTGGTGGACATGGTGGACATGATGGACATGGTAGATACTGGTGGACATGGTGGACATGGTGGACACTGGTGGAGATGGTGGACATGGTGGACATTGGTGGACATAGTGGACATGATGGACATGGTGGACATGGTGGCCACTGGTGGACATGGTGGACACTGGTGGACCTGGTAGACGTGGTGGACATGGTGGACATGATGGACATGGTGGACCTTGTGGACATGAGGGACATGTCCACCATGGTTGACATGAGGGACATGGTGGACACTGGTGGACAATAGTGGACATGGTGGACATGATGGACATGGTGAACACTGGTGAACATGGTGGACACTGGTGGACATGGTGGACACTGGTGGAGATGGTGTACATGGTGGACACTGGTGGACATGGTGGACATGGTGGAGACTGGTGGACATGGTGGACATGGTGGACACTGGTGGACATGGTGGACATGGTGGACACTGGTGGACATGGTGGACACTGGTGGAGATGGTGGACTTGGTGGACAGTGGTGGACACTGGTGGACATGGTGGACATGGTGGACACTGGTGGACATGATGGACACTGGTGGACATGGTGGACATGGTGGACACTGGTGGACATGGTGGACATGGTGGAGACTGGTGGACATGGTGGACATGGTGGACACTGGTGGACATGGTGGACATGGTGGACACTGGTGGACATGGTGGACATGATGGACATGGTGGACACTGGTGGAGATGGTGGACTTGGTGGACACTGGTGGACACTGGTGGACATGGTGGACACTGATGGACATGATGGACACTGATGGACATGGTGGACATGGTGGACACTGGTGGACATGGTGGACACTGGTGGACATGGTGGACATGGTGGACACTGGTGGACATGGTGGACATGGTGGACACTGGTGGACATGGTGGACATGATGGACACTGATGGACATGGTGGACATGGTGGACATGGTGGACATGATGGACACTGGTGTACATGATGGAAATGGTGAACATGGTGAACATGGTGGACACTGGTGGACATGGAGGACATGGTGGACACTGGTGGACATGGTGGACACTGGTGGACACTGCTGGATACTAGTGGAGATGGTGGACATGGTGGACACTTATGGACATGGTGGACACTGTTGGAGATGGTGGACATGGTGGACACTGGTGGACACTGGTGGACATGGTTTGACATGATGGACATGGTGGACATGGTGGACATGGTGGACATCGTAGACATGATGGACATGGTGGACACTGGTGGACATGGTGGACACTGGTGGACATAGTGGACATGGTGGACACTGGTGGTCATGGTGGACATGGTGGACATGGTGGACATGGTGGACAATGGTGGACACTGGTGGACATGGTGGACACTGGTGGACACTGGTGGATATGATGGACATGGTGGACACTTATGGACATGGTGGACACTGGTGGACATGGTGGACATGGTGGACACTGGTGGACATGGTGGACACTGGTGGACATGGTGGACATGGTGGACATGGTGGACATGGTGGACATGGTGGACACTGGTGGACATGGTGGACATGATGGACACTGATGGACATGGTGGACATGGTGGACATGGTGGACATGATGGACACTGGTGTACATGATGGAAATGGTGGACATGGTGAACATGGTGGACACTGGTGGACATGGTGGACATGGTGGACACTGGTGGACATGGTGGACACTGGTGGACACTGGTGGATACTGGTGGAGATGGTGGACATGGTGGACATGGTGGACACGGTGGACACTGGTGGAGATGATGGACATGGTGGACACTGGTGGACACTGGTGGATATGGTTTGACATGATGGACATGGTGGACATGGTGGACATGGTGGACATCGTAGACATGATGGACATGGTGGACATGGTGGACACTGGTGGACATAGTGGACATGGTGGACACTGGTGGTCATGGTGGACATGGTGGACATGGTGGACATGGTGGACAATGGTGGAGATGGTGGACATGGTGGACACTAGTGGACATGGTGAACATGATGGACACTGGTGGACATGGTAGACGTGGTGGACATGGTGGACATGATGGACATGGTGGACATGGTGGACATGGTGGACACTGGTTGACATGAGGGACATGGTGGACACTGGTGGACATGGTGGACATGGTGGACATGGTGAACAATAGTGGACATGGTGGACATGATGGACATGGTGGACACTGGTGGACATGGTGGGCACTGGTGGACATGATGGACACTGGTGGAGATGGTGGACATGGTGGACACTGGTAGACATAGTGGACATGATGGACACTGGTGGACATGGTGGACATGGTGGACATGGTGGACATGGTGGACATGGTGGACACTGGTGGAGATGGTGGACATGGTGGACACTGGTGGACACTGGTGGACACTGGTGGACATGGTGAACATGGTGGACGCTGGTGGACATGATGGACATGGTGGACATGGTGGACACTGGTGGACATGGTGGACACTGGTGGACATGGTGGACACTGGTGGACATGGTGGACATGGTGGACATGGTGGACATGGTGGACATGATGGACACTGGTGGACATGGTGGACATGGTGGACACTGGTGGACACGGTGGGCACTGGTGGACACTGGTGGATATGATAGACATGGTGGACACTGGTGGAGATGGTGGACATGGTGGACACTTATGGACATGGTGGACACTGGTGGAGATGGTGAAGATGGTGAACACTGGTGGACATGGTGGACATGATGGACACTGGTGGACATGGTGGACATGATGGACACTGGTGGAGATGGTGGACATGGTTGACATGGTGGACACTGGTGGACATGGTGGACATGATGGACACTGGTGGACATGGTGGACATGATGAACACTGGTGGACATGATGGACATGGTGGACACTGGTGGAGATGGTGGACATGGTGGACACTGGTGGACATGGTGGACACTGGTGGACATGGTGGACACTGGTGGACATGGTGGACACTGGTGGACACTGGTGGACCTGGTGGACATGGTGGACATTGTGGGCATGGTGGACATGGTGGAGACTGGTGGACATGGTGGACATGATGGACATGGTGGACACTGGTGGACATGGTGGACATGATGGACATGGTGGATACTGGTGGACATGGTGGACATGGTCGACACTGGTGGAGATGGTGGACATGGTGGACATTGGTGGACATAGTGGACATGGTGGACATGGTGGACATGGTGGACACTGGTGGACATGATGGACATGGTGGCCACTGGTGTACATGGTGGACACTGGTGGACATGGTAGACGTGGTGGACATGGTGGACATGATGGACATGGTGGACATGGTGGACATGGTGGACACTGGTTGACATGAGGGACATGGTGGACACTGGTGGACATGGTGGACATGGTGGACACTGGTGGACATGGTGGACATGATGGACACTGATGGAGATGGTGGACATGGTGGACATGGTGGACACTGGTGGACATGGTGGACATGGTGGACATGGTGGACACTGGTGGACATAGTGGACATGATGGACATGGTGGACACTGGTGGACATGGTGGACATGATGGACATGGTGGACACTGGTGGAGATGGTGGACATGGTGGACACTGATGGACATGGTGGACACTGGTGGAGATGGTGGACATGGTGGACACTGGTGGACATTGTGGACACTGGTGGAGATGGTGGATATGGTGGACACTGGTGGACACTGGTGGACATGGTGGACATGGTGGACATGAGGGACACTGATGGACATGGTGAACATGATGGACATGGTGGACACTGTTGGACACTGGTGGACACTGGTGGACATGGTGGACATGGTTGACACTGGTGGACTTGGGTGGAGATAGTGGACACTGGTGGACACTGGTGGACACTGTGGACATGGTGGACATGGTCCGCTCTACGCAGGACGACGTCTTTGGGATCTCTAAACTAGGATGACTCCAGTCTCAACAAACAAGAGCAAAAGAGTGAGAGAGAGAGAGAGAGAGAGAGAGAGAGAGAGAGAGAGAGAGAGAGAGAGAGAGAGAGAGAGAGAGAGAGAGAGAGAGAGAGACCTTAGAGTGTGAGATATATAACACATAGCAAAAATGAGTGAGAGAAAGAAAAAAAGGGAGAAAAAAAAGGAAGAAGAAAACAAATAAAGAAAGGAAAAACGAAAAAAAGAAAGAAAGAAAGAAAGAAAGAAAGAAAGAAAGAAAGAAAGAAAGAAAGAAAGAAAGAAGGAAAGAAAGAAAGAACGAAAGAAAGAAAGAAAGAAAGAAGGAAAGAAAGAAAGAAAGAAAGAAAGAAAGAAAGAAAGAAAGAAAATGAGTGCGTGATAAAAAAGGAGGATGTTGTGACGTAGTAAGCGAGATCCTGACCAGTCATATTTTTTAATGAGTTTGCAGGAATGAGTGTGAAATCTTTGCAGGAATTAGTGTGAATTGTTTGCAGGAATTAGTGTGAAATATTTGCAGGAATTAGTGTGAATTGTTTGCAGGAATTAGTGTGAAATATTTGCAGGAATTAGTGTGAATTGTTTGCAGGAATTAGTGTGAAATATTTGCAGGAATTAGTGTGAATTGTTTGCAGGAATTAGTGTGAAATATTTGCAGGAATTAGTGTGAATTGTTTGCAGGAATTAGTGTGAAATATTTGCAGGAATTATTGTGAATTGTTTGCAGGAATTAGTGTGAAATATTTGCAGGAATTAGTGTGAATTGTTTGCAAGAATGTTTACAAGAATGTTTACAAGAATGTTTGCAGGAATTATTGTGAAATGTTTGCAGGAATGAGTGTGAAATATTTGCAGCAATTAGTGTGAAATGTACAAAATACTGATACTGTTGGCATTTAATATATTTTCTATTGCAAATACATTCGTGAATTTCTTCATCTTGAAGTCATCAATGCATTATGTGATGTGTATTTTTTTATTTTTTTATTTTAATTATTTTTCTCTCTCAGACTTTGAAGAATATTTTTCTCCGTTCTAT
>OZ024741.1:46289690-46294690 GCA_964016885.1 Eledone cirrhosa
TTTGATTCGTTTACAATTATGCAAACAGCTTCTTTAAAGCCATGTCAGTAGATAGGCCAATCAGTCTCATGAAACTGACTGGCTCATCTGCGGATATGCAAATCTGGCTGATCAGTGGGTCTGCTAATATGCAGATCTGACTGATCAGGCAGTCTGCTAATATGCAAATCAGGCCGATCAGTCACTGTATATTTTAGAAAATATCATATATTTTCACTAGCTCTGACAGTTGACAGGTAAAAAGTATACTGTACTGATGAAGGGTAATCACCCAGAAACATTAATGTCTGCAGTTCTGTTTACATGCCAACACAAGAGAAACAATGATAGGGTAATTTTACTGACATGGCTTTAAAGAGGCTGTTTGCATAATTGCAAATGAATCGAATATTATTATTAATATTCGAAAAACTCAGATTACATTTATTGTATTCAGCCATGTAGAGCGATAAACTATTTGTTATATATATATATATATATATATATATATATATATATATATATATATATATATATATATATATATATATATATATTGCAATAGCCTGGGGTTCAAGGGCCCTCAACTCTTTAATAAGCTGCCGAGGGATTTGAGAGATCTGCATGGTGTGGATGTGGATCTTTTCAAGAAACACCACGACACCTTGCTATCCAGGATCCCGGATGAGCCCACAGCACGGCACGAGGGAAACCTAAGGGCAGCTGCAACGAACTCCCTCTTGCACCAGTGGCCAACCAATACAGGCTGGAGACAAAATGTGTAGCAACAAGGGCGGTGCTCCAGTATGGCTTCAGCCGGATGGCCGCAACAGGTAAAATAGTAAAAGAGTAATATATATATACATATATATATATATATATATATATATATACATATATATATATATATATATATATATATATATATATATATATATATATTCTATATATGCTTATACATATATACATATATATATGTGTGTGTGTGTGTGTGTGTGTGTGTAATTATCTCTTTTGGTTGCTGACATAACAATTAAAGAACATTTAAACATTTTATGTTATAAACAGATTTTCCAATTCAGGTGTTGAATGGAATCATTAGGAAAGTGTTTACTGTTATATTTTGTTTTGTTGTTATTGCTGTTGTTTTTGATGCATTTATTGCTGTTGTTAATGTTGTTGCTGGTGTTATTGCTGTCGGTATTGGTGTTATTGTTATTGTTGTTGCTCTAGTTTTTGATATTACTATTGTGGCTGTTATTGTTGTGACTGTTATTGCTAACGTTACTGTCATCGCTGTGCTGTGGTTATTGTTGTTACTATTGTTGCTGTTGTCACTGTTATTACTGTCGTCGTTGTTGTTGTTACTATTATTGCTGTTGTCACTGTTATTACTGTCGTCGTTGTTGTTGTTACTATTATTGCTGTTGTCACTGTTATTACTGTCGTCGTTGTTGTTGTTACTATTATTACTGTTGTCGTTGTTGTTGTTACTATTATTGCTGTTGTCACTGTTATTACTGTCGTCGTTGTTGTTGTTACTATTATTGCTGTTGTCACTGTTATTACTGTCGTCGTTGTTGTTGTTACTATTATTGCTGTTGTCACTGTTATTACTGTCGTCGTTGTTGTTGTTACTATTATTGCTGTTGTCACTGTTATTACTGTCGTCGTTGTTGTTGTTACTATTATTGCTGTTGTCACTGTTATTACTGTCGTCGTTGTTGTTGTTACTATTATTGCTGTTGTCACTGTTATTACTGTCGTCGTTGTTGTTGTTACTATTATTGCTGTTGTCACTGTTATTACTGTCGTCGTTGTTGTTGTTACTATTATTGCTGTTGTCACTGTTATTACTGTCGTCGTTGTTGTTGTTACTATTATTGCTGTTGTCACTGTTATTACTGTCGTCGTTGTTGTTGTTACTATTATTGCTGTTGTCACTGTTATTACTGTCGTCGTTGTTGTTGTTACTATTATTGCTGTTGTCACTGTTATTACTGTCGTCGTTGTTGTTGTTACTATTATTGCTGTTGTCACTGTTATTACTGTCGTCGTTGTTGCCACCATTAGTCCAGTCATTCTGTTATTGCTGTTATTGTAGTTACTGTTGTTGTTGTTGTTGTTACTGTTATTGCAGTTACTGTTGTTGTTGTTGTTGTGTTGTTACTGTTATTGTAGTTACTGTTGTTGTTGTTGTTGTTACTGTTATTGTAGTTACTGTTGTTGTTGTTGTTGTTGTTACTGTTATTGCAGTTACTGTTTTTGTTGTTGTTGTTGTTACTGTTATTGTTGTTGTTGTTGTTGTTGTTGTTGTTGTTGTTGTTATTGCAGTTATTGTTGTTGTTGTTGTTACTGATATTGCAGTTACTGTTGTTGTTGTTGTTGTTACTGTTATTGTAGTTACTGTTGTTGTTGTTGTTGTTGTTACTGTTATTGCAGTTACTGTTTTTGTTGTTGTTGTTGTTACTGTTATTGTTGTTGTTGTTGTTGTTGTTGTTGTTGTTGTTATTGCAGTTATTGTTGTTGTTGTTGTTACTGATATTGCAGTTACTGTTGTTGTTGTTGTTGTTACTGTTATTGTAGTTACTGTTGTTGTTGTTGTTGTTGTTACTGTTATTGCAGTTTCTGTTGTTGTTGTTGTTGTTGTTACTGTTATTGCAGTTACTGTTGTTGTTGTTGTTACTGATATTGTAGTTACTGTTGTTGTTGTTGTTGTTACTGATATTGCAGTTTCTGTTGTTGTTGTTGTTGTTGTTGTTGTTGTTGTTACTGTTATTGCAGTTACTGTTGTTGTTGTTGTTGTTGTTGTTACTGTTATTGCAGTTTCTGTTGTTGTTGTTGTTGTTGTTAATGTTATTGCAGTTACTGTTGTTGTTGTTGTTGTTGTTACTGTTATTGCAGTTTCTGTTGTTGTTGTTGTTGTTACTGTTATTGCAGTTTCTGTTGTTGTTGTTGTTGTTACTGTTATTGCAGTTACTGTTGTTGTTGTTGTTGTTACTGTTATTGCAGTTACTGTTGTTGTTGTTGTCGTTACTGTTATTGCAGTTTCTGTTGTTGTTGTTGTTACTGTTATTGCAGTTACTGTTTTTGTTGTTGTTGTTGTTACTGTTATTGTTGTTGTTGTTGTTGTTGTTGTTGTTGTTGTTATTGCAGTTATTGTTGTTGTTGTTGTTACTGATATTGCAGTTTCTGTTGTTGTTGTTGTTACTGTTATTGCAGTTACTGTTGTTGTTGTTGTTGTTGTTACTGTTATTGCAGTTTCTGTTGTTGTTGTTGTTGTTGTTACTGTTATTGCAGTTTCTGTTGTTGTTGTTGTTGTTGTTACTGTTATTGCAGTTTCTGTTGTTGTTGTTGTTACTGTTATTGCAGTTTCTGTTGTTGTTGTTGTTGTTACTGTTATTGCAGTTACTGTTGTTGTTGTTGTTGTTGTTACTGTTATTGTTGTTGTTGTTGTTGTTGTTGTTACTGTTATTGCAGTTTCTGTTGTTGTTGTTGTTGTTGTTGTTGTTACTGTTATTGCAGTTTCTGTTGTTGTTGTTGTTGTTGTTACTGTTATTGCAGTTTCTGTTGTTGTTGTTGTTACTGTTATTGCAGTTTCTGTTGTTGTTGTTGTTGTTACTGTTATTGCAGTTACTGTTATTGTTGTTGTTGTTGTTACTGTTATTGCAGTTTCTGTTGTTGTTGTTGTTGTTACTGTTATTGCAGTTTCTGTTGTTGTTGTTGTTGTTGTTACTGTTATTGCAGTTACTGTTGTTGTTGTTGTTGTTGTTACTGTTATTGCAGTTTCTGTTGTTGTTGTTGTTGTTGTTACTGTTATTGCAGTTTCTGTTGTTGTTGTTGTTGTTGTTACTGTTATTGCAGTTACTGTTGTTGTTGTTGTTGTTGTTACTGTTATTGCAGTTTCTGTTGTTGTTGTTGTTGTTGTTACTGTTATTGCAGTTTCTGTTGTTGTTGTTGTTGTTGTTACTGTTATTGCAGTTTCTGTTGTTGTTGTTGTTACTGTTATTGCAGTTTCTGTTGTTGTTGTTGTTGTTACTGTTATTGCAGTTACTGTTGTTGTTGTTGTTGTTGTTACTGTTATTGCAGTTTCTGTTGTTGTTGTTGTTGTTACTGTTATTGCAGTTACTGTTGTTGTTGTTGTTACTGTTATTGCAGTTTCTGTTGTTGTTGTTGTTGTTACTGTTATTGCAGTTACTGTTGTTGTTGTTGTTGTTGTTACTGTTATTGCAGTTTCTGTTGTTGTTGTTGTTGTTGTTGTTACTGTTATTGCAATTACCGTTGTTGTTGTTGCTGTTGTTACTGTTATTGCAGTTACTGTTGTTGTTGTTGTTACTGTTATTGGAGTTACTGTTGTTGTTGTTGTTGTTACTGTTATTGCAGTTACTGTTGTTGTTGTTGTTGTTACTGTTATTGCAGTTACTGTTGATGTTGTTGTTGTTACTGTTATTGCAGTTACTGTTGTTGTTGTTGTTACTGTTATTGCAGTTACTGTTGTTGTTGTTGTTACTGTTATTGCACTTACTGTTGTTGTTGTTGTTGTTACTGTTATTGCAGTTACTGTTGTTGTTGTTGTTGTTACTGTTATTGCAGTTACTGTTGTTGTTGTTGTTGTTGTTACTGTTATTGCAGTTACTGTTGTTGTTGTTGTTGTTGTTACTGTTATTGCAGTTTCTGTTGTTGTTGTTGTTGTTGTTACTGTTATTGCAGTTACTGTTGTTGTTGTTGTTGTTACTGTTATTGCAGTTACTGTTGTTGTTGTTGTTGCTACTGTTATTGCAGTTACTGTTGTTGTTGTTGTTACTGATATTGCAGTTACTGTTGTTGTTGTTGTTGTTGTTACTGTTATTGCAGTTTCTGTTGTTGTTGTTGTTACTGTTATTGCAGTTTCTGTTGTTGTTGTTGTTGTTGTTACTGTTATTGCAGTTACTGTTGTTGTTGTTGTTACTGTTATTGCAGTTTCTGTTGTTGTTGTTGTTGTTGTTACTGTTATTGCAGTTACTGTTGTTGTTGTTGTTACT
>OZ024741.1:46299690-46304690 GCA_964016885.1 Eledone cirrhosa
TACGGGGTCGATAAAATAAAGTACCAGTAATGCACTGGGATAATTACTGGCCTTGTGCCAAAAGTAGAAACAATTATCGTAAGTTATCTCCCTTTTCATCTTAACTTAAAACAAGGGTTGCTTTTCCATTTTCACTCCTCCCCTTTCCCCCTCCTTCTCTATATATCTTGTGATAGAGAGACAGGCGGAGAAACAGCTTCTCGTTTATAACATAGATTGGCAGATTTGTTAGAGTGTCGGAATAAATGCCTCGCTATTTATTCTGGTTCTCTCCGCTCTGATTCCACAAACCACTGGGGTTTATGCGTGAATGTGTGTCCGTGAAACATATACATATACACCAGATCCGAACACAAAGGAACAAAACTTCCACTATCACTACCTCCGTCTCTCCCACTCTCCCCATCTCCCACTATAATGAGCAAACGGGGCCGCATGCACTGGCCGCCCCGTGGCCCCGACGGACAGAAAATAGAGAAGGCGTTTCCCCGGAGGATGGTGAAGCAGACGCGCTGGAAGAGCCATTCCAGCTCGCGAGCTCACATCTGCACGTAGCCAGAGGTTAACATTGACTTTCATCCTGGGAAGGGTGAGGGTAATATGTAAAGTAACATTCCAGGGGCAGCGCATTGACAAAATTATTAATGAGTTGACGGAACGCTTTGCGTTATCTGCACTGTGCATTCTAAGTTCAAATCCTGCTTCCTGTCTCCAGAATAGTTGTGACCGGCATATAGTATCTACAATGGAAAGATCAGTGGAAACATACTTTCTTTGCTCCGATCAGGGTATTGTCTTTTTTTCTTTTCTTTCCTTGTAGTTAAAGAAATCTACACCGTAAGCATAAATCATGTTAACAAATGTATTCAGTTTTACAATATATAAAGCACATGACATAATAGTGAGTTTGTAACATCTTAAATTGCATATTTTACCTTCATGTAATATATCTTTCACAAGCCTGTATATCGAGCCATTCTTTCGAGTGGGACGCATAAACGTAGAAGTTAGATGTTTTCCAGGTTTTCTCAGATTAATAGTTGCAATATTATGTTGTAAGAAAAAAGGGTGGTGTGTTAGTAGAATCGTTAGAGCGATGGAAAGCAATTTATATATAGCTTTATATATAACCTGATGGACTGGAATATGAGGAGCCAGGTTTATTTTTCTTCGTAGCTTCGGGAGGCATTTAGAGGGTATGTGAGGGACAATCATTGTTAATGAAATCTGCACTTTAGTGTAAACATATAAATCATGTTAACAAATGTTATTGTATCATTAACAGTCTGAATAAAATACGCAATTCCATTGATTTTTTCACCAGATGAACATTAACGAATGTTGTTACAATCAATCAAGAATGTCTTGTTTGAAATCCACGTAGATGTGTGTGCCAAAAGCTGGAAATGTTACTGGTTGCTTGAAGTATTGCCAGTGTGAGAAAACAAGAAAAAGCGAAGTGAAAATTATAACAATGTGTTTATTTTATGTGTTCATATATATATATGTGTGTGCGTGTGCGTGTGCGCGTGCGTGCGTGCATGTGCGTGCGTGCATGTGCGTGTGCGTGTGCGCGTGTGGGGGTGGGGGTGGGGCGTGTGTGGGGGTGTATCCGTATCTGAAAGAAATCTATTTTATAAAACATCAAAACATCAGTTTATATAAAAGCAATGGAATAAAACAAGTGATCGAGCACAAAATGCAGTGTTTTCTGTTTTCGTTACTAATACTTGGACGGTATACGTAAAACATCCTCCGACTTAATACTACCACTTCTGTGCTTTTAGCGGAGTCTACTTTGATGTAAGTATTCAGACCAAGTCTATGATGGATAACTTTCTCCTTTCCTCCAACCCGTCTTAGTGGGCATAAAAAGAGTCGTGGACACTGCCATTTCCTTTCTGACTAAACAATAAAAAAAAATGTCCTAGATGAAGATTAATTCTGTGTTTCCTCTCTACTGGATCGATAGAATATTTAGCAGTGATATACTGCGGTCGATTTTTTCAATAATAGCCCTTCCCTCTAATTTACAAATTACTATTTCGTTTTTAATAGAAAATTATATTAATTTCTAGCATAGACACAGGTTTACAAGTGTGAGGTATGGTGGGTCTAGTCGATTTAAACGACCACAGTATTTGATAGAAACCTTATTTTATTGTCCCCGAAAATATGAGCGGCAAAGTTGACCTCGGTGGAATTTGAATTCAGAAGGTAAATAACTAGAAATACTCCGCAAGACATTTAATTTGATGCTCTCACAAATTCAACCAATCTACCACACCACAGCCCCGAATATAAACAGTATATTAAAACCATAAATACTTTGATTGATAGCCATAACAGTATTTCAACTTTGATTTGATGAATGTGTCAAAATAATAAAGTAAGTCCTGTTCAATTGTTTACCATACATCACTTCTGTGTTGCAGTAAATGAGGTCCAGATCAAATATATGACGTATTTAACAAGGCTCCAGCTAATTTACATTCATTGTAACGCATGACAAGTATTTAGTTCTGTCTGTTCAGAGAAAATGTTAACACCTTTAGACTGAAGGTCTATCTAGAGGATGATTGATCAATCAACCGCTTGATCCCATGAAACCAGAGTTCAAATCTAGCTCTTAAAATCAGTGTAGTTTACGAAAGACATGTTTATATTAATGTAATACAGAAGAGATAATTATGTAACATGGCGGATATCCATTTGGATTCTGCTACTATTTATATTTTATATTCTACGGAGGAAATGTACATTTCACATTCAGTTCTTAATTATAATTTTTAGATTCATCTCTTTGTTGTTGTTGTTGTTTTTTTTTTTGGGGGGGGGGGGGCATAATTTATTATTTAACGTTTGAGTTTGATCTCCTCATAACGGGTGTAATCATAATTAATTAAATTATTCGGATGCTACACTAGGTATATCAATACACGCCTTCTCCATCCTGTCCGCCGGGTCTGTGGGGAGGCCATTAATATGATTGACTGACTTGTCATTTTATCAGTCAATTCTTACCGGTTGTATATTTGTCAATTCTTACCGATTTTGTATATTTGTTTATCATATTTAAATGTTTGCAATATATCATATAATACTGAAAGTGTTAAGACACCAGTAACCTAGCTACCTAGCTACTTGCCTACTTCTATCATCTATCAACTACTAATCCACACACTCATCCTCTATAGATAAACTATCTATGCTAATAATAAAAATTGTGCCAATGTTAATATAGACAATAACATTAATGTTACTGTAACAAGAACAATGTTAATATTGTGGACACTTCTAGTACCTGACATTTCATACAAAGTGAACTTACTAGATTTCTGCTACATTTCATTGGAATTGGTGGCTGAAATGAGGCTATAGAATGCCATGATACAATGATGGCAAGAAAAACCCTTATATGGCCAATATTTGAAAAAAGCACCTGAGCCGTGGTCAGGGAATATTTGTGACGCTGGCTGGACAGTGCTGAACTCAAAGTTGAGACTGAAGCATTATTGAATATGACACAGGAGCAACATAATATGTTGTAAGAAACAATTCATTGTTTCACTTTGGCTGGAAGTTAGGACTGTATTATGAATGATACAGCTACCATACTGTGGGATTCGCCAATGCACACCATCAATGAGTTCAAGAGTAACCGACCAGATATTGTAGTCAAAGCTGGTAGAAAAAATAATGATTTCTACTTTAGGCACAAGGCCAGCAATTTTGGGGAGGCGAAAATTGATTAAATCGACTTAAGAGCATTACTGGTGCTTTATTTTATCGACCCCGTAAGGATGAAAGCAGAGCTAACCTCGGCAGCATTTGAGCTCAGAAAGTAAAGGGTCATAACTCTATGCTGCAAACATGGTGTCTGACACTCAAAATAATACATCCTAATCAACGTATCAACCCACAAACAAATGACAATGTATTTCTCAAAGAAAAAATGGAGAAATTATCCAAATATAAAGACCTGGAAACAGAAAACACGAATGAACAAAATCAGTCTTTATAATAGGAATGAAATGATAATAAAACACAGAGGCAGATAGATAACGAAAACCTCAGGACTTACGAATACGTACAATATACAGAAAATAACAGAACTAAGCCCGGGAAAATAACAGTACTAAGCCCTAAGACGTAGAGTACTTTCAATTCAATAGAAACAACACTGCACAAACATAACCTAAGACATACAGAGTTGCGCTAGGTAATGCATTCCAAGCTCAAATGTAAACAACTGAACAACAATAGCAGCGGCAGCAACAGCAACAACAACGACAACAACAATAACAACATCAACAACAACAACAACAACAAAAATAGAGCAACATAATATTGCTGATATTATTTTCAGTACTAAAATCACATAATCAATATTGATACTTGTTCTGATATAAACAGGAGAGAAAATTATAGTTTTGAATTATAGTATCTCAAAGGAAATATTCAGAGATATATGTTATTAAAACACATATTCATAGAGCAAAGCCAAAACAAGATGGAAGAAATACATGCGGAAACCAAAGAAAAAAGGAATACTGGATAGCAGGAAGAAAGTGTATTGTTAATTTGATTAAAAGTAGGAGTCTTTAATTTAATTTTTGAAACTTAGATCTTTCTCGTTCAGTCGGAAATGATTCTTTCTTCCTTGATGTCTGTTTTTACTATCTTTCTATCTTTATATCTTTATATTTTTCTGCGTTTTATTTTCACGTCTCATTAGCGAAGTTCTTTAGATTTTACAATTGGAAAAATGTTATATTCAAAACAGAAATATGTCAGCTAATTTAGTTTCAAGTTTAAAGTTGGTTGTACAAAAATATCAGAATGAAATTATATTGATCTTAAACTTACTGAAAGTAAATGATGACGTTGGCGTTGGCGTTAGAATTGACGTTGGCGTAAGCATTGACGTAGGAGTAGCAATGTCGATAAACATTTTTATTTAAAAACATCTGGTTCTGAGGTCTATTTTACTCAGCGGC
>OZ024741.1:46309690-46337190 GCA_964016885.1 Eledone cirrhosa
ATGTACATATGTATGTATGTACAAATGCGCGTGTATGGTGAAAATGTGTGCGTAAGTACATATATGAGGGCAAGTATATTTGTGTATATGTAACCACAAATACGGATATAATATTAGTTGAAAAAGAAAAAGAAAAAGAAAATGATAATCTAGTTGACACGCATCCAGAAAACAGGTATTAGATACACATATGAGTGTGAAAGCGCGCGTATAAACACACACACACGCGCGATCACTTATATGCGGAAGATAAAGAGGTTTTTTACATTCTTATTTTTATGTGTGCGTGTAAGCGGGTCAATGTACGTGAATATGTTTGTGTGTATGTGTGTATATATGTGTTGTATATATGGGTGTGTATGTGTGCGTGTATATATATATATATATATATATATATATATACAGTCGCGTACGTACGTGTGATTAGATATACATGGAGCGATATGTATGTATATATATACGTGCATCCTGTGTATGTATGTACGCATGCATACGCTTTTGTCTGTACGTATTGCGTGTATATATATTTTTTTATAGATATATGTTTTTTTATAGATATATGTGTATGTACGCGTGTACCTTGTTTGTTTTCTTTTCTTTTCTTTTCTTTTCTTTTCTTTTCTTTTCTTTTCTTTTCTTTTCTTTTCTTTTCTTTTCTTTTCTCTAGTGTTAATCGACTACTTTCTCTTTCAGTTAAAATGTTTTTCTTTCTCATATACTGTTTCATTTTTATACATATATCGAGAATGACACTTTCTTTTAACTATTACACTCCCTTCCCTCTTTATCTTCCGCATATAAGTGATCGCGCATGTGTGTGTGTTTATACGCGTGCTTTCACACTCATATGTGTATCTAATACCTGTTTTCTGGATGCGTATCAACTAGATTATCATTTTCTTTTTCTTTTTCTTTTTCAACTAATATTATATCCGTATTTGTGGTTACATTTACACAAATATACTTGCCCTCATATATGTACTTACGCACACATGTTCACCATACACACGCATTTGTACATACATACATATGTACATTTGTGAGTGTATATACATATAAACATACCTAACTATATTTCCTTATATTTTTTTATATATTTTATATGTCTATTGCATTGCTTTTATTTATATATATATATTTTTTTTGCATTTCTTGAGGAGACTTTCCAAATATTTCACTATGTTTTTTATTGCCTTGTCCGACGAACGAATGAGGACGTTTCTTTCGTATTCGTCTTATTCGGGAAACCTCTGGTAATGAGGTAATTATATTGTATTGTTTATTATACATTTAATTTTGCTCTGGTACTTACATAGAGCACTCTTCACTCCTGTGACTTTTTCAATTTTCAACGGAAACTTCAATACCTATATATATATATATATATATATAGAATACACAAGAATCAAAGCTATGTTAGAACATTTAATTGCTGACAATTGTTTCTTCCAAGCCTAGGCTTGGAGTCTTTGGAGCATTATTAATAATGTTTTTACATATAATCAGCCTCCTATTCTGGCACTTTATAATACTTGATAGGCAACTTTATAATGATACCTTAATGTATTAGGAGAGAGTAGACTGGGTTTAAATTAAATTAAATTAAATATAAATATATAGTTTCTATATTAGGCCTCAATTATAACACTATATAAAGTCCCTTAGAACAATGAGTTTTATTATTATTATTATAATGAGCTAGTTACCTCCCCTTACGCATTAGCTCCCCTTACTTCCATTCCCACTTCCGGGTATTAAACAGTAGAAAATTCTCCCAGCTATACAAATGTAGTATACGGTACGGACTAAATAACACTAAGTTACTTTACATTACAAGCCATTACTATAACAAACACTCAACACAAATACATCATGACATATGTAATGGATGTGAACCCTGGAACTTTCTTATTCTACACACACACATATTCGATCTACACTGAAAATATCTCAGCATTGCAACCACCATAATATATTAACACCTGCTTTATGTGCTTGTATTTTTTATTATTTTTTATGCAACACCCAGCATTCATATATGCTTTATACTTTTGCCTGTTCAATTGCTTTATGTATGACTAACGTACGTAACGTCTCTTTAATTTTATTTATGTACTAGACGCTCTTGTATTATTTGTCACATGCTCCACCAAAAGCTTTTAATTGTAATTTTGAATCTTACCCATCACACACTGTTGTCCACAATATGTATCTGTATGACTCTTCAGCAGAATAGGAGGCTGATTATATGTAAAAAAACATTATTAATAATGCTCCGAAGACTCCAAGCCTAGGCTTGGAAGAAACAATTGTCAGCAATTAAATTTCTAACATAGCTTTGATTCTTGTGTATTCTATATTACTGCTCTGTATAACAAATGATGTTCTTACATTGAGCTATTTATCTTACTGGTAATAAGGTAGTAATAAATTACTGACCTTACCTGTTTATAGTTGTATATAGTATATACATAACTATAAATAGTATCCTTAATATTATATATATATATATATATATATATATATATATATATATATATATATATATATATTTATATATATATATATATTTATATATATATATATATTATATATATATATATATATATATATATATATATATATATATATATATATATATATATATATATATATATATACATTATGAAGAGAGAAGAAACATTTAGATATAATTAGTAATAAAATGTATCATACCTAAACTGTTCCTAAATTCCTCGACTACGTAGTTTCGTGGCATAAACAAAAACAGTATATCAAAGATATAGAGTCCTTGCGAGGTATGCCGACTTATCAAGAGGATACCTCATTTTACTAGTCTCAAGAACGCGTCTACACGACGTGAGAAAGAATCCCAAAAGGCGGAGGGGGAGATAGTCACGCGATATAACGGTCGAGAAACAGAGCTAAGCCTCTTATAACCACGAAGAAAATACCACGGAGGCGGAGGGGGTATTCATATCGAGGCCGTAGAAGAGGTAGTGAAGAAGGCGAGAAGTATGAGTAATGGAAGCTTTCCAGTTGTCCCCACACTTCAAAGATTGCTCGACCAGAGGGAGTTATTAATATATTTAGAAACACACAGATACATGCGGACACACACATATATACATGAATGCATCCGCACCCAACTGTGAGTTAAGGGTGCCAACTTCACCGATGTTGCTCAATGAATGACCGGGACAGACCAATTCAGTTTGAACCAGACTGAACCAGTATCAGAGTTAAAAATATATATATATATATATATATATATATATATATATATATATATATAATTACAACAGTGACATAAACAGGTAATAAAATTTCGTTGGGTTCTGGGCCCCAAATCATTCAGCCTGTCAGCCTGTGAGAAAAGTAAAAACGTTTTTATTCTTCTCTTGACAGGCTGAATGGGTTCTGGGGCCCAGAACACAACGGAAATTGAGTACCTGTTTATGTCACTGTTATAATTATTTATACTAAACTCGTCCTATGGACTGGGTGCTCTTACTCTTGAATATTTCCACTTAACCTTTACTTCAGTATATATATATATATATATATATATATATATATATATATATATATATATATATATATATATATATATATATATATATATATATATATATATATGGGCACTGAACGACGTGGAGTCTCCGCTGATTGCCGTTTCCACTTGGTAGAGGGTTGTGAGCGTCTGAAGGAACTTAAGGGTCCAGGCGCACACTTTCGGTCTTCGCTTGACCCAGGACTGCCGCTCCGTTAGCGAGACGAGTTGTGGAAAAGATGGTGTCATAAACGACAACCACTCCGGTTCACCGGTCAGGAACACCTGGAGATGGCGAAGCCTCAGCGCGTGTTTGCGCATCATCAAGCCCAGCTGTCCGTTAGAAGGGTGTTGGCCGCAGATGGATCTCCTCACCAATGGAGCCTGTTTCTTCCAAAGGAAATTGAAGTAGACGTTACATAAATAGATAGATAGATAGATGTATAGATAGATAAATTTCTTTATTAGCCACAAGGGCACAAAAGAAGGGGACAAATACAAATGGGGAGTTTACATACAGGTATATGAAAATAAAACTATTAATACAATAAAAAATAACAATTGAAATCCCCAATAAGGGGGAGGTGTTACACAGGGGTTGTACACACCCCGAAAAAATGTACAACTCTCATCTCCAGGAGCACCAAGAGTGAGTACTCCCTTCCTCTCTTCCTCTTTTTCCTCAACCTACAGGCTTATATAGAGAGAAGGCCCAACCACTCGGTCCATCTTTTCCACATTCACCCACCTTTTATCAAATTTGCTGGGGTACAGTACCTCTCTCTCCATCCTGATTCTTCTTCCAAAATGATATTTGAAAAAACGAATCAGTTGCTCGCCGGAGAGAAAGGTGTCTGACCTCAGCCCTTTTAACCTCGTCCACCATATAACCTCTTTCGCCATAGCCATAACACATAGGAAAACCGCCTCTCCCTCGTTTTTGAAGGAGTGTGGCGGTTTGATCATGACAATGGACTCGGTGGTCAACCGGATTGGTCCCACCCGCAACAATAGTCGTTCTACATAGCCCCACAGGTCGGTAACGCCCGGGCAGTGTACAAATGCGTGTGCGACGGTTTCCTCGTCGCGCACGCATGTCGGACAGATCTTTTTCGAAGGGTCCCTACCCGGGCGCCCGTGCCTGTAGAGCTTGTCTCGAACTGGTAGAGCTCCTCGGTAGCACTGCCAGGCCAGGGACTTTGGAAGTTGTCCATTGGTCCCGGGCGGAAGGTCCTACCGAACAGACTGGCCAGTTCGTCCTCCTCTACGCCTAGAGTTTCTCCGAACGTGTCGTCGCACTTGCTGCGAACCAACCCTCTATGGAATGTCGAAGTGGAGTCTCCACTGATCGCCGGGTCCGTTTGCCAGAGGACTGTGAGCGCCTGAGCACATTCGATATGCCAGTCGCCCTTTTTCCTCGGTCTTTGCTTGACCCAGGTCTGCAGCTCGGTCAGTGAGACGAGTCGTGGGAAGGCTCGCCTCACGAACGGGGCCCACACCGGTTGTCTGGTGAGGAATACGTGGAGGAGCCGCAGCCTGAGCGCGTGTTTGCGCATCGTCAGCCACGGCATCCCCAGCCCTCCGTTTGAAGGGTGTTGGCAGCAGATGGATCTTCTCACCAAAGGAGCCCGTTTCTTCCAAAGAGCGTTTTGGCTCACAACGGTCAAGCGGTAGTAGATGACGGACACTATAAAAGTGTTCGCCACCTCCGCTCGACCTTTCAAGGATAGTTTGCACTCGGCCCACTTCTGGGTGAGCGCAAACACCTTGGCCGTCACCTCGTTCCAGTTCTTCTCCACCTGGAGGTCAGGACCAAACCAGACCCCGAGCAGCTTTACCGGTCCTTCCGTCCAGCGTCCGACGACGTCGTCGGAAGGCATCGGTTTGCCTCTCCACGTTCCGAGTTGCAAACCGACGGATTTGTCCCGGTTCAGCTTCGCTCCTATGAACCTCTC
Organism: Eledone cirrhosa; assembly: GCA_964016885.1. Classification (NCBI taxonomy): domain Eukaryota; kingdom Metazoa; phylum Mollusca; class Cephalopoda; order Octopoda; family Eledonidae; genus Eledone; species Eledone cirrhosa. Next base: position 46,315,199 of record OZ024741.1, read on the forward strand.
GTATTCCTCCAGTAAGGTGCCGATCTCCCCAATTTGCGCGGTGCTCGACACCATCACTGGTACGTCGTCGGCGTAGGCCGACGCCGCTTTTCGCAATCCCGGTTCCAAATGGATGCCCTGCAATAGTTCCAACTTCCGCAGTAGTGGCTCGAGAGTCAGTACGTACAGAAGGGAGGAGAGAGGGCATCCCTGTCGGATGGATTCGCGTGATATGGAACGGCTCCGAGAGGTAGCCGTTCACCTTGACCCTTGAGCAGATGTTGCTGTTGTGTATTGCAGCAATCCAGCTCCTGAACACGGGACCGAATCCTGCCGCCTCGAGCACCGCATCCAGGTAACGATGGTTAACCCTATCGAAAGCCTTAGACTGATCCAAGTTGATCAGGGCCCCACCGAAGCCGGATTTACAGCCTACCCTCTCTATGATGTATCGCATGAGGTGGAGGTTGTCGTGTATGGACCTGGTTGGGATTGCGCATGTCTGCGCTTCTCCCACCAGGTTTTCGACGACAAGCACCAGCCTCTTTGCCAACACCTTGGCCAAAATCTGTAACTCTGTGTTGAGCAGAGTTATGAGCCGGAAGTTGCCTATGTCATCCCCCTTGTTCTCGTCCTTTCTGACTAACGTGATTACGCCCTTGATCACAGAACTGGGAATTCTCCCGTTCTGCTGCCAATTGCAGTAGACCGCTTCCAGGAGACCGGAGAACAAGTCCGGCATTGCTACGTAAAATTCGTAGGGTAGACCGTCGAGACCTGGAGTTTTGCGTTTGCCGCATTGGCTCAGCGCGTCCCCTATCTCAGCGGCCGAAATCGGCCTTTCGCAGAACTTTGCCTCGCTGTCCGAGAGTCGCGGTAGGCCGTCGAGGTATGAACTGAAATCCATAGCCCCTCCCGGCGCGCCGCCCTGCCCCAACAGTTGAGCAAAGTGCCGCTGAAAGGCCGCGCACATTTGCTTCGGCTCACATATCACGCGTCCGTCTTGGTCCTTCAAAGACCGAATCGTGGACTTGTTGCCACTTTTCGCCTCCGTCACTCGGGCCCAGCTAATAGTTTTGGCTCCCTCGTTTCCCAGAGCACGTATTTTGCTTCTGACAACGCAGCCTTCATGCTTTGCATCGAAGAACTGGTCCAAGGCCGTTCTAGTCGCTAGCACGCTGGCTACGTTTCCACTCCTAATTGCCTCTTCTACTTCATCTACCTGTTTCTTTTCGGTCTTATTTCTATCTAACACTAATTCTTTACTAAAACCTATCGAGTCTAATCTAACTGCCCCCTTGAGAGAGTACCACCATCTGTTGTTGACAGTGGCCCCCGTCAAGTGCTGCTTAACTAAAGTGCTAATCCGTCTACGGTAGGATTTGCATGTCGGTAACGACAAGTTCAGTTTCCAGTAGCCGGATCCCTGTCTATGGGTTTTGTCAAGGTTGACTAAGCAGGTCACTAATTTGTGATCTGAATAGGCAACCATGAACATTTGTGGACAGCTTAACATGTCCCTATCCTTATTTCTAACTAGAACCCTATCTAGGTACGATCTAGATGTTCCGCTAAGATTAGTCCACGTCCACAGTGGCACAGTCGGAAAATCTAGTCGATATCTATCGGCCAATTCGAATCGCCCGATTAACTGTTTGAGGCTGTCACACACCCCTCTATCGGGATATGCTCCCACATAGGCGCAACGTGCATCTAGGATTCCATTCCAGTCCCTCACTAACAGCAGGGAGCGGGACGTTCCCAGAAAAGTTTCTAGACGTTTGAAGAAGTCTGGCCGCGGTGTCCCGGATGGGGTATATGCGGCCACCAGCCTGAAGGCTCCACCTTCACTACCGTCAACGTCTAGGACCACCAGTCGACCCTCCGGGTCCAGATGTACCGTCTGTGTTACGTGGTCCAGGTGTTTCCGCAGCAAAACGGCGACCCCACCCCCACCTCCCGGCTGACCGAGAGATGCGTAGATCTCAAAGTAGTCGAAGATGGGGGCCAGTTGTCGCTCGCTGTGGATCCTGGACTCGCAAATGGCTACTACATCCATGCTGTGCGACCTGAGGTCGTTTAAGAGTTTGCCCTGTTTCCAGGGCATCCCCAGGCCGCGTACATTCACACATCCAACTCTTATATTGGCCATGTTGGTGCTGAAAAGTTAACAGAAAAGGAAAAGAAATCACTCACCTCTTCGTCTCCTGGGGACCAGGCTGCACAATTTCCATGGGGGTGTTGGAGGGGTTGTTTGGTGGGGTGGTGGTCTCTGGAGGGGTGGGGACAGAGATGTTTGGTGGGGAGGGGTGTCTGGTGGGATGGGGGTGGGGGTGGGGAAACATTTTAACAGGACTCGATTGTAGGGTTTGACGCAGGCGTTACCTACGTCGTTAGGAAAATTTTCTTTTAACTGTTTATGCGTGTAAATGGAGGTCCTAATCATTTTAAGATTAGGATTCTCCGATGAGTTTGTAAAAATTTTCCCTTCGGTCTCCACCGAAGGGTTTTTATATATGGTGTCTGTTAAAGTTTTATTGTTAGTATTTATGTAGGTGTAACATTTTTGTTGTGTTGGATTGCTTTTTGTCTGTGGTTCTTGTGTGTGTTTACGTTTTGTAGTAGGTGTTTTGTTTTCAGGAGGGGGTGTTTTTGTTTGTGCTGTTTGCGTCGCTTGTGTTGGTGTTTGTTTGTTTGTTGCATTTTTGTTTGTGTTATGTCTTTTCTTTTTTCTTTTTACTGGTCGGAAAAGCTCTCCCTCGTCGTCACTGGGTGACGATGATGAGGCCTCATCCGTGTTGTTGGGGAGGGGTACGTTTTGGAGAGCTGTTATGTGTGTGGGTGTTTTGGGAGTTGTTTTAGGTGGGGAGGGGTTGGGTGGGACTGTGTTTGTCGTTTGTTTTGTTGTCACTATTTTTTTATGTTGTTGTTGTTGTTGTGGTGGTGGTGGTGGTTGTGATTGTTGTGCTGGTGTTGCAGGTGTTGGCAGTAGTTCCTTTTTTTGGCTAGTTAGCCGAGGACAGGAAGCTCTCACGTGATCCCTGCTTGAGCAGTGGTAACATGAGGGCCGCCTACCCTCGACCGAAATGTTTATGTTTATAAGCCCATCCAGCAACACACGTTCCGGCATCCTAGCTATTCGTTCTGATGTCATTTGGACCAGAACTTCCAGGCTAGTTCCGCTGAACAGGTCGCCGGAGGACTTACCTACCGATATTATATAGTCTGTTTCGTGGTTTAAAAATCCACATAGTACCCACCAAATGTCAATATCTGCTGTGATACTTTGGATTTTTATTTTCTGTGTCCTTTTCCCCATGTAAGTGGGGAAAAAGGTGAACAGCGGTGACACAATTGGCGACACAGAATATTTATGTGCCGTCAATTGGTCTTTCATTAGAATGGATAAACTCCCGTAGAGTCTACCCTTCTGAATAAAAGCAATGTCTTTTAAGGCATTTTTTAAAGCCAACTCAATTTCGCCTTGTGAAAGTTGAGTCGGTTTTCGTGTTTTGTTTGAGATTGTCCTGAAAATCACAGTTTTCAAGGCAGCTTCTCTTCGCAAATCTGGGGGAGAGTTTATGAAGAATGATCCGTTCTCCCCAAAAGTTACATATTGTCTGGCGTTATTCAAAAGCTCATTTGCATTTGAAATATCTACCAGAGTGTAGCTTACCGTTTTCTTTACGGTTTGCGCAAATGATATTTTGTCGTTTACTTCCTTGTTACAGTTATTGGCCTTGTTGTTGTTATTATTATTCTTATTGTTGATGTTGTTTTCGTTTTTTCCGTTGTTGGTGTTGTTGTTGGTTGTGGTTTTGTTGTCGTTGTTGTTGTTGTTGTTCTTCTTCTTCTTCTTCTTGTCACTCTTGTTGTTGATGGCGTTGTTTTGGTTTGTGCCATTCACAGTTTTCGTGTTGGTGGTGCTGGTGTTGTTGTCAGGGTGTGTTTTAAACATATCGAAGTGTTTCAATGAGGCGGTGAGAGCTGCTTCTTGGCTTGACAGTTTTACCGTCCCTCCACCACTTCTGTCTAATTGTTGGCTGACAGATTTGATGTTGTTGTTGTTTTTGTTGCTGTTGTTGTTACTGTTGTTGTTGGTGGTGGTGATAGCAGCAGGCAGGCAGCCTTCACCTGCTACTAGTGTTGTGGAAGGTGATATTAACAGCCCATCTCCACAATTCTCTGATGTGTTTTTTGTGAAGATGAGATCAAAGAATTTGGCCATTTTGGCTATATTCAAAATTCCGGTAGAAATTTTGTGGAATTTCTCCATTTTTCGCCCTGATGGGGTTATTATTTGGGGTTGCTACCACCTACAAAGTGTAGGGTGGCAGCTTATCTACAAAATGGTGTAAGAATGTAGATTCAGTTCATGCAATTTCCAATGAAATTAAAACATTTACTCACCAGCGCGTTTTCCACGTGTTAGACAGAATCCGAGATAGTAGACAGATAGATAAATAGATAGATAGATAGATAGATAGATAGATAGATAGATAGATAGATAGATAGATAGATAGATAGATAGATAAGTTTCTATTTATTTGCGACGAGGGCACAAAAGAAGGGGACAAACACAAGGGGGGGGGGGGGTACATAAAGGAACGAGTAAAAAACAAATAACAAATATGAAATTAAAAATACAGTCCTCAATAAGGAGGAGGCGTTTTGGGGGTTACACACACCCCCGAAAAAGTGTGCAACACTTTTTCTTAGGAGTACAGACAGGGGTGCTCCTTTGCAATTCCACCTTTCCACCTACAGGCTGATAAAGAGAGAAGGCCCATTCACACGGGCCATTCTCGCCACTTTCACCCACCTTTCATAAAACTTGCTAGGGTAGAGCACCTCTCTCTCCATTCTGATCCTTCTCTTAAAATGGTATTTAAAGAAAAGGACCAGTTGTTGGCCGGAGAGAAAGGTATCCGACCTCAGCCCTTTCAAACGTGTCCACCATACCACCTCTTTCACCATGGCTATTACACAGAGGAAGACCGCCTCTCCTTCATTTTTGAAGGGGGGGGAGGCGGCTTGATCGTTACAATGGACTCAGTGAGCAACCGGATTGGTCCCACCCGTGACAGCAATCGTTCGACATAGCCCCACAGATCGGCAACGCCCGAGCAGTGTACCAATGCGGTTTCCTCGTCGCGCACGCATCTGGGACAGATTTTTTTCGAGGGGTCCCTACTCGGGCGCCCGTGTCTGTAGAGCTTTTCTCGAACGGGTAGCGCCCCTCGGTAACACTGCCAGGCCAGGGATCTCTGGAAGTTGTACATAAGTCTCGGGCCAAATGTCCTCCCGAATAGGCTGGCCAGTTTGTCTTCCTCCATGCCTAGGGCTTGTCCGAGGGCTCGTCGCACCTACTAACCAGCAACCCTTTATAGAATGACGAGGTGGAGTCTCCACCGATCGCCGTGTCCGCCTGCCAGAGAGCCGTGAGCACCTGGGGACACTCGGTGTGCCAGCCGCCCAGTTTTCTCGGTCTTTGCTTGACCCAGGACTGCAGCTCGGTGAGGAATACCTGGAGGTGCCGTAGCCTTAATGCATGATTACGCATCAGCAGCCACGGCATCCCAGCCCTCCTTTCGAAGGGTGTTGACAGCAGATGGATCTCCTCACCAAAGGAGCCCGCTTCTTCCAAAGGAATTGGATGATTGGAAGAGTGTGCGCTCCATTTTGGCGAGCGTTTCCCTTGGGCAAGGAACGACGGTCAGGCGATAATAGATGACGGACGCTATATAAGCGTTCGCCCCCTCCGCCCGACCTTTCAGGGATAGTTTGCACTCAGCCCACTTCTGCGTCAGCGCAAACACCCTGTTCGATACCTCACCCCAGTTCTTCTCCACCTGGAGGTCTGGCCCGAACCAGACCCCGAGCAGCTTCACCGGACCCTCCGTCCAACGTCCGACGACTCCGTTGGAGGCCATCGGTTTGCCCCTCCACTCGCCGAGTTGCAAACCGACTGACTTGTCCCGGTTCAGCTTAGCCCTGTAAACGTTTCATATTCCTCCAGTAAGGTGCCGATGACCCCGATATCCGAGGCGCTTGACACCATTACTGTCACGTCATCGGCGTAGGCCGACACCGCTTTCCACAATCCCGGTTCCAAAGGATGCCCTGTAACAACTCCAACTTCCGCAGCAGTGGCTCTAGGGCCAATACATACAGAAGGGAGGAGAGAGGGCATCCCTGTCGGATGGGCCGCGTGATTTCGAACGGCTCCGAGAGGTAGCCGTTCACCTTGACCCTAGAGCAGATTCGGCTGCTGTGCATGGCAGTGATCCAGCCCCTGAAAACGGGTCCGAAACCTGCCGCTACTAGCACCGCATCCAGGTAACGATGGTCGACCCTATCGAACGCCTTAGATTGATCCAAGTTGATCAGGGCCCCACCAAAGCCGGGTTCATTACCAACCCTCTTTATGATGTATCGCATGAGATGGAGGTTGTCGTGAATTGACCTGGACGGGATGGCGCATGTCTGCGCATCTCCCACCAGGTTGCCCACAACAAGCGCCAACCTCTTTGCTAACACCTTGGCCAAAATCTTTAATTCTGCATTTAGCAGTGTTATGGGCCTAAAATTACTTATTTCATCCCCCTTGTTCTCGTCCTTCCTCACTAGCGAGACTAGGCTCTTGGTCACAGAACAGGGAATTCTCCCGTTCTGTTGTCAGTTGCAATAGACCGCTTCGAGGAGATCGAAGAACAAGTCCGGCATACTTAAATACAGTTCGTATGGAAGACCATCGAGGCCCGGAGATTTGCGTCTGCCGCATTGGCTCAGCACGTCCCCTATCTCAGCAGCTGAGATTGGCCTCTCGCAGGACTTCGCCTCCTCGTCCGAAAGACGCGGCAGGCCGTTGAGGTATGGACCGAGGTCCACATCTCCATCCGGCCCCTCATCCCTTCCGAACAATCGGGCAAAGTGCCTTTGAAAGGCCTCGCACATCTGCTTAGGTTCAAGGATCACCCGTCCATCCTGGTCTCGCAAAGACCGGATAGTGGATCTAATCCCACTTTTGGCTTCTGTCACGCGGGCCCAGCTAACAGCTTTGGTCACCTCGTTTCCCAGAGCACGTATTTTGCTTCGGACAACGCAGCCTTCGTGTTTCGCGTCGAAGAACTGGCTACGTCGCCGCTTCTAATTGCCTCTTCTACACTATCTACCAACTCCCTTTCCTTCCTATTTCTATCTGAGGCTAACTCCTTACTAACTCCTATTGAAGCTACTCTAATCTCTCTTTTGAGAGAGCCCCACCACCTGCTGTTGACGATGGCACCCGTCAACCGCTCCTTAACTAAAGTACTAATCAGGTTCCTGTAAGCTTTACTTGCCGGTAAGGACAAGTTGAGCTTCCAGTAACCGGGTCCCTGTCTATGCGTTCTATCAAGGTTGACCATGGAGGTCACTAACTTATGGTTTGAATAGCCAGGCATGAGCATTTTTTGACAACTTAAAAAGTTCCTATCCTTATTTCTAACTAAGAACCTATCTAGGTACGATCTAGATTGACCGCTGTGGTTTCTCCAAGTCCAGGTTGGCACAGTTGGAAAACCTAGTCGATATATATCGGCCAGGTCGAATCGGCCGATTAACCCCTTGAGGCTGTTACAACCCTCTCTATCAGGACATGCCCCTACATAGTCCCAACGTGCATCTAGGATACCATTCCAGTCCCCCACTAAAAGCAAGAAGCCGGACGTCCCTAGAAAAGTCTCCAGACGATGGAAGAAGTCCGGCCGCGTTGACCCAAAAGGGCCGTAGACGGCGACCAGCCTAAAAGCTCCGCCTTCACTATTGCCAAGGTCCAGAACCACTAGTCGACCCTCCGGCTCCAAGTGTACCGTCTGTGTAGCGAGACCCAGATGTTTTTTGCAGCAGAACGACAACCCCACCCCCACCTCTGTGCTGATAGAGAGATGCGTCAATCTCAAAGTCATCAAAGGTGGGGGCCAGCTGTCGCACGCTGCTGATCCGGGCCTCGCAAATAACCATCACATTTATACATCGAGACCTGAGGTCATTTAGAAGCATTGCTTGCTTCCAAGGTGAGTCCAGGCCACGCGCATTTAGACAACATATTCTCAACACAGCCATGTTGGTTGTAAAGAGAAAAGGCACTTACCTCTCTGCGTCCCGAGGACCGGGCCGCACAATTTCCATGGGGGTGGGGAGGTTGTGAAAGTCTAGGGGCATCAGTGTGTGTTGGGGTTGGGGTGTTTTGAGTTGTGTGGGTGTCTGGGGGGAGATTTTTTAGGAGGACACGGTTAATGGGTCTGACGCAGGGGGGCCCCACGTCCTCTTTAAAAGTGTCTTTTAACGTTTTGTAAATGTCCATTGGGGCTTTTATCATTTTTAGATGGGGAAGCCCCGTTGCTTGTGCGAAATTCGAACCTTCGGTTTTTATTAAGTTGTTATTATAATAACGTTTAACAGTTTTTTGTTTATTGTATTTATGTAAGTGTTGGCATATTTTTCTTTTTGAGTGATGTTTTTTGTTTGCTGTTGTGTGTTTTTTTTTTTGTTGACGTCTGTGTTGTGTATTGGAGAGGGGTTGTTTGTATTTGTGTTCCTGTGGTGTGTTTTCTTTTTTTTTCTTTTAACTTTATGAAAGTGTTCCTCCCCCCTCGTCTGACGACGAAAGGGGGTCGTCTTCCGTATTCGAGGGGAGGGGTTCATTTTCGGCCCGTGTTTGTGGTGTGGGTGTTATTGTATTTGTTTTCTGTGTGGGGGGGATGGGGGGATTGTTTTCAGTTGTGTTTTAACTTGTGGTGTTAGTTGTTTTTGCGGTGGTGGTGGAGGTTGTGTTGGTAGTGTTGTAGTTATTGGTGTGGGCAAAATCGGTGTTTTTTTTTGTTTGCTTGGGACCAGGCAGCCCTCAGGTGACCTCTGCCACCACAGAGGTAACAAGCGGGTCGTCTACCCTCCACTATGATGTGGAAGTAGGCAAGCCCATCCAGCAATATGCGGTCGGGGATCCTAGCAATTCGTTCTAGCTGCATTTGCACCAGAACTTGCAGGCTAGTTCCACCGAACACGTTGCTGGAAGACTTACCTACCGAAATTACTGCATCCTCTTTCAAGTCGAAGAGGCCACACAGTACCGCCCAGAAATCAATATTTGGATCGATACTGTGTATGGTCAATCTTTGTGTTCTTCTTCCCAAATAAGTGGGGAAGAAGGTAAATAAGGGGGACACAATTGGGGCCAGGGAATGTTTTTCGGCCGTCAATTTATCTTTCATTCGGATGGATAGACACCCGTAGAGTCTATCTTTCCGAATGAATACAATGTTTTTCAGATGATCTTTTAAAGTCAGTTCAATCTCTGTCTGTGTCAGTTCTACTGGCTTACGGGTTTTGTTTGATATTGTCCTATAAATAATAGTTTTTAAGCTATTTTCCTTTTTTAGCTCTGGGGGAGAATTTAAAGAAAATAGACCATTCTCCTCCAAAGTTATATACTTCCGTGCATTTTCCATTTTCTGGGCCATATTTGAAATGTCAATAGGTTCATACACAGTGGTTTTTTTGGTAGTTTGCGCGAACGTCATTTTGTTCGCCCCCTCTTTGTTTAGATTTGTCGAAATGAGGTTGTTTTCTTGTTTTTTGTTGTTACAATTATCATTTTTTGTTGTGTTTGTGTTATTTATGTTGGTGTATGCTTTCACATTTTTTTTCCCGTTGGGGGTTAGACTCTATTTCTTCAAAAAGTTCACTTATATTTTCAGTATCCGAGAGACTTGTAGTCACAGCTACTACTTCTCTTTCACCTTTTCTGGTGGGCGTGCACCGTGAAAAGTCGAAACGGCATCCATTAATTTTGGCAATTTCTCCGAGTCAATTTTTTTCACATTTTTTTCATTAGGGTTAGGCTCCATGTTTTCAATGTTTCTAATAATCATTATTCTTTCAGTAGGGAGGCTTGTTGCCCCCGCTACCCGCTCTCCTTCAGTTTGTTTAGTGGGCGTGTCATCGTTACCTGTGGTAATGGCTTCCATTACCACTAGCGTAGAGACAATCACAAAATTTTTAGGATGAAAAATTTCACCCTATAAAGGGTAAAATAAATTAACCCTAATGTCCGAAGACCCAGGCAAGGGGGTTAATTAACACAATAACGCAAGAGTACAGACAAACACTTACTGTTAACACGTAATATATTCAATAATCGAGGTGCCGATGTGAAGAACGTCTATACCATCCGGAGATAGATAGATAAATGGATGGATGAATGGATGGATGGGTAGATAGATAGATAGTTTCTAATTCATGTCTCAGTACAACACATACATTTTTTTTTTCATTTCCAATAATTATACTATTGATTAATCAAACAGTTTAAGACTAGTGATCCAAGTTCGCAATTCAGTTTCGATTTCCGATCAATACCAATCCATTTCAATTAAGACGTTTATGCCACTGATAAAAGCATAAAGATTATAGGATTTCGTCACTTCCTCTCATATACTGACGACCTCATGTCTAATTAATAAATCGATATGTTAACATTCTTTGTGAACGAATTTCTTATATTGCATGTATCGGAATTCTTTTATAACACTGCATTAACTTCAACATGGAAATTCCACCATCATGCACACCTACATGCATATTTAGTTTCCTGTAACTTTGAAAGAAATAACAGAGTTAGGCATTGTAACTCTAAAATGCATGCATATACATATGCATATATATGCATATACATGTATATACATGCATATACATGTATATACGTGTGCATATACAGCATATACGTGCATATATATGCATATACATGCATATACTTGTGCATATACATGTACGTAAATATTTGTTTAGAAGGCAGCGGCGCATGTTGTATATTCTTAAACTTAACAGCCCTATGCTCTGGTTATATAAACATTGTAGATCATGATATATATATATATATATATATATATATATATATATATATATATATACAGAGAGAGAGAGAGAGAGAGAGAGAGAGAGAGAGAGAGAGAGAGAGAGATAACGAAGGAATTGTGGTAAGCAACCAGATGGACCATAACGCACCAAAGTACTCAATACTTATGGTAGTAGAGTGGGTAATAGGAACAAGTCCAGAAATAACCGTCGAAGCGGCTTGAGCTCGGCCGTCGGGGTCATATTTGTTCCTATATATATAGATATATAGATATAGATATATATACATATATAATATAATTGTTTCTACTTTTGGCACAAGGCCAGCAACTACCCAGTGAAATTACTGGTACTTTATTTTATCGACCCCGTAAGGATGAAAGGCAAAGTTAACCTCGGCGGGATTTGAACTCAGAATGGCAAGGGCCGTAACTATGCGTCAAAGCATGGCGTCCGACCCTCTACCGATACTGCCAATCCAATATATAATATAATATACATATATACGTATATGTATGTAAGTAAGTAGTTATGTAGGTATATAAATACATGATTGTGTGTGTGTGTGACATATGTACTGTATATGTATGTATACATACATATATATGCATACACTTATATATAGACATACGCATACACACACACACACATATATATATATATATACGATATTAATAAATGGAAACTATATTTATAAAACCATATTTATTTCATTATACATATTTCAGGGATACCAAATTAAATTATGGTATGCCTTCATCAGACAAAATACAATATATAACAGTTTTACAAATAAGCTTTGACGTACCCTTTTAAAATGCAACCATTATTTTTGGAAGCCATCTGGATAGTGATTTGTTTATATTATTTTAATAAGTCTTAGTGTTAAGGACAATTAGAAAAAGACGGAGAGAAAGGAAAAGACGGAGAGAGAGAAAAAAGAAAAAGAAAAAAACGTGGGGAAATATCGGAGAGAGAGAAATGCATGGAGAAAAAAGAGAGAGAGATAAATAAAGACAGGAGGAAAGAAAGAAAAAAAGAAAAAAGAAAAAAGGAAGAAATAAGAAAAACAGAGGAAAGCAACAGAGAGATATCAAGTCATCAGACAGATAGAAAAACTCAAGAGAGAGAAATAATATATAGAGAGAGGGGGAGATAATGAAAACTTTACGTCATGTCATATTAAGTTGAGTTAACAATTTATATGAAATGAATAATAAAAATATAAATATTAATATTCATGAATGGGACATAAATATATAATATGAGAAATTAAACATTGTTTAATAATTGTTTCTACTTTAGGCACAAGGCCAGCAATTACTCAGTGCATTACTGGTACTTTATTTTATGTAATAATTGTTTCTACTTTAGGCACAAGGCCAGCAATTACCCAGTGCATTACTGGTACTTTATTTTATCGACCCCGTAAGGATGAAAGGCAAAGTCAACCTCGGCGGGATTGACTTTGCCTTTCATCCTTACGGGGTCGATAAACATTGTTTAATAATGATTATATGTTTAGTTTAAAACTTGAGATCAATACACTAAAATTTGAGAAACCACTATCTTACGGCAAAGATAGACAAATATATATATATATATATATATACACACGTCCTGAAAATAGAAATTATATCTACTCAGGTCTACAATATAGACATACAAAACGCAAATGATTTCTCTTAATCACTGCTATACATTCCTTGTGTTATAAAAAGTTCACAGTATATATACATAAATATATACGATTAACATTCATGCCTTCATATATACGATTACCATTCATGCATTTAACATTCTGTTAAAATTATGCATATCTGCAATCAAAACTGCGTGGGTAGGCATGCACACACATAACTCTCACCCACACACATACGTATACATATATATATATATACACATACATATGTATAAATAAATATTTGCGTGCGTCTTCACCAATTGTTAGACCGGCATCACTCATGTACAAGATATACAATCATAAAAAAACCTATAACACTTTTATATGCATGTTAATACACACATACACATCTGTATAGAGATAATCAAATATCAATATATTACTAAAGGATTATACTTTGGAAATATTATTATAACAATATAAATTTAAAATACCAAAGGATTATATTTTGGAAATACAATTATATCAGTATAGTCTAAAGGACAAACGAATTCTAGAGATATCAAAACATTAAATATCTTTAAAAACACTATAGAGTATCTTAAGTTAAAATATGTTCCATATATTTAGTATAGAAATTTATCCTACGTATATTTTAATCAAGATATTGAAAGGGTAGACTTATGAAAATTATGAGAAGCTATCAGAATCAAAACAAACCTCTGTTTTTCTTATTTCTTCCTTTTTTCTTTTTTCTTTTTTTCTTTCTTTCCTCCTGTCTTTATTTATCTCTCTCTCTTTTTTCTCCATGCATTTCTCTCTCTCCGATATTTCCCCACGTTTTTTTCTTTTTCTTTTTTCTCTCTCTCCGTTTTTTTTTCTTTCTCTCCGTCTTTTTCTAATTGTCCTTAACACTAAGACTTATTAAAATAATATAAACAATTCACTATCCAGATGGCTTCCAAAAATAATGGTTGCATTTTAAAAGGGTACGTCAAAGCTTATTGTAAAACTGTTATATATTGTATTTTGTCTGATGAAGGCATACCATAATTTAATTTGGTATCCCTGAAATATGTATAATGAAATAAATATGGTTTTATAAATATAGTTTCCATTTATTAATATCGTATATCTACTCCAAATACTTGTCGAGTGCTTTATATCAGTTATAAAAATATTTACTTGTTCTATCCCAACAATTTTAAATAGAACTTTTGCATATATATATATATATATATATAACGAAGGAAATGTGGTAAGGAACCAGGTGGACCATAACGCACCAAAGTACTCAATACTTAGGGTAGTAGAGTGGGTAATAGGAACCAGTAAGACCCCAACGGCTGAGCTCAAGCCGTTTCGACGGCTAATTCTGGACTGGAGTCTATATATATATATATATATATATATATATATATATATATATATATATATATATATATATATATATATATATATATACATGTGTTTGCGTGTGTATCGAAAACATTACACATGCAGATATGTGGTTCGTCAATCATAATTGTAGACTGATACAAATACATATATGTGTATATGTGAATGTATTTATATATATATATATATATATATATATATATATATATATATATATATATATATATATATATATATATATATATATATATTTAGAAACACACAGATACATGCGGACACACACATATATACATGAATGCATCCGCACCCAACTGTGAGTTAAGGGTGCCAACTTCACCGATGTTGCTCAATGAATGACTGGGACAGACCAATTCAGTTTGAACCAGACTGAACCAGTATCAGAGTTAAAAATACATTAAGAAGAGAGAAGAAACATTTAGATATAATTAGTAATAAAATGTATCATACCTAAACTGTTCCTAAATTCCTCGACTACGTAGTTTCGTGGCATAAACAAAAACAATATATCAAAGATATAGAGTCCTTGCGAGGTCTGCCGACTTATCAAGAGGATACCTCATTTTACTAGTCTCAAGAACGCGTCTACACGTCGTGTAGACGCGTTCTTGAGACTAGTAAAATGAGGTATCCTCTTGATAAGTCGGCAGACCTCGCAAGGACTCTATATCTTTGATATATTGTTTTTGTTTATGCCACGAAACTACGTAGTCGAGGAATTTAGGAACAGTTTAGGTATGATACATTTTATTACTAATTATATCTAAATGTTTCTTCTCTCTTCGTAATGTATTTTTAACTCTGATACTGGTTCAGTCTGGTTCAAACTGAATTGGTCTGTCCCAGTCATTCATTGAGCAACATCGGTGAAGTTGGCACCCTTAACTCACAGTTGGGTGCGGATGCATTCATGTATATATGTGTGTGTCCGCATGTATCTGTGTGTTTCTAAATATATTAATAACTCCCTCTGGTCGAGCAATCTTTGAAGTGTGGGGACAACTGGAAAGCTTCCATTACTCATACTTCTCGCCTTCTTCACTACCTCTTCTACGGCCTCGATATGAATACCCCTCCGCCTCCGTGGTATTTTCTTCGTGGTTATAAGAGGCTTAGCTCTGTTTCTCGACCGTTATATCGCGTGACTATCTCCCCCTCCGCCTTTTGGGATTCTTTCTCACGTCGTGTAGACGCGTTCTTGAGACTAGTAAAATGAGGTATCCTCTTGATAAGTCGGCAGACCTCGCAAGGACTCTATATCTTTGATATATTGTTTTTTGTTTATGCCACGAAACTACGTAGTCGAGGAATTTAGGAACAGTTTAGGTATGATACATTTTATTACTAATTATATCTAAATGTTTCTTCTCTCTTCATAATGTATATATATATATATATATATATATATATATATAATTTGCACACGTCACTGGACAGAATTGCTTCCACATCATTCATTCTCATTTCGGGTACAATTTTGAATAGCGCCAGTTCGTAATTCGAACTCAGGAATTTTATATTCTGCGAGTGAAAAGAACCTTCTGGCTCGAAACCGTTTCGGTAAAGGTAACCATAGTAAGTACAGTGAATTTTTTGAAATTTATTTTGAAACTTTCTCTTATTTGCTAAACCTTGATTATGTATGTTCTGGCTCGTTAATTTATTAACCTGCAATAGAACCACATTGGCATATGGTTGGATAATACATGTGTCCCTATACGTTTTTTGCGTGTAGGGATATATAATTTATAAATAAATAAATATATATATATATATATATATATATATATATATATATATATAATATGAATTTCAATAACAAAATAGCTATTTCTACATTGAAATAATATTTTTTTGGCATTTTGCAATATCATTTTTGCATATCCCAATATCTTTTGATCCATCCTTTATAATATATTTCATGTTTTCATCCTTTGTTTAATATCAGTGAAACATTTTGTTATTTTTTAATATTTCTAGCTATTCAAGTTTAGTCGATATATAAAGTAATGTATGTATGTATGTATGTATGTATGTATGTATGTATGTATGTATGTATGTATGTATGTATGTATGTATGTATGTATTATGTCAGGTCACCAGTTAGTGCTACTGGTAACATGTATTCCAGTACAACCTGTCCTATGGTCGGGTCGTTGGCGACTAAACTGGCAACCCCACCAAGGTTTCTTGGTGAGGAGGGTGACTTTGGACATCCTGCAGGACTAAAAACAAAACCTGTCAAAGGGCAAAGGAGCTCTTAAGAGTCAATGGCCATCCAAAATCACCGGGAGAGATGAACCCTTAGCCTTTGTCAAGGCAGAATTCTAGGAGAAGGAAAACTCTGATATAACACCTGCAACCCTGATGGTATCCAATGATGACTTGTTATTCTTTTTGGTAAATATCATCTTGGTTAAGAGAGTGGGACTGGTTTAGTGCAGTGCCTTTGCTCACTATAAAAGCTTCACGGCACAGGCATTGCTTTATATCTGGAGATCTCTCTGCACTTGTCGTCACATGCTGCAATGGGCCCAGCACTACGTGTCAATAATTGTCACAGGTGTAGTGTTTGTACCAGAGTTTTCAAGTCGCTGGCCGGACTAAAAATTCACACTTGTTTAGCGCATCGGTAAGGGTTCTCCTACATGGATATAAAGTAGTGGCCGTACTCGAAAACGAGTTGGCAGCCACGATGTATGTATGTATGTATGTATGTATGTATGTATGTATGTATGTATGTATGGATGGATGTATGTATGTTCTTCTGGTTTTATAATTTCACGAAGTTTTACCAATAGAGAGAGATTCGGTTTCTAATATAGACACAAGTCTCTCTCATTGGAATTTACAAAACATCAACTAGGTAGATATGTATGCATGCATGTGTAGATATGGGTGTTATTGTATGTGTGTATGTGTATGTTTTGAGTTGTATGTGTGAATGTCTATATGCTTTGTATCTGTACATGTGTATATGCAGTTATTAGATGCAAAATCTTTGGAATGTTTTACATATTTTTACTGTTCCATTAATGGATTGTACTAGTTGTGTTCTTTCTGATCCTTTGAAGTCTAGCTTCTCAAGATTTGTATTGAAGCAGTTACTAACATATCCCAGTGCCCCAATAATCACAGGCATAAATCTGAAGGTGTGATCAGGGTGGAGTGTCTGCAGATTTCTCATCAGTTCTGCATAAATATTCTCCTTTTCACTAATCTTTGATATTATATTGGCATCTGCTGCGCAGCTAATTTCTACTACTGTGGATGCTTTCTTCTCCCTGTCCCATATCATAATATCTGGTCTGTTATGCCTGCATTTTATTGGGGTTTTTACTGGAACATTCCACCAGTACTCTTTCATATTATGTACATGGATGTCTTCCACATTGCTGTAGCTTTTAATGTGTTTATTATCGGGGCTATCTTTTTTACGAACTGCATTGTACAGTCTTTTGGCCACTACATCATGCCTCATAGATAGATAGTACCGCGATGACATCTTTGGACAGCTGCTGATGACATGGGTGATATCCTCGATGTTAGTTCTGCAGAGTCTGCACTTGTTATCACATCTAGGTGTTTTGCCTGCGTCCCTATCTCTTTTGTGAATCAGGTATTATGCGCTAATCTCCTGTTCTTGGATTGCAAAAGCGTAGCCTTCAAAGTGGGAGCCAATATAGCGGTTGTTGGTCCAAGATAGACTAGTTTCCTTAGCTATATTACTCTCACTCTGGAGCTTCCTGGCAACATATCCATGCATGATTTTTTGGTGATAGACATGCAGTTTTTCATCCATGGATTCACTGCGATACTGCTGAGCGACATCCCTGGATGTGAGTTTTTGATTATCACACAAGGAATATCTCTCAAGGAGTTCCTTGCCAACTCTCATGATCTTATCTGTTTCATGCAGATAGACTTGCTCGAGAAGCGGGCTCCTACGCTTCGAGGTTCGTAGATGTTGTCGGAGAGATATGATGCGACATTCAAATGTTGTCTGGACTGATGTTAGACCTCTGCCTCCCTGCTTACGTCTCAAGTAAAGGCGGTCTATGTCACTGTTGTTGTGGAAGTTTCCGGTGTTGTTCAGTATTTTCCGAGTTCCAACATCAACTGCTCGGATTTCGTCTATCGTCCAATTGAGTATTCCAAACGTTGGTGTTAGGACAGGCACAGCAAACACATTGTGAGCCACTGTTTTGTTTTGCGCAGAGAGTTCTGATGACCAGATCTTTCTTAATCGGGTGTAGTATTCCCTGGTTACGCGTTCTTTATTACAGATACCGTTATAGGATATGTTCTCATCTATCACCAGGTATCTGTAGCAGTCCTCATCAGATATCGGTGAAACAGTTAGACCATTGATGACAATGTTGCTAGATTGGGTTGTTGTTTTTCCCCGCTTTACAGTCATGTATGAGCATTTATCTTGGCCAAACTCCATTCCTATATCCTTTGAGAACGTTGTAACCAGGTCAAGATTTTTCTTCATCCCATCCATGTTGTTGGCATAGAGTTTCAGATCGTCCACAAAGAAGTTATGGGTTAGGTTCGT
The DNA here is from genome assembly GCA_964016885.1 of Eledone cirrhosa. NCBI lineage: Eukaryota > Metazoa > Mollusca > Cephalopoda > Octopoda > Eledonidae > Eledone > Eledone cirrhosa. Next base: position 46,333,675 of record OZ024741.1, read on the forward strand.
ATTTCTGTCCTCCTGTGAGCCAATGATGTATCCCTCACATTTTTTTAGCAGAAAAGACAAGGGGTTTAATGACAATATGAACAATATCACAGAGAGACTGTCCTCCTGAAATATACCCCTGCAATATTTTATTTTATCAGTGAAAATAGAGTCCTCCCTCTCTGTTTTAACCTTAGGATAGTAGTCCAAGAAGAAGACGGCTTCTCTATGGCTCTGACAATAATGTCTGGGACTTTAGCAAGTTGGAGGGCCTCTATCACCCAAGAGTGGGGAACAGAATCGAAAGCCTTCTTGTAGTCCAGACAGACTGTAGTCATATTCCTCCTAAGTTGTCGCACCTACGACATCGCAGTTTTGTTGATTAAGAGTTGATCAGCACATCCCCAAACCTCTTTCTTTCCAGCTGCTTGTTCATCTGTGATGATGTTATTATTTTCACAGTGATCTTGGAGGAATAGGTTCAGGCAGGCTGTATGCTTCTTATGTATGTATGCATGTATGTATGCATGCATGTATGTATGTATATATATTTATGTATATATATATATATATATATATATATACATATATATATATAAATACATATATACATGCATGCATACATACATACATACATACATACATACATACATACATACATACATACATACATACATACATACATGCATACATACATACATACATACATACATACATACATACATACATACATACATACATACATACATACATACATACATACATACATACATAGAACACCACCAAAAATACCATCATAGATAACTAAAATAGAAAAAAAGAATGCTGACCTACGAAAAGACATAGGACATGTGACAATGCTCCTTACATGCAAACAAACACAAAAAAACCTCACTCCTCACCAACAAAGAGTGAAAAATGAAATAGAGACGATGTTTGGTAACAGTAGAACCAGAACTCTCCAATATAAGCTGATCACCCTCAAACAAGAATTGAGAGCTGTTAGGGAAAAACGTCGATACCTGAAGAAGGTAGATGAGAGAAAAATGCTTAATAAACGATTCAGACGAAACCAAACATCAATCTATAGAGATATGAAGGGCAAAATAATAAGTGTCACTGAGGCCCCATCCCAGAAAGACATAGATTCCTTTTGGAGAAAAATATGGGGTGAAAAGAAGAATTTCAACCAAGATGCAGTGTGGCTAAGAGAAATCCGAAAGAACTATTGCTCCTACACTACAACAAAAACATACGAAATAAGTGAGGGTACTCTTGAGACTGTGATAGGAAAACTCAAGATAAAAAAACACCAGGAAGAGACATGATTGTCGGCTACTGGTACAAAAAAACTGATATTCTATCGGAGGTATCTTACTGACCTCTACCAACAAGTTCTTAAGGGAGATACACTTATACCAGAATGGTTGACATTAGCACAAACGTTACTGGTCTCCAAGAACAAAGACACCCACTTGGCAAAAGACTACCGACCCATTGCATGCCAGAACCTGATGTATAAGATGTATACAGCCTGCCTGAACCTATTCCTCCAAGATCACTGTGAAAATAATAACATCATCACAGATGAACAAGCAGCTGGAAAGAAAAGGGTTTGGGGATGTGCTGAACAACTCCTGATCAACAAAACTGCGATGTCGAAGGTGCGACAACTTAGGAGGAATATGACTACAGTCTGGCTGGACTACAAGAAAGCTTTCGATTCTGTTCCCCACTCTTGGGTGATAGAGGCCCTCCAACTTGCTAAAGTACCAGACATTATTGTCAGAACCATAGAGAGGCTGTCTTCTTCTTGGGCTACTATCCTAAGGTTAATGACAGAGAGGGAGGACTCTATTTTCACTGATAAAATAAAATATTGCAGGGGTATATTTCAGGGGGACAGTCTCTCTGTGATATTGTTCATATTGTCATTAAACCCCTTGTCTTTTCTGCTAAAAAAATGTGAGGGATACATCATTGGCTCACAGGAGCACAGAAATACGAACCTAACCCATAACTTCTTTGTGAACGATCTGAAACTCTATGCCAACAACATGGATGGGATGAAGAAAAATCTTGACCTGGTTACAACGTTCTCAAAGGATATAGGAATGGAGTTTGGCCAAGATAAATGCTCATACATGACTGTAAAGCGGGGAAAAACAACAACCCAATCTAGCAACATTGTCATCAATGGTCTAACTGTTTCACCGATATCTGATGAGGACTGCTACAGATACCTGGTGATAGATGAGAACATATCCTATAATGGTATCTGTAATAAAGAACGCGTAACCAGGGAATATTACACCCGATTAAGAAAGATCTGGTCATCAGAACTCTCTGCGCAAAACAAAACAGTGGCTCACAATGTGTTTGCTGTGCCTATCCAAACACCAACGTTTGGAATACTCAATTGGACGATAGACGAAATTCGAGCAGTTGATGTTGGAACTCGAAAAATACTGAACAACACCGGAAACTTCCACAACAACAGTGACATAGACCGCCTTTACTTGAAACGTAAGCAGGGAGGCAGAGGCCTAACATCAGTCCAGACAACATTTGAATGTCGCATCATATCTCTCCGACAACATCTACGAACCTCGAAGCGTAGGAGCCCGCTTCTCGAGCAAGTCTATCTGCATGAAACAGATAAGATCATGAGAGTTGGGAAGGAACTCCTTGGGAGATATTCCCTGTGTGATAATCAAAAACTCACATCCAGGGATGTCGCTCAGCAGTATCGCAGTGAATCCATGGATGAAAAACTGCATGCCTATCAGCAAAAAATCATGCATGGATATGTTGCCAGGAAGCTCCAGAGTGAGAGTAATATAGATAAGGAAAGTAGTCTATCTTGGACCAACAACCGCTATATTGGCTCCCACTTTGAAGGATACGCTTTTGCAATCCAAGAACAGGAGATTAGCACGAAATACCTGATTCAAAAAAGAGATAGGGATGCAGGCAAAACACCTAGATGTGATAACAAGTGCAGACTCCTCAGAACTAACATCGAGGATATCACCCATGTCATCAGCAGCTCTCCAAAGATGTCATCGCGGTACTATCTACCTATGAGGCATGATGTAGTGGCCAAAACACTGTACAAGGCAGTTCGTAAAAATGATAGCCCCGATAATAAACACATTAAAAGCTACAACAATGTGGAAGACATCTATGTACATAATATGAAAGAGTACTGGTGGAATGTTCCAGTAAAAACCCCAATAAAATGCAGGCATAACAGACCAGATATTATGATATGGGACAGGGAGAAAAAAACATACACAGTAGTGGAAATTAGCTGCCCAGAAGATGCCAATATAATATCAAAGATTAGTGAAAAGGAGAATATTCATGCAGAACTGATGAGAAATCTGCAGATACCCCACCCTGATTACACCTTCAGATTTATGTCTGTGATTATTGGGGCACTGGGGTGTGTTAGTAACTGCCTCAATACAAATCTTGAGAAGCTAGGCTTCACAGGAACAGAAATAACACAACTAGTTAGGAAACTACAAGTAC
>OZ024741.1:46359690-46369690 GCA_964016885.1 Eledone cirrhosa
TGTGGTTTTGGTTATTCGTGATAAAAATATTTTGATTAATTGATTTTTATTTTTCAATCAGTTTCTTTTTAATAATCCAGATTGTTTACATACCTGCTTAAAAATCACATTTCCCATGAGAAGGTTGTCAAATTTTCAATCTTAACAAATTTTAGCTTTCATTTCAAAAAGTGATATAAAGTATATATTTTTTTTTAATTTTCAAAAATGTAACTGTTATTTCAAGAACTTGTTTTGTTTCATATTTTTTTTTCTAACTATATTTTCTCACTGTGTCTTCCTCTGTATATATATATATATATATATATATATCAGCGTATATATGTATATATGTCTCACTTATTAGAATTTATAAAACGTAAGCAAGTTATCATTCCAAGTAAACATACTTGAAATAAAGTGTAATGTTTTGAAAGTTCCAGTAATATCTTTTGCATTGTTCTCAAACATTGATTTTACGCGTTCCTTCTGAGAAGTTTATCTAAAATAATGAAGTTCAGTGTAAACATTGCGAAACAAAATACTTTAAAGAGTAAATCAAAGATATTAAATGAATGCCCAGAGGAATCTATCTTTCTTTCTCTCTCTCTCTCTCTCTCTCTCTCTCTCTCTCCCCTCTTTTCGTTTTTCTGTCTATATATATATATGTGTGTATGTGTGTGTGTATGTACGTATGTATATATATATATATATATATATATATATATATATATATGCATATATTATATATGTGTGTGTGTGAGTGTGTGTGGGTATGCATATACATATATATATACATTTATATAGATGTATATATATATATATATATATATATATATATATATAGATGTATATATATATATATATATATATATATATATATATGTATGTGTGTGTATACATATATAAATATGTGCATACACACACATATACATACAAGCACACACAGACACATATATTTATAGACACAAAAGGGAAGAGAGAGAGCATAGAATAGACTACTTTACTGAGTTCGTACTCATCCTCTGTGCTCAGAGTTCAAATTTCACCGAGCTCAACCTGTCATCCTTTTCTGATCGATAAATATAATTGTTTCTACATTTGGCACAAGGCCAGTAATTATCCCAGTGTATTACTGGTACTTTATTTGATCGGCCCCGTAAGGATGAAAGGCAAAGTTAACCTCGGCGGGATTTGAACTCAGAATGACAAGGGCCGTAACTCTATGCGTCAAAGCATGGCGTCCGACCCTCTACCGATACTGCCAATCCATCGATAAATATAATACCAGTTTAATACTGAGATAGATCTTTCCACTCTTTCCCCTCGCTCTCTCCCTCTCTCTCCCTCTCTCTCCCTCTTTCCCCTCTACTCCCTCTATCTTCCTTTCTCTCTCCCTCTCTCCGTCTCTCCTCCTCTCTCACTCACTATCCATCACTCTCCCTCTCTCTCTTTTCTCTCTCCTCACTCTCTCGTTCTCTCCCTCTATCTTCCTTTCTCTCTCCCTCTCTCACCCTCTATCTCCCTTTCTCTATCCCCATCCCCCCCCACTCTCTCTCTCTCTCCTATCTCTCTATGCGAAATCGATTGTGTTAAGACCAGGTAAACGATGCGCTTCACCAGGTTTAGTTGCCCTTCGATTTCGTCAGAAGATAGGGGCCCATGAATACATAACAACCTTAAACTGTTGGCAGCAAAGCCAATCTTTCACTGCAACACCACGATAGCACCAACGACACTAGATCTAACAACCAACTGATACAACTGAGCTTAAATATATACGTACCCAAGTAACAAATCTAGAAAACTCTCAAATACTTCAAACTTAACCATCTGCTCCATTAACGACCCCACCTAATACTAAAAGCACATGGTAGCAAACAAAATGTGAAAAAAGATTGAAACACTAGTTAGCCTGAAACTGGACCCCATGAGGCAAAGATCTGTATGAAAACATAGAGTGCAAATATGAGGTAAAGTCTACTAGTGACACATAAATATATCGGTGCAGCTGCAAAGAGTTTCAAAAAGCGCCTCTACATGCACATACATTTGTTTAAAAATAAAAACCAACCTTCAGGCATTAATCGAACTCCAAATGCATTTTACAACTTCTTTATTTTGTCTTGGATTGCTTCAGCATCTGAAAAGAGGATATTAACACTGAAATATAATGTTAAAATACACTGGGTAAAACATTACTTTGCTTTGTGTTGTTTTATTTGTCATTATTTTCCCTTCGTAGTTTCTACCGCATTGTACCGGCAATAAAAAAAAATGATCGGTTTTTTACTATATACATATATATATATATATATATATATATGTGTATATATATATATGTATATATATATATATGTATATATATATATATATATATATATATATATATATATCGGCATCAAAAGCTCCCATGACCAGTCGTCAGACAATTGGTTTTCATTTTAGCAAGAAACTCAAAGTAATGTGTCTGTAAAACTTTAAATTTCCAATAAATCAATCAAAACGCTTACCGACATTTACTACCCACTATTATTGTGGAATATTTCCTATCATATTTTTCCACTATACATGTATGTGTATGTATGTCTGTAAGTGTGCATATGTGTAAGCACCTATGTGTGCATATACATGTGTATCTGTCTGCATTTGTGTGAGTTGGTGCGTTACTTTACTTTCTAAACTTTCGCAATAACTGGTGTTTTACATGTTCACTCGTATATGATTTAATATCATTATTGTGAAAGTAGGGGTGATATCAATAATAAGATCATATTGTGAAACTTCTTTGAAATGTGATCTTCTAGATAATTGTGTTTTCAGATCAGATTTTTCTGCCCAATAAATTTATGGGCATCGACTAAATAAATTCGAAGAAAATAATAATAATAATAATAATAATAATAATAATAATAATAATAATAATAATAATAATAATAATAATAATAATAATAATAATAATAATAATAATAATAATAATAATAATAATAATAATAATAATAATAATGTGTTTCTGCTACCAATACCCACAAACGATAAATGTTGACGAATAAATACATGAGAAAATTACTACTTGTATATACTAAGTTATATTTTTTTTCACACTAGCAATATACGAACTTCGTTTTATATTTTTACATTTATGTTTGAGAAGTGAGCGCGAGGAAATAAACAAGCTTATGGTGTTTTGGAGCGTGAATGGAAAATAGTAAGATGAGTAATCAACAAATTTGAACGCCATTATGAAGTCTAGTGAGTCTTCATATATATATATATATATTATGTATGTGTGTGTGTGTGTGTGCGTCTGTGTGTGTGTGCATATGTGTGTGTGTGTGTATGTGTGTGTGTGTGTATGTGTGTGTGTGTGTGTGTGTGTGTGTGTGTGTGTGTGTGTGTGTGTGTGTGTGTGTGTGTGTGTGTGTGTGTGTGTGTGTGTGTGTGTGTGTGTGTGTGTTGTTAGTAGTTTCCTTTGTTAGTAGACACGTACAGCATTAAAGGATGCCGCCGGAATACAATTAGGCTTTTACGAAATTGTATATAATAATATAGGAAGACATTGAATGTATATCATTTATTTGATGTCCTCCGGTCATCTTTGTAATCGTTGTCATCAACATTCTGAATGAAGACATCGTATCAGGAAAACACTGCTATTATTATCTTTTCTATTATACTTATTTTTACTTTGGTAGGTTTCATGTCCATACTAATGCATAGATAGTATTTACGAAAATGGACGAATGTGTCTGATTTTATGAAATGTAAAAGATAAAGCTGGAAATTCACTTTGGTGAATGTCTTGGAATTAAATTGAATCAACCATTAGTGATAATCTTCAATATTCATTCTTTCACAACTTTAACAAGATTAGTTTTCAAAATTTGAATGGCAATTTTCAAGATGAATTTTTTTTATTTTTCTGTAGTATATTAAGATAATTTTTACTGCATGCGTAATGTCATTGATTTATGAAATCGTTGTAGTATATATGGATTTTGTAATTTATTCTTTTCAACTGGGTTTTTTTTTTCAGTATATAAAACATTTGTGAACGGGAACGTTGTTAGTTTTACGCTTCCAATAGGTCAATAACTCGTTCACTGTGTATATGAATTTTAATGGTTATCGTTTAACCTCTGTTTTTCTATGTTTGCATAGAATGGACGAAGCCGAAATTTACGAGGTTCGATTGAAAAGTTCATAGGCTAACCAAGATACTCTCATGAAATGACTTATTGTTCTACATAGCCCCTGGAAAGAAACAATGCTGTTATTAATAAGTAGGTTTGAAATTAATGCATGCAAGATTTCACAGCTCTTGCATTATAGAATGAACGAGGATGAAGATTACAAGGTTCGATTGAAATGTTCATAGGCTAACCAAGATACTCTCATGGAACCACCAAATGAGTTTATTTTTCAACATAGTCCCTGAAAAGAAACAATGCTGTTATTAATAAGAAGAGTTAAAATTAATGCATGCAAGATTTCATGGCTCTAACATCCCTCCTTCATAGTCAGTCAATGGACTTTTCAGCCGACCCTCGTATCTCAGCTTCATAAATGACTGAAAATATACGACTCCTCTGTCAGACAGGATAACTATCCATTGTACAGGTAACCTCCAGTTGCTTCAGTTACTCATTTATTTCAGGTGAGTGAATTGGAGCAACGTGGAACTGTCTTACAATGCGTTATATGGGAATCGACACCACGAAACTTACGATTGTAAACCCAACTCGCTAACCACCACCAGACAGTGCTCCTTATGTAATTACTTATATCTATAATACTTTCTACATTAATACTTCATTATCTTGTCTAGATAGGCATATGAAGTATAAAAAGATTTCATCTCTGAAGATGGAGTTAATAGTCCGAAAAATTATAATTATATGAACAATAATTCATTTTTAACATTTAGACATTTATTATATTGATTTAAAATAGCTCAGATATCTACTGTGACCAGGTCAATAAAACATATAACACAATGACTACGATTTTATTGATTCTATTACAGAATCTTTTTAATATGTCTCGGACCTACTTTTCTAATGTAATTTTTGCTGTTATAATTGTTTAAACCCACATAAATCCTGTTTGAGGAGACATATGAGGGTCGGCAGAAAAGTTCAATGGCTGACTATGAAGGAGGGATGTTAGAGCTGTGAATTCTTGCATGCATTAATTTCAACTCTTATTAATAACTGCCTTGTTCCTTTACAGGGACTATGTTGAAAAATAAACCTCATTTGTTCATTCCATGAGAGTAACTTGGTCAGCCTATGAAGGATTGATGCTAGAGCTGTGAAATCTTTCATACATTAATTTCAACTCTTCTTTTTCAACTCTTGTTTTTTCCAAGGACTATGTTGAAAAATAAACCTCATTTGTTCATTCCATGAGAGTAACTTGGTCAGCCTATGAAGGAGTGATGCTAGAGCTGTGAAATCTTGCATGCATTAATTTCAACTCTTCTTATTTTCAACTGACCCTCGTATGATCAAAAGCATAGAATGCAACAGAGACCTGTTAAATCAATATTAGAATTGACACTAAGGCTCTAGCTACGATTTCATTGAACTTACTGAAATGTTTTCAATTTGTGTTAGACTTATTCACAATAATATTTATGTTGTGGTTGTTATACTTGTTTAGCCCTCGGTAAACCATGTTTGAGAAAACATGTAATCAAAGGAGTTTCAAACTTTTCCATTTCGTCTTTTTGTCAGGCATAGTATAGGGCAAATCCTTCGTCGGTTTGGGGGGTGAGCAGTCAGTTGTTTGACCAATTAAACGTCCCACTCGTTAAATTCTGAATTCAATAAGTGCATAAAGAGAACTTTAGAAATTGTTAAAACTCAAAATTTAATGCATAAGTATTAATCAAATTGACAGTGGAGAGCACTGCAGTAATATATTCTTTAAAAGGGGGGGGGCGTCCAACAGAATTTTGGGAAACTCTGATATAGAGCAAATATGGTTAAAGTTAGGAGATATATAAAGAATCAAAAGAACGTCAAAGAATCTAAGGAGTAATTAGCTCATACCTTTTAAAGCAGCTAAGTGAATAGAAACTATGAAAACGTTACTATGGAAACCTACATAAATCATTTGAAATGACTCGAATGTGACTTTTTAAAACGATCGGTATAGAAGCCATGTTTGGTTTCTTGAGGCAATTAATATTTGTTTTAACGGTAAACTTTCTATTCGAGAAGGTAAATTGAATTTTAAGTGTATTAAGTGGCTTGTTACGACGTCAGTGTATCAATTGAGAGTAATGGAAGGATGACAAAGGACGGGGAGTTGGGAAGAGGGTTACAATCACTTCAGAAAAACACATTCAATAATATAAGTGTTATACTTCTATAGGTTTGCTGCTTTAATATATTGTGTGCTTTTATCAACACGAATACCCCTGTTAATATGCATACACTTCAGGCCGTAGACGATCAATTTTAGCATTAAATTGTTATATAAGTGATTTGCGACACTGAGCCCTCTTAGCTCGTGAATGCGAAATATCCAATAACAAAAATGTGTTTGGTTAGAAAATCAATACCGAATCGAATCCTATTAGAGATTCTTTGCTAAGCTATTTCAGAAACCACTTCGGAAGTTGGCTCGCATCCCATCTCTGCTTAATGACATAAAGGTCATCATTTTGCTGGAAATATCATCTATATATCTAAAACAGAGAATGTCTGTATGTCTGTCTGTCTGACTCCCTAAAATTCGAGAACCACCCAACCGACTTTTTTCAAACTTTACACATGCAATTGTTATAGTCCTGCGAGTGTTTTGAGCAACATAAATTTCAAATTTTCAATGCCCTACTGACCGCCGCATTAGGCGATTTAGCGATCTCTCTCTATAATTCTTAGTCTTTCTTTTTAGATAGATACATAGATATAACGTTGAGCCCTTATAATATCTGTCTGTGTGTCTAGCTGTCTGCATTATGACATTATGACGCTATATGTGTGTATATATAGTGTGTATATATATATATATATATATATATATATATATATATATATATATATATATATATATGCTCGGGATTTGCTCTAGGGTTCTTATATATTTGATATATATTTATCCTTATCGAGCCTTGTGAAATAAATACGTTTGTTTATATCTTGTTATTGTGTATGCAAAACTATCTGTACACGAATATATAATTATATATATTAAAATAACAGATTAAAGTTTAAGCAAAGAATCGCTGCTTTCACCCTTAACGGGATATTCTGAAACTAAAAAATCAATCTGTGAACGCAGAAGTAAATATTTTGAAAAATGTTACACATTATATATATATATATAATGTGTAACATTTTTCAAAATATTTACTTCTGCGTTCACAGATTGATTTTTTAGTTTCAGAATATCCCGTTAAGGGTGAAAGCAGCGATTCTTTGCTTAAACTTTAATCTGTTATTTTAATATATATAATTATATATTCGTGTACAGATAGTTTTGCATACACAATAACAAGATATAAACAAACGTATTTATTTCACAAGGCTCGATAAGGATAAATATATATCAAATATATAAGAACCCTAGAGCAAATCCCGAGCATCGCCGGGCTATTCTGGTAGTATTCTATTAAATCTAATATACCTCTAATTAGATTTGTCGATGTGAGTTCGTCTCGTTCACACAAACATTTTAAATATACATATATATGTGTGGAAACATATATTTATATGTACACACACACGCACACACACACACACATATATATATATATATATATATATATATATATATAACAAAGAAAGTGTGGTAAGGAATCAGGTTGGCCATAACACACCAGAGTACTAGATACTTAGGATAGGAGAGTGGGTAATAGGAAAAGAGTCAGGACTCCGACGGCTGAGCTCCGACCGTTTCGACAGCTAGATCCGAACGATCTAGCTGTCGAAACGGCCAGTGCTCAGCTGTCGGTGTCCTGACTTTTTTCCTATATATATATTTTTTTTTTTTAATATAGAAAAACTTCTACAGGACTAGAACTGTTTCATTCGTGAGAAATCATCAGGAAGTTCAGGTATTGAGTACCTTACTTACTGTGGTTACCCCCGATTGAACCCGGAATAACTTATATATATATATATATATTAGAAAGTGAGGTTTTTTTTACAAAATGAAAAATAACCGAGGTGTCCTACACGAGTGAAAGTATAAAGAACAAAAGATGAAATCGAAAATGCAACTGGAGTCTTATTTAAAAAAAATATATATATATTTATTTGGTTCCTTTACCGGTTTCGCAGTTCTGCTTTTCAAAAGTAGAGTTGAGATGGAGGGTCTGTGGTTTTTCTCACATCTGCTGTGAGAAAAACCACAGACCCTCCATCTCAACTCTACTTTTGAAAAGCAGAACTGCGAAACCGGTAAAGGAACCAAATAAATATATATATATATTTTTAAATAAGACTCCAGTTGCATTTTTCGATTTCATCTTTTGTTCTTTATATATATATATATATATATATATATATATATATATATATATATATATATATATATATATATGCAGTTTTGTTTACATGCCAACACAAGAGCAAGAATGATCAGGTCATTCTACTGACATGGCTTTAAAGAGGCTGTTTGCATAATTGCAAATCAATCGAAAACCTCAGATTACATTTACTGTATTCAGCCAAGTAGAGCGATTAACTATTTGTCATATGTGTGTGTGTGTGTGTGTGTGTGTGTGTGTGTGTGTGTGTGTGTGTGTGTGTGTGTGTGTGTGTGTGTGTGTGTGTGCAGGATATCCGTTGATAAAAAGCCAAGGTAAACAATGCTCTATATATATATATATATATGTATATATAGGAAAAACTCCGACAGGGTTAAATTTTTACCTATTTCCCACTCTACTATCCTAAATATTGAGTACTCTGGTGCGTTATGGCTCATCTGGTTCCTTACCACACTTCCTTCGTTATATATATATATATATATATATATATATATATATATATATATATATATATATATATATATATATATATATATATATACGAGAAGGATAGAACATCTGGGTTTTTTTGAGGACAAAATACTAACAAGACAATATGAATTTAGGCAACTTTATTACTCAATGCGATGTGTTTTTATGTTGAATCAGTGTCAGAGTAATAAAATTATGGCTTTTATTTATATTTAAGACTGTAGGTTTAATACAATATCATTTTAAAATTTCAGAGCACCGAAGAGCCGCAGGTTCCCTATCCCTAGTGTAGAGGCACTCTCGAGGGCTCCTGGCCAGGTAGATTATCGTTGTTAGAAATACTCACAAAACAGCTCCAGTGACGAAATATGAACCTTTAACCTTATAATCATAATACTGGCAATCTCATGAAACACTGACAACGATATTTTCATTAAAACAAACAAATCACTATATGTTCGGTATAACTTCATTTATATTGCATTTGTGTTTGGAAGGCGAAATTGCATGTAGTATAATATTTGGGTTTCAATTAAGATTTAAACCTTTTGGTAAATAGCGGTTTATAATTCACTGTTCAATTTGAAAGCGGCATTATTACATTTTACAACATAAACCGAAATATAATGGACATTTTTCAACCTTTGAATTACTCCAGTTTGTTTGAAATCCTAAATATTAACTTTAAAATATCGACAGAATTACGAGTTTATATTTCCAAATTTAATAGTGAAACTTCAAAGATTTTATATTCCAAGCCAATAGGCTTTAAAGAAAATTATTTAAAAAACATAAACTTATTAGATATTAGATATTCGATATTAATAATCTCTTTGCCTAAGTAGAAATCGATGTGGTCAACATGTACATAACACAATATGTAGTGCGCATATTGTCTATCGTTAACGGTTTGTCGTGTATTTTAAATAACCTTATTTATTAATAACAACGTGAAGATACTTTTGTACTTAAGTGATTACTAGATGATTCTAAACAAGGGATATATATATATATATATATATATATATATATATATATATATAT
>OZ024741.1:46374690-46419690 GCA_964016885.1 Eledone cirrhosa
ATTTTTCTATTTATATTTGTTTGTTTATTTATTTATTTATTGTTGGTTGGTTGTTTGTTCTATGTGTGTGTGTGTTTTCATTTTGTCTTGTGTGTGTTTTCATTTTGTGTGTGTTTTCAATTGTAAGTTGTTTATATATGTGTGTGTGTGTTTTCATTTTGTCCTTAATTGTAAGTTGTGATGTTGCTGTTCCACTCATATTTTCTATTTAATTTTGGTTTTAATTCTTTTATGCTTACTGCCTCTGTAATTTGCCTAAACATTGCGTCTTTCTTGTGTGTGGATTCTATTTTTATTTCTATGCTCTCTAATTTACCCCTGTGTTCTATCTTAGCATGTTGGTAGAGCACAGATGATTCTTTACTATCTTGGAGGTCTCGCCAGTGTTCATTTATTCGTTCCCCTATACTACGAGCTGTCTCACCTATGTACACTATATTTTTGTCTCTACATTGTCCCTCAGTACATCTTATGCTATATACTACATTTCTAGTTTTACAGTTAATATGGGGGCTTATTTTACAGGTTATACATTTCTTATCTATTCATGAGGGTCTTTGGAACGGGTATGTCTTGCTAATAAGTGTTTTTACGGAGGTACCAGGTCTTTCTACTATCTTAATATTGAGATTATGTTTCTTTAGGGCCCTTCTAAATTTGTAGGCTAGTTCACCTCTAGGGGTTGTATTGATGAACATTACACTCTGGTATTTATTGCTATCATACCATGAGTTTATTCTATTGGCCTTGTTCTTAGTTCTTTCTATTCTATTCCAAAATTTGCTCCTATACAAGGGGCAGGTCCCATTTATGTCATTATTTACCATTTTTTCCCATTTGGTTCTGGCTCCTTTATACACTCTGATTCTATCTCTCTGATTGTAGCCAGAGAACTGCATACGGTGGATGAAGTGTTGTATGTGTCTCTCTAGTTCTTCGGGGTTGCACATGCGGGACACATTTCTCATCACCCGTATCAAATCCGCAATCAGTATGTTGATTTTGGTATGGTCCGAAATGGCCGAGTTTCGGTGGATCAGATGTTTGGAAGTCATGGGTTTGGCATAATGGGAATGGAGGATTTGTTTTTGGTTGTTAATAGTATCTAACCAGAGCTCTGTGTCTAGTACAGGTAATCGATGGTTGGGGTGTCTACTTGGGTAGTCTATAGTAACTCTAATGCTCTGGTGGATGGAGTTTGCTATTTGCTGGATGCTTTCCATTGTGTTTTTCTCAGGTTCCTGACTGTTCTTTAGTGGGGGTGTCTTAACTACGATGTTTATATCATCTACGTAGCGGGAGTACATTATCAGGGTTAATCTGTCTTCTAATTGTTCTTTAAGTTTTTGTTTAAGTCTACTGTCCCACCATACCATGAACAAGTTAGCTATGTCGCCTGCAATGCTAACACCAATGGCTGCTCCTTCCTCTTGGGCATATGTTTTACCATTAAATTTGAACATATGTTCCTTAAGGGTTAATTTTATGCTGGCCCCTACCGCATGTGCAATCATTTTCTTCAGTTCATCGTGGTTTTCGGGTGTCCGTATGGCTCTGGTCCACCCGTTCCATCTATCTGTGTGGGTTTTCTTGGCCATTGAGGTAATGGTAGGTGGTCTGCCTCTTGCTGGTCTTGTAGGGCACAGGTTGCTAAGGTCATAAGTGTCTAGGTAACTATTACTATGGGTAAGCTTAAGTAGAAGTCCCAGCTCACTGGTATCAATCCCACGGAACTCAACCTTGCTCTCGCTGATCATTTCGACGCATTTCTCCACAGCAAAATCCACGTCAATAGATGGATACAGGGACACAACATCCATACTGCCTATTATGCAGTTTGTTAGGTCCCCAGATCGGTTACCCGCGTCGATTCTGCTGAGGAGGTCCTCCGTGCTGTCACACACATCTGGGGACATCTCAATGATGGGGCGTATGATCAGGGAGAGGAAGTAGGACAGTCTGTAGTTACTAGCAATGTTAGCCCCACAGACTGGCCGTGTTGGTGGTCCCGCGACAGGGTCCCAGCCCGTTTTATGGTCTTTTCGAAGCCCATACAACGCCGGCACGTCATTGTTCCAGGCCTGGAAGTTGTTGGCAGTCCTTTTGTTGGGCTGCATTATATTTGTCCACATCACCATATGGGCATTGAGGGTTTTTTTTTCTCTGTCTTCATGCTCCTGTGGTGTTACCTCTCTTGTGTTAGTGATGTGGGGTTGCATTGCCTGGATGTAGTTTGGCAGGCTGTCAACCGACATTCTGCCGGACTTGTCTGTTGGAAAGCATGCTATCTCTCCATTACGCGAGCGCTGCATGAGCTCACGCAAGCCATTTGCAGATTCTTCTCCCAGTTGCTGGGCCTCTATTCTATTATGCTTCTTGCTATACTGTTCTATAATATTTCTAAGTTCGGATTTAGCTATACTAAATTGTGCTTCTGTTTGTTCATCGACCTGCGACGGCAACTGCGTGCGTTTGTTAAATGGCAAAGTCGTGGCGTGGACTCGTCGTAGGTCGAATGATTTATCGGAGGGGTTATAAAACGGAGAGTTCCAGGCTGCTGCTTTATGTGTACTTGCGCTATTGTTAGTTGTGTTGTTTCTATTTCCACCAACAGCAGCAGCCTCAGCTTCATGGTTGTTTCTATGTCTCTCATAATTACTCCTATCTCTTTCCACTGGCTCAATGTTGTTATCTACCCTATTTTGTGTGTCTGTGTGTTCGTCTTGGTTATTCTCTTTGTCCTTAGTCTCCCTACTCCTTTTAATCCTATTACTTTCTCTTATTTCTCTGATTTCTGTGCTACTGTCATTACTTGTTTTCTGTGTCTGTGTGTTTGTTAAGATTGTAGTGGTGGTGAGAGGCATTGAATGTGTGTGTGTTGTTGTTGTTGATGTGTGTTGTTGTTGATGTGTGTTGTTGTCTCCGTGTGTGTGTGTGTTATCGTTGTTGTGTGTGTTGTTATTGTTGTTTGTGTTTGCGTGTCTGTTGTTGTTGTATCTGGGTATGTTGCTGTTGTTGTTGTTGTTGATGTGTGTGTTGTTGTTATTGTTGTCTCCGTGTGTGTTGTTATTGTTGTTTGTGTCTGCGTGTCTGTTGTCTCCGTGTGTGTGTGTGTTATCGTTGTTGTGTGTGTTGTTATTGTTGTTTGTGTTTGCGTGTCTGTTGTTGTTGTATCTGGGTATGTTGCTGTTGTTGTTGTTGTTGATGTGTGTGTTGTTGTTATTGTTGTCTCCGTGTGTGTTGTTATTGTTGTTTGTGTCTGCGTGTCTGTTGTATCTGGGTATGTTGCTATTGTTGTTATTGTATCTGGGTATGTTGCTATTGTTGTTGTTATTGTTGTTTGTGTCTGTGTGTCTGTTGTTGTTGGGATGTGTGTTGTATATGTGTGTGCGTATATTGTTGCTTTTGTTTTTGTTTTTGATGCTCCAGCGTAGTTTCGTAAATGATTTTTCTATTTCTGACAGACAACTAATCATATTTACCTTCTTAAATGTCGCAAATTTGGGTGGCAGACTTAACACAGACATTTCATTATTATCTATTTTCGTGTTTCCATAAATGTTGGTATTTTCATTGTTGAACTCTTCAGATAATGAGGTGTCGGCCATGTTGATACCGTCAATTTTGTCGGGATATCTATTGGTATACTCTATAGTATCCCGATTTAGCTTTGCCTGTTTAAGCCACTTTAATTTTCTGTTAAAGTGCTTATTACATTCTTGAGTAATGTACTGTTCTTCGGGGCGTATAAGGCTTATAAATGTTAGTTTTTCTGCTGGTGTGGTGATTTTAGATATTTCATCTATTAGGTTACGCTTTAGTTTTTCTTGATGACTTAATTCTCTATAGATCTTCTTTTTTATGTTTAGAATTAAAGTTCGTTTTAGCCCATCTGCTTGTTTTTTGGTGAGTTGTAATCTTCTAACGTCGGTATTGATGGTGTTGGTGTAGATTCTAGAAGTGGTGCACAGTTTTATGAAGTGTAGTTGTCGAGATGTTATGGTTTTTCGTAGACAACAGAACATGGTGGTTTTCAGTATCTTGTTAGCCTGGCTAAGGCTTACGATATTTCGTTTCTGAATTTGTTTAGCAAGATTCTTTATCTGAAATCGTGTGTTGAAACCGATATTGTTATACTTTGGGAGGGCCATGTTGCCAATAAGAAACACACGCACCAGTTGCTTTCACTTCAATTTAATTTAATATATATTTATAAATTTACAAATTTATAAATTTCTGGTTGGTTGGTTGGTTCCACAACCAGATAGTTGTTTATATATATATAGTCATAGTTCTTTCGTCACACACTCTGTGACCTCTTCAGTGACTGGGGATTTCTTTCTTCGTTTCTGTGCCTTTCCTTTCTTCTATCCTACGCCATTTTGTTTGTGTGTGGGTTGCGTGCTCAGTTTGCGCATGCGCCACATCCGGGTGTCTGTGTGTGTTTGTGTTCATTTTTCTATTTTTCTATTTATATTTGTTTGTTTATTTATTTATTTATTGTTGGTTGGTTGTTTGTTCTATGTGTGTGTGTGTTTTCATTTTGTCTTGTGTGTGTTTTCATTTTGTGTGTGTTTTCAATTGTAAGTTGTTTATATATGTGTGTGTGTGTTTTCATTTTGTCCTTAATTGTAAGTTGTGATGTTGCTGTTCCACTCATATTTTCTATTTAATTTTGGTTTTAATTCTTTTATGCTTACTGCCTCTGTAATTTGCCTAAACATTGCGTCTTTCTTGTGTGTGGATTCTATTTTTATTTCTATGCTCTCTAATTTACCCCTGTGTTCTATCTTAGCATGTTGGTAGAGCACAGATGATTCTTTACTATCTTGGAGGTCTCGCCAGTGTTCATTTATTCGTTCCCCTATACTACGAGCTGTCTCACCTATGTACACTATATTTTTGTCTCTACATTGTCCCTCAGTACATCTTATGCTATATACTACATTTCTAGTTTTACAGTTAATATGGGGGCTTATTTTACAGGTTATACATTTCTTATCTATACATGAGGGTCTTTGGAACGGGTATGTCTTGCTAATAAGTGTTTTTACGGAGGTACCAGGTCTTTCTACTATCTTAATATTGAGATTATGTTTCTTTAGGGCCCTTCTAAATTTGTAGGCTAGTTCACCTCTAGGGGTTGTATTGATGAACATTACACTCTGGTATTTATTGCTATCATACCATGAGTTTAACAACAACAACAACAGCAACATACCCAGATACAACAACAACAGACACGCAAACACAAACAACAATAACAACACACACAACAACGATAACACACACACACACGGAGACAACAACACACATCAACAACAACACACATCAACAACAACAACACACACACATTCAATGCCTCTCACCACCACTACAATCTTAACAAACACACAGACACAGAAAACAAGTAATGACAGTAGCACAGAAATCAGAGAAATAAGAGAAAGTAATAGGATTAAAAGGAGTAGGGAGACTAAGGACAAAGAGAATAACCAAGACGAACACACAGACACACAAAATAGGGTAGATAACAACATTGAGCCAGTGGAAAGAGATAGGAGTAATTATGAGAGACATAGAAACAACCATGAAGCTGAGGCTGCTGCTGTTGGTGGAAATAGAAACAACACAACTAACAATAGCGCAAGTACACATAAAGCAGCAGCCTGGAACTCTCCGTTTTATAACCCCTCCGATAAATCATTCGACCTACGACGAGTCCACGCCACGACTTTGCCATTTAACAAACGCACGCAGTTGCCGTCGCAGGTCGATGAACAAACAGAAGCACAATTTAGTATAGCTAAATCCGAACTTAGAAATATTATAGAACAGTATAGCAAGAAGCATAATAGAATAGAGGCCCAGCAACTGGGAGAAGAATCTGCAAATGGCTTGCGTGAGCTCATGCAGCGCTCGCGTAATGGAGAGATAGCATGCTTTCCAACAGACAAGTCCGGCAGAATGTCGGTTGACAGCCTGCCAAACTACATCCAGGCAATGCAACCCCACATCACTAACACAAGAGAGGTAACACCACAGGAGCATGAAGACAGAGAAAAAAAAACCCTCAATGCCCATATGGTGATGTGGACAAATATAATGCAGCCCAACAAAAGGACTGCCAACAACTTCCAGGCCTGGAACAATGACGTGCCGGCGTTGTATGGGCTTCGAAAAGACCATAAAACGGGCTGGGACCCTGTCGCGGGACCACCAACACGGCCAGTCTGTGGGGCTAACATTGCTAGTAACTACAGACTGTCCTACTTCCTCTCCCTGATCATACGCCCCATCATTGAGATGTCCCCAGATGTGTGTGACAGCACGGAGGACCTCCTCAGCAGAATCGACGCGGGTAACCGATCTGGGGACCTAACAAACTGCATAATAGGCAGTATGGATGTTGTGTCCCTGTATCCATCTATTGACGTGGATTTTGCTGTGGAGAAATGCGTCGAAATGATCAGCGAGAGCAAGGTTGAGTTCCGTGGGATTGATACCAGTGAGCTGGGACTTCTACTTAAGCTTACCCATAGTAATAGTTACCTAGACACTTATGACCTTAGCAACCTGTGCCCTACAAGACCAGCAAGAGGCAGACCACCTACCATTACCTCAATGGCCAAGAAAACCCACACAGATAGATGGAACGGGTGGACCAGAGCCATACGGACACCCGAAAACCACGATGAACTGAAGAAAATGATTGCACATGCGGTAGGGGCCAGCATAAAATTAACCCTTAAGGAACATATGTTCAAATTTAATGGTAAAACATATGCCCAAGAGGAAGGAGCAGCCATTGGTGTTAGCATTGCAGGCGACATAGCTAACTTGTTCATGGTATGGTGGGACAGTAGACTTAAACAAAAACTTAAAGAACAATTAGAAGACAGATTAACCCTGATAATGTACTCCCGCTACGTAGATGATATAAACATCGTAGTTAAGACACCCCCACTAAAGAACAGTCAGGAACCTGAGAAAAACACAATGGAAAGCATCCAGCAAATAGCAAACTCCATCCACCAGAGCATTAGAGTTACTATAGACTACCCAAGTAGACACCCCAACCATCGATTACCTGTACTAGACACAGAGCTCTGGTTAGATACTATTAACAACCAAAAACAAATCCTCCATTCCCATTATGCCAAACCCATGACTTCCAAACATCTGATCCACCGAAACTCGGCCATTTCGGACCATACCAAAATCAACATACTGATTGCGGATTTGATACGGGTGATGAGAAATGTGTCCCGCATGTGCAACCCCGAAGAACTAGAGAGACACATACAACACTTCATCCACCGTATGCAGTTCTCTGGCTACAATCAGAGAGATAGAATCAGAGTGTATAAAGGAGCCAGAACCAAATGGGAAAAAATGGTAAATAATGACATAAATGGGACCTGCCCCTTGTATAGGAGCAAATTTTGGAATAGAATAGAAAGAACTAAGAACAAGGCCAATAGAATAAACTCATGGTATGATAGCAATAAATACCAGAGTGTAATGTTCATCAATACAACCCCTAGAGGTGAACTAGCCTACAAATTTAGAAGGGCCCTAAAGAAACATAATCTCAATATTAAGATAGTAGAAAGACCTGGTACCTCCGTAAAAACACTTATTAGCAAGACATACCCGTTCCAAAGACCCTCATGAATAGATAAGAAATGTATAACCTGTAAAATAAGCCCCCATATTAACTGTAAAACTAGAAATGTAGTATATAGCATAAGATGTACTGAGGGACAATGTAGAGACAAAAATATAGTGTACATAGGTGAGACAGCTCGTAGTATAGGGGAACGAATAAATGAACACTGGCGAGACCTCCAAGATAGTAAAGAATCATCTGTGCTCTACCAACATGCTAAGATAGAACACAGGGGTAAATTAGAGAGCATAGAAATAAAAATAGAATCCACACACAAGAAAGACGCAATGTTTAGGCAAATTACAGAGGCAGTAAGCATAAAAGAATTAAAACCAAAATTAAATAGAAAATATGAGTGGAACAGCAACATCACAACTTACAATTAAGGACAAAATGAAAACACACACACACATATATAAACAACTTACAATTGAAAACACACACAAAATGAAAACACACACAAGACAAAATGAAAACACACACACACATAGAACAAACAACCAACCAACAATAAATAAATAAATAAACAAACAAATATAAATAGAAAAATAGAAAAATGAACACAAACACACACAGACACCCGGATGTGGCGCATGCGCAAACTGAGCACGCAACCCACACACAAACAAAATGGCGTAGGATAGAAGAAAGGAAAGGCACAGAAACGAAGAAAGAAATCCCCAGTCACTGAAGAGGTCACAGAGTGTGTGACGAAAGAACTATGACTATATATATATAAACAACTATCTGGTTGTGGAACCAACCAACCAACCAGAAATTTATAAATTTGTAAATTTATAAATATATATTAAATTAAATTGAAGTGAAAGCAACTGGTGCGTGTGTTTCTTATTGGCAACATGGCCCTCCCAAAGTATAACAATATCGGTTTCAACACACGATTTCAGATAAAGAATCTTGCTAAACAAATTCAGAAACGATATATATATATATATATATATATATATATATATATATATATATATATATACATATATATATATATATATATTCGTTATTTAATTTGTTTTGCGAGATTTCTTATCTGAAATCGAGTGTTGAAACAGATATTGTTATAATTTGGGAGGGCCATGTTGCCAATAAAAACACACTCTTCTGTTGGTTTTCACTTTAATTTATTATAAATTTCCGTTTACTTGGTTGGTTGGTTCGATAACCGGAAGATTTTTTAAATATTGTCAAAGCTCTTTCATCACACATTCTGGGACCTCCACAGTGACTACATTTTTATTTTGTGTCTCTCCTTTGTTCTGTCCTAACCATCTTGTGTTTGTGTGTTCCGTGTTGTGTGCTTTGTTTGCGCATGCGTTACATCCGGGTGAGTGTGTGTTTATTTATTTATGTGTTTATTTATTTGTCACTAGTTGGTTGTTTGTTCTATCTGTGTATGTTTGATTTGTTTTGTTAGTTTGATTTTCGTGTGTGTCTTTATGTCTTCATTTTGTCCTTTATTACGAGTTGTGATGTTGCTATTCCACACATGTTTTCTGTTTAATTTTGGTTGGAGTTCGTTTATATTTGTCGCCTCTGTGATTTGTCTGAGCATTGCATCTTTTCTGTGTGTGGATATCATTTTTATCTCTATGTTCTCTAATGTGCCTCTA
Organism: Eledone cirrhosa; assembly: GCA_964016885.1. NCBI lineage: Eukaryota > Metazoa > Mollusca > Cephalopoda > Octopoda > Eledonidae > Eledone > Eledone cirrhosa. Next base: position 46,383,988 of record OZ024741.1, read on the forward strand.
TGTTCTATTTTGGCATGTTGGTGGAATACTGATGAGTTTTTCCTATCCTGGAGTTCTCGCCAGTGTTCACTTATCCTTTCTCTTATGCTACAGGGTGTTTCATCTATGTTAGGTTCTTATTCCTACACTGTCCCTCAGTACACCTTATGCTATATACTACGTTTCAGAATATGTAAACAACCTTCCGGTTATCGAACCAACCAACCAGAAATTTATAATAAATTGAAGTGAAAACCAACAGGTGCATGTGTTTTTATTGGTAACATGACCCCCCAAAAGTAAAACTATATATATATATATATATAGTTTCGTTGACAAATATATCAATGTGCCCAGACACGCAGATATATTGCCCTTGGTATGACAGTGTGGTTTTAGCTCAATGTAGGATAACTGGTATACTACAGAGTATTTATAGGTATATATATATATATATATTTATTTATTTATTTACGTTCGTATAGCACGGAGTGCATGTGCATAAACACACACTCACCGTGTTATATTTTGACGGTATTGTATTAGCTCAATGTACGAGAACAGAGCCATTATATGTAAAAGAAACCAAAGAACGCTTACATACTCAAACAGTTTTTATTTGCTTACAATGTTTCATCCATACCGTTGGGTAGGAATCATCAGAGCCTAATAAACACAGTGCTGAGTATAAGCTCTACCAAGCTTAGTCACACGAACAATCGGAATACAATAGAGGGTAAAGATAGGGAGATCGGAGATGGCGAATAAGGAGAGAGTACATGCTGGGGTTGTTAAGCACCACAGCTAAATGCTAGGGCACAAGCAGATATCACAAGATGCAGATACAATTGATGGCACACTAAAGCTAAAAATACAAACAATGGTTAAAACATAATAAAAAAGTAAAAGGAAGATAATATAAAGAGATAAAAAATAAATAAAAGGTAAAAAATTATTTTAAAAATTTTTAAAGGAAAGAAGTGAAAAAAGAAAAAAGAAAAAAGAAAAAAGACAAAAGAAAAAAAGAAAAAAGAAAAAAGAAAGAGTTTTAAGCACATAAAAAAGCCAGAGGAATTTAAGCGCTGGTCCATATAAAACAAGTAAATAGGATTTCCGTAACTTATAGTTATATAAGCACTAATATGTCCTTAAGGTACATCCAGAAATACCACAGTAATTAAAATCCTGCCATGGTATACATATACAAGGTATACTGGTAGGTACTTGAATTACGTAGCCCATGGGTGTTCCACAAACATATAGACAGGCAACACATAAATGCAAGCCATACACAAGCGAAGTGGGGTTATTACAGGATAGAGCTGAGTATAACATGTTTATAGACAGGCACCACATATAAAGCAAGCTATACACAAGCAAAGCGGGGTTACTATAAGATAGAGCTGCAGCAAAAGCCCCACAATATTATTTCAGTTACTGTAAAACCAACTGGCAAAGAGTTACTACACATGTATATTAACCGTATAGGCTAGACCAGTATTCCGATTGTTCGTGTGACTAAGCTTGGTAGAGCTTATACACAGCACTGTGATTATTAAGCTCTGACGATTCCTACCCAACGATATGGATGAAACATTGTAAGCAAATAAAAACTGTTTGAGTATGTAAGCGTTCTTTGATTTCTTTTACATATATATATAGTTTTATATATATTAAGAAGAAGAAGAAGAAGAAGAAGAAGAAGAAGAAGAAGAAGAAGAAGAAGAAGAAGAAGAAGAAGAAGAAGAAGAAGAAGAAGAAGAAGTTTAGAGTTACAGGGCAAGGAAGGGGAGAACATTTTACAGATTAGTACTACCAAAAGAAAAAAAACTTTACTAGGGATGTGAAAAGTTAACTTATGGTAGCAGGTTTACGTTTTTATTTAATTCCTAAGGTGTTGCTTTAGTAAAATAACCCGGAACCACGGGGTTACCAGAGGAAATGTTTAACTAAACAATTATGGAAATAGTTAATTGTATTCAGTAAAGAGATAAATGTGAGTGTGTGTCCGTGAAACATTATATATAGACCAGGTCCGGACACAAAGGAACGAAACTTCCACTGTCACTGCCTCCGTCGCTCCTGCTCTTCCCATCTCTCACTATTATGAGAGAGAAAATGGGGGTCCATGCGCTGGCCACCCCGCGGCCCCAGCTGACAGAATAGATAAGGCGTTTCCCCGGAGGATGGTGAGGGCGACTCGCTGGAAAAACCATTCCAGCTTACGAGGCTCACGCCTATAGATAGCTACCTCTGTACTGATGGTAGTGAGTAGAGGGGTGGCCCTCGGGCCAAGGACACCAGAAGTCTCCAATGGTTGTATAATGTACAGATAGATCTAATTTGAATATATTCAGTTGCATTCTTTCTTTTAGGTTTCGTGTAATACTTGAACATAATTGTAAGATAAACATTGCAGTAAATATATTCTAAATTTGACATATATTTCACATGAATTATATATTTAAATATAATCAAGTAGTCATAACAAAATCAATCATAGCTGACATGGGATATAAAAAATACAAGCAAATATAGATTTGTTTTAAAAGTACAATACGTTTTATATAATTATTTGGCAGTAGCAATAAAACAGCGCTTAAGCATAATAGGGATGTATATGAAAATATATATAAATATATACTATGCGTTTATATATAATAAACATATCGGTAGCTTCGCTATCCAAGAATAATAATTTTTTGTAACGAAAAAATGTATTTTATACTCTTTGAGTATATCACACAGTTGCCAGTACGGTTGAGAATGTCTGATAGTGCTGTTTCAAGATTTTCTAATCTTTCATCAGTGACAACCCCTCCACCCGTATTGGCATAGAAATAGACTGGGGTCTATATAAAATTTTCCGTATTTTTTTGTCTTGTTTTGTTTTTCATTTAGGTAGAATCGACTCGAGTAAAAAGCATCTAAGTAATCCTAACAGTTAATATTCAAAGCAACATGTGTAGGTTCAATTTACACCTGGTGACCACATTTTTTCTTCCTTGTTTCCCCCTTTCATCTGTGTTTATATCGTGTTCTTCTTATTTGCCCACTTATTCCTGAAAGGGTCGTGAGGGCAGAATCCTCAAGCTTGCCTTCCAACGGGTCCTTTCAGAAGCAACTGACTCAAATTGATCCGGCAGAATCCCTAAGCGAGACCAGCCGAGCTCATAATGTTATCCTACCATCTTTCTTGGGGTCTACATTTGGGTATACTGCCGGCTGGTTTTGCCCGTTAAAATCCGTCCAGCGATTTTAAAATAGGTAAATTGCTTTTCTTTTATCTATAATTATATTTAAAAGATTTCAGTGATTTAATTTTTGTGAGTGAACATTCTCTTAGTATTCGTCTGAGGTCTAAAGGTTCGCAATGTTAGAAATCCACTTATCAGATGGAGTGGTGCAGCAAGAGCAAAAATATATAATGGGAGGAGGGGCAGCAAAGGGGATTTATTCACGATAAAAAAGTTAAGAAAGTAAAGATTCTAGCTCTACCAACGAATATCCTCGGTAAAATGGAAGACACCTTTACTCTTTATCTACACACAAAACTGTTCAAACTTCAAGCCTTGAATACATGCTTGGACACCAAATCCGTAGAACAGACTGTGTGTGAATGCACATTTCCCTAATTATAATAACCTCATAAATACATTGTATAGGGTGAGCCAAAAGTCACTTCTTACCTATTTTTATTAATAAAACATTACAAATTAACACAAAACTAATTTTTTAATCTTTAAATTAAATTTGATAATTAAATCTTATTTTTATTCACCTTTAATCTGAAAGAAAAAAGTATATAAAAATTATGATTTTTTTTTTTTTTTTTTTTGTAGGAAGTTACTTTTTGCCCACCCTGTAGATCCTAAATTTTTGGGATATTCATTGACATATAAGACTATCATTTAAACGCAAGTTCAACCCGAGTGCGATGTCCTCAGAAGACGTATTCACTAATAACCATACCTCGTTTACACTCAGACACTCAAGTGGGTTGGCGAGTGCTAGCAAACCTGGTCTGTCTGCACAAAATTCCTTATGTAAGTGCATAGTCAGCCGATTGGCGGGTGTCATACTTGTATATTCAATGTAGCGTTTCGGGTTATTAAGTTTACAACAGTGAATTTTACAAACTAATTTATTGATTACACTGTGAACAGCATACTCTCAATGTTGTGGTTTGTTAATGATAAGGTTTTTTTAATTGTAGCGTTTTTATAGTATATTTTTAGAGATGATTTTTTAAATATATATTGCATTAATAAAATAAAAATTTAGGACAAAAACACACATCTCTCTCTCTCTCTCTCTCTCTCCCTCTCTTTACCTCTCCCTCTCCGTCTCTCTCTCTCTCTCTCTCTGTATATATGTATAGACGTATATATATATATATATATATATATATGTGTGTGTGTGTGTGTGTGTGTGTGTATGTATGTATGTATGTGTGTACATATATGTATTCAAGTTTTAAGAGCGAAAACAAATTTTTGTTAAATATATATATATATATATATATATATATATATATGTGTGTGAAAAAGTAAGTCCTTCATCAGTGACCCTCCAACCGTCCCAGGCATTTCATCGCTTTAAGGGCCATATACCTCAGGTTGGTGCGAACAACGGCTAAAAAAAGTCGTTGGGACACGTAAATAAAGGGGACGTTAGGGTGAACAAACAAAATGGTTTAAGCAACAGAAAGTGAGAAGAAAGGGACAAGTTCCAGATTTCTATGAATATAAACTCGGTGAAATCGTGGTCTCTTTCTTCTCACTTTCTGTTGCTTAAACCATTTTGTTTGTTCACCCGAACGTCCCCTTTATTTACGTGTCCCAACGACTTTTTTTAGCCGTTGTTCGCACCAACCTGAGGTATATGGCCCTTAAAGCGATGAAATGCCTGGGACGGTTGGAGGGTCACTGATGAAGGACTTACTTTATCATATGTATCCATTTGCAACGCGCAGCTCCATTATTATCATATTTACACATATTTTTTCCTCTGCTGCCACCCGTCTGTTTCGTTCTTTGTATCTTTATCCTTTCTAGCAGTCTCTCTCTCTGTTAGCCTCCTCCTCAACTTTCACTCACTCATTCTCTGTCACTACCTCTCCTCCTCCTCCTCTTTCCTCCTCTTTCTTCCCGCTTGACCTGTCCGATTTCTTTTCTCGCGCGTTCTTGGCCAAGCTGGTATGAAATTTTTTTTCTCTCTCTCTCTCTCGTCTGCGACTTCACAGAACTTTTGTTTACCGAATTCGCAGACCAGACCCCTTCTTCTTCCCCCCGTTAGACCTGTGCGAAATTCCTTCCTTGCTTACATTTCAACCAGGTTTCATGGTCTTCTGTCTCTTGTTCACGATTTCACCGAGTTTATATTCATAGAAATCTGGGACTTGTCTCTTTCTTCTCACTTTCTGTTGCTTAAACCATTTTGTTTGTTCACCCTAACGTCCCCTTTATTTACGTGTCCCAACGACTTTTTTTAGCCGTTGTTCGCACCAACCTGAGGTATATGGCCCTTAAAGCGATGAAATGCCTGGGACGGTTGGAGGGTCACTGATGAAGGACTTACTTTTTCATATGTATCCCATTTGCAACGCGCAGCTCCCTTATTATCATATATATATATATATATATATATATATATATATATATATATATATATATATATATATATATATATATATATATATATATACATATATATATATATTTCGTTTCTGAATTTGTTTAGCAAGATTCTTTATCTGAAAACGTGTGTTGAAACCGATACTGTTATACTTTGGGCGGGTCATGTTGCCAATAAGAAACACACGCACCAGTTGCTTTCACTTCAATTTATTATAATGAATTTATAAATTTAGGAATTTATAAATTTCCGGTTGGTTGGTTGGTTCCACAACCAGATGATTGTTCATATATTGTCAAAGTTCTTTCGTCACACATTCTGTGATCTCTTCAGTGACTGGGGATTCTTTTCTTTGTTTTTGTGCCTCTCCTTTGTTCTGTCCTACGCCATCTTGTATTTGTGTGTGTTGTGTGCTTAGTTTTCGCATGTGTTGAACAATCATCTGGCTGTGGAACCAACCAACCAACCGGAAATTTATAAATTCCTAATTTTATAAATTTATTATAATAAATTGAAGTGAAAGCAACTGTTTCTTATTGGCAACATGACCATCCCAAAGTATAACAATATATATATATATATACAAACACGTCATATACAGATATATATATATATATAACCAAAGAATTGTGGTAAGGAACCAGATGGACCATAACGCACCAGAGTACTCAATACTAACGGTAGTAGCGTGGGAAATAGGAAAAAGTATGACCCCGACGGCAGAGCTCAAGCCGTTTCGACGTCTCTTTCTGGACTCCAGAAATAACCGTCGAAACGGCTTGAGCTCTTCTGTCGGGGTCATACTTTTTCATATATATATATATATATATATATATATATTAGGGTAAACATTGATGCAATTCAATTCAAGCACTCAACGTACTTTTTCCACATAGGAGTGACGGAGTAAATATCGTATAAAGAAAAAGCGAAGTAGTTTCAGATGTTCAAATCCTTTAATAATAATGCTGTGATATATATTTCATTGACGACACTGGCCACACTGTTCTGTGTGCGAGTGTCGTGACATCATCAGACAGCTTGTTACATAATAAGGTTATGTTTCCGAGGCAATCCAAATTGGATCGACATGGGAACGGATGAATTGCGTGTTTTGGGGTTCGCTTTTCTTTATATATATATATATACATATATATATATATAAACACACACACACACACATATATATATATATATATATATATATATATATATATATATGTGTGTGTGTGTGTTTATATATATATATATATATATATATATATATGTATATATGTTTATAACGTATTGCACATAATACGTTATTTGTAATGGAGACGTCCCCATTACAAATAACGTATTGTGTGCATTCTGATGTATAGGTTTGTGCGTTCTCACGTTCAAATCTTATGTCTCAATCACCTTGGACTGTACGGATCCCTATTCCAATTGCTTTGTATATATATATATATATATATATATAGCCAAAATCTCAATTTGGGAGGATATAAGCTAGACCGACTAAAATAAGTCGGTTTTACTTATGCAGTTCCCCGACCATGGTTTCTCGATCTCAAAAAAAAACATTAATCATTACATGACATTGGAATAATCAATATTGGAAGAATTAAAGTTCCTTCAACGGTCCAGCTTATATCCCTCCAAATTGAGATGTTGGCTTAAGTTTGATATATTTTATTACTTCTCTGAGTAAATAATTTATTAATATATCTTATCCTTACATTGAGATGTCGACAATTAACTTTATTTATATATATATATATGTGTGAGTGTGTGTGTGTTAGGTAATTCCGAAGGAAAAGCAAAGGGAAAAAGAGTGCTCTATGTATAGAACAGAGCTATTTAATTATAAATTGAACAACTCAAAATATAACTACTCCATTACCAAAGGTTTCTGGATCACAGACGATAATAATATACGTCTGGATTTATATATTATTTTTCTTACACTTCTTTTCTTATGTATATTTCCCGTTATCTTTCCAACCTCACTTCCAATTTTTAACAGATTTTAAATCTCATTTCATATCTTTTATCTATAACATCTCTGTCTGACGAACGATCCAGACGTATATTATTATCGTCTGTGATCCCGAAACCTTTGGTAATGGAGTAGTTATATTTTGTGCTGTTCAATTTCTAATATATATATATATATATATATATATATATATATAGAGAGAGAGAGAGAGAGAGAGAGAGAGAGAGAGAAATAGGAGATCTAATTTAGGTACAAGGCCAACTGCAGGTTTAGAAGTGCAAAGTTGACTTTGACGCAATTTGAACTCAGAATATAAAATGCCAGAAATACGGCAATAACATTTTATCCAACGCTCTTCCAATACTGCCATTCACTACAGCTGATTGTGGCTGATATTTCAATTTTACTTGATAGCATTATATATTTTTAAAAGGTTTTATTGAGATATTTGTTTCCTTATCGGAGAAAGAACATTCCAATTTTTCCAATAATCTTTGCATGCACCTGTTGTACAGATTGATTTCCAAGATGGGTTAGCAGGAAGTGGTTCCCTTTTTTTTTTTCTTTTTTTCTTTTTTTTTTCTTTTTTTTTTTTTTCTTTTTTTTCGGAATTAAATTGATTTAAATTAGCTACATTATTTAAGTTATTGCGACAAATGTTTCTAATTTTGCACTTCTTAAATATCTTTGGAAAAAAAAGAGCATGTTTTTCACATCCATCATCCCTTAATTCTTTTAATTGTTTGTGACATGTTTTGTGTTTGCTGAATGATGCAAAAGATATTTTCTCACTGTCCTTCTGGAATTTTTCAAGAAATATTCATAATATCCTTTTTGCCTCATGTTTATTTCAAAACAATTTTTTTCTTAATGTTTTTCTGTATTTTTCTCTCTGATCTCAGCCATCTTTATTTTAACGAAGCAATAAATTTTCCTACATTTGTAACAACTGTTTCTCATAATTTTTCTTGAAACATTTCTTTTCAATAATCAATATATTGCATCCCAAAAGGGCTCTCTTCTTTTCCATACCATAATATTGAAAAATATATAGATTATTTTTACACAGCTCTGTGATTTATCAATTCAAATTTTTCCCTCACTTCCTTTTCTTCATCTTCCTTTTTTCTTCCCTACTTCTACTTTTCTCCATTCTCCTCCTCCTCCTTCTTCTTTTTCATTATTTTTTGAGTTAGCAGATTCCATATTTTAGCTTATAACCCACAATACGAAATATCACAATTTGAAATTTATATAAAAAAAAACAATACAAACACATGCCCTAACATGGGAAATATTATTGCGGCAACAATACACAACGCAATAACAGCTAAAACAATAAGAAAACAACCCGTCTTCGAAGAAAGGAAATATAATATATAAAGAGAATTCTCCTGATATATCCGCATATATATATATATGTGTCTGTGTGTGCGCGCGCATGCATGCATGTATCTGTGTATATGGATATATGTATATGTATGTATATATATATATATGTGGGTGTATATATATATATATATATATATATATATATATATAACCGTCCCTTCTGCGCATATTAGCTCTACAATCTTAGCTATTTTCAATTGTATTATCGCTGTTCTATATTTCTATATTCTGAAGTTAGTGTGTAATTACATAACTCAATAATAACCAGAATTAGCTGCCTCTTTTAAATCTCAGTAGTTAAATTGTTTTATCTAAACTCTATTTCGAGCAGAATGTAATGCAATTGAAACATTTTATTGATTTATTTAATGTTTCTTCAAAACTATATATATATATATATATATATATATATATATATATATATATATGTGTGTGTGTGTGTGTGTGTGTGTGTGTGTATCTACATACACACACACACACACATATATATATATATATATATATATATATATATATATATATATATATATATATATATTAATATATCCATACATATATACATGTGTGTGTATCTGTGTGTATATGCATATATATATATACATAAATATGTACATTAATATATACATATATACATATGTCTATATCAGTATATACATATATACATATGTCTATATCAGTATATATATATATATATATATATATATATATATATATATATATATATATATATAAATTTTTATAGTTACCATCCGAAGCTTGGTTTTGATTTCCCATCTGAAATTTAATTTTCTGTGAAAGATTTTGGGAAACAATTGCACAACTTAATGTTATCTTCTGTTTTCAACTGTGTCAATATTCAATGCAACATATTACTAATCATAAAATGTAAGAAAGGAAAATTTTTGAAAAACTAAATTCACAAACATAGGAAAAAATCTAAAGAAATAAAACAAATTATTTCTGTAAAAATTATCTAAAGTGTTTCCATAATTAAATATTTAGCAAACTTGCTGTCAACAGAACATGGGTGCTTGTCCGGGTGTTTCTTTAAGATAATCAAACTTAAATTTGATTTTTTTTCCAAACAATATGAAAAACTCTTGGGCAGTTGACGAAGGACAAAGAAGCGTGGTTAGGTTCAATCCCATATGCAGTTCTTTCTTTCATTAGCTGTCCATTATCCTGATGTGTTTTTTTTTATATTTCTGGCACTCCGGCGGTTACGACGACGAGTGTTTCAGTTGATCCGATAAACAGAACAGCATACTCGTGAAATTAACGTGCAAGTGGCTGAGCATTCCACAGACACGCGTAACCTTAACGTAGTTCTCAGGGAAATTCAGCATGACACAGAATGTGACAAGGCTGGCCATTCGAACTACAGGCACAACTCATTTCTGCCGGCTGTGTGGACTGGAGCAACGTGAAATAAAGTGTCTTGGTCAAGGACACCACGCGCCACCGGGAATCGAACTCATACCCTTACGATTGTAAGCCGAATACCCTTACCACAAAGCCACGCGCCTTCACTTTGCGGTATTCCTATGTTTGGCTCCTAAAAGGTCAAACAAACCAGTTAGTAATATAGAAACACTTGTTATTTTTCTTCAATTGAATTTATATAAAATGCACTTGGTTCAGTAGACCAGGAAGAACAAAAGCTTGGTTCAATTCCATTTTGTATTCTTTCCTCAGTTAGCTATCCTGTGTCCAGTGTTTTCTATTTATACATCTGTTACACATGAGGTCAATCAGATCAGTTATTAAGGCAGAAACACTTCTTTATATTCTTTACCTAATTCAGTTTTCCCAGTCGAATATGATGCAGCATTGACAAAAACCCATTTTGACAGTTTTTATATATATATATATATATATATATGTGTGTGTGTGTGTGTGTGTTTAACTACTTATATATGAAAAAAGAAAAACAATTTAAACTGTTTCAACAACAGCTGACGGGAGTTAATGAGATGAGTTCTACGCTATGAATCTCCCAGCTATAAATAAATGTCATATCAACTTCTTCACATTCCACCCTACCACCATAAAGTATAATTGTATCAGAAGAAATGAGATGAGATGATTATGGCGAGAAATCCCTTGATGACAAGATCTGCTTGTCCAAGACTGATTTGGGCTTAAACAAAATTGACAATAATTGATGTGGTGGCCACTAGAGGATCATTGGACTTGCAAAACTTACTCAAACAAATCTCCTCCAAATCGAGCAGCAAGTTGATAAATTCGTTAGAGTAACGTTCAAAATTCTTTGTGTTTATTTATTCTGGTTCTCTGTGTTGTGAAGTCAAATTCCACAAAGGTTAATTTTACCTTTTGTCCTTTTGGGGTCAATAAAATAATGTGCAAGTTCAGAGCTGTAAACTGATGGAATTGTTAGAACATCGAACGGATACTTTGCAGGATTTGTTCCAGTTTTTTGCTGTTGAAGCCTTCTTGGGTGGTAAACTTAATCCGTCCCCCGGTTCACCATCACCACCTGACACATAACTGCCTTCACCTAAGACTATGTTGTTCCAAGTAATCTGGACAAGTCATTGTTTTGAGGATATCTCCTCCATCCCTTCTTATTTTCAATATTTAAGTGCCAGTTTTTACTGTATCACCTGGTAATCTACCATATTCCTGGGATGTGTGCTGTAGTAGATTATAGCAATTGATGAGGTGGGGAAGTGTTAAGCTGATATCAAGAAAACTACCGACTACACCAGTAAACATAAATAATCATAAAATCAATACCAGTGGTATATTGAGGTGTAAGGAGTGTCGTTACATATTGTCTATTCCCTCTAACTTCAGTATATATTTATAACTGAAAACCAAATCACCTTTCTGACTTTATGTTCTCTGTTACTTCAAACGCTAAACATTATTCGTGAACGGTTTTCAACTGAAGCTAAATGTTAATAATACCAATATATTTTGTTTGTTTTGTGCTGCTGTTTATTTTATTTTATTTTATTTTGTTTTATTTATTTATTCTATAAAAGAGAACTGAGATTTATAGATAAAAGGAAAAAATCTGTGAGATCAGTAGATACTGACCATTTGTGGTGTTTCATAGGTCAATCATAAAGTAGGTGCCTACATAGATCGCTTTTGTTGGTGTAGTTTAAAGTATAGCCTGACATAAATGCACTTATACGTAGTTGTAATGGCGTGAATATTTTAGCTTAATGAAAACCGATACAGAATATTTGTTTTAGGAAATGACTGGCTTTAGTTGTAAATGGTGTGCTTCTTTACGACTCAGGATTTAAGAGACCTGACCAATTTACTTATTCGTCCATGTACGTTTTCATGCTGTCATCTTTATTACATATCGAGAGAATTCTACTTTGAAAACCAATTTGCAAAGGTTATTTTGCTTATTTGAAAGAATTCTTTTATATGTATTGTCTGTAATTCAAATATTTTATTGCTAGGAATATATTTGCTTTAAGTAGTGATGGCATCGTACAAATCATTCTTGACGATAGAAGGAATAGTAATACAAGATAGGATAAACAGAAGGCTTAAACATGATTTAAATACTTCACAAGATTTTCACTGACGTAGGCGAGCAAACCGAATAATGTAAGAAGAGTCATAAGAGTTAGGTCTGATGGTTTTTAGTCAGTAATCAAATTCAGGCTGAATGTTAGACTCTGGTTATCTGGATTTCGTGTTGTTGTTGTTGTAGTAATTGTTGTTGTGGTTGTGGTTGATGATGATGTTGTTCTTATATACCTCTATATCAGCCCTGATTGAGCATAACTATGATTAAAGACATTCCAGCCCTGACTAGGCTATCTAATATATTTAGAACTACATTGATGCCAATTGATTATGTATTGCCCACTATTCTCCAAAAACCCCATGAAAAACAATTATCATTATAACCACATGTTTTGCTTCTATCTAGATGTTTAAACTCTCATGTGTTGTACAACCATAATTATCCGTTCAAACTCACATTAATATTCAAACTAACTTTTAAATGAAAATTAAAGCTTATTTTTATTTAAATTGTAGAGATTTAGATTGTAAGGTAATGTGTTTTAATGACCAGTTAATGCAAATTGCTCATCGAACCTCGGCAGAAGTAAAGAAATGGTGAAGGCTAATCAATCTACTGAGGTTTTCTTCAACTACCGTATAAGTCGGAGTATGAGGAAATACTGGGTGGATAAGATGTATACGTAGTTACTATGTCAGGGATTAACCTACTTTCAACCATCACCCATGCTAACAAATTCCAATACACGGCAGTTTTCAAGGTTCATATATTATAACTATTGGCAGAGTCGTTAAAACGTCGGATAGAATGCTTTATGGTATTCGTTCTGGTACTCTGCTCTCTGCATTCAAATCCCGCCGAGGTCAACTTTGCCTTTCATCCTTTCGAGGTCGATAAAAAAGTACCAGTCTAGTACTGGGGTCCATTCTTCCTCTATATCTCTTTCTCATTTTCCTCTCTCTCACTTCCTATCTTTCTCTGGAAAAAATCTGCTGTACTCAGGCCTGGAGAGAGATGGGCTCCGCCAGACTTTAAATTCCCAAGAAACATCGTATGTCATTACGGCGCTCCTACGACTCCTCCATGTGTTACAGGACCATACCATAACACATATTATAACTGGAGTATAAGGCGACCTCCTATTTGGGAGACAGTGGATTTTAAAGTTTAAAACGTCTTATCTACCAATATATTCTGTACTGATTGAATCAATCTCACTCTAATTAATTAACAATAACACTAACATGGCGTGAGTCATAATAGATGTGTATATGAAGACATATACAATATGTTTATATATAATTGTTTCTACTTTTGGCACAAGGCCAGCAATTACCCAGTGCATTACTGGTACTTTATTTTATCGACCCCGTAAGGATGAAAGGCAAAGTTAACCTCGGCGGGATTTGAACTCAGAATGGCAAGGGCCGTAACTCTATGCGTCAAAGCATGGCGTCTGACCTTCTACCGATACTGCTAATCCACCAATATGTTTATATATAATAAACATACATAGTTTCGCTATGGGTGTTTCAAAGCGGGATCAAGTCACAGCTTCTTTAGTTGGTATGTGAGAAACTCAGACACTAATATTTCAGACTTTTTACCAAACTTCATGCTTTTAAATACACTTCTATTATGAATCACGCTATGTTAGTGCAACTGATATATATACATATATATATATGAAGGAGTCGGAACCCAGACGGCTGAGCTCCTGCCGTTTCAACAGCTAATTCTGAACTACCTGTTGAAACGTCAGGAGTTCAGCCGTCAAGGTCCCGACTTCTTCAATTTACCACCGTCTACTACCTCAAGTATCGAGTACTCTGGTGAGTAATGGTCTAACAGGTTTTTATTACATCCATTCTGATTTATTTATTTATATTCACACACACACACACACACACACACACACACACACACACACACACACACACACACACACACACACACACACACACACACACACACACACACACACACACACACACACACACACACTCTCTCTCTCTCTCTGCTTGGGGATTTATATATACTTACATGCATACAACCATTATCGAGTCCTCTTTGGATTGTGATCTTTGTATTTATTATTACTACATATATATATATATATTAATAGATTGTTCATAAATAGACATACAGACATATATATGATGGTAATCGTATATAAAATGTATACATAAATTGTATACTGTTGCAGGGGACAGTTTGTTATGCGTTGGAACAATTATTGGATCTAATCAACTATAATCTGAAGAGAATATATGATAACAAATACAGAAAGAATATATTGAAAAGTAAATACATTGGGATATAAGTAAAATATATAGTATTATCGTGTAGAATTGAAGGAGGTGAGAATAAGGTAAATATGGAATAAAATACAAGTTTGTATAGTATGGAACGGATATGGTTATATAAACTTGTAATCTGTTTAATTAGATAAGGTTGAATAACACGCACCAATTAAGCTATCTACGATAAAATAACTTAATGAGACTTGATGGGTTAAAAGGAAATTGTAGGTTGCAAGTTCAATAATTATATAATTATATTTAATGGTGTGACGTTAATTGAGTTTAAACTTAAGCACTTAAATGAATATATAAAATGGTGAAACTCTACTAGATTCTAGGTACTGAGTTTATCAGTTACCATTGTATATGTTCTACGATAAATCATTGATAAATTGTAAAGCTATGATAATTAAAAGAAGCGTTGCTGTTATTTGGAATGTGTTGTTGTCAGTGAACATTAACTTTAATGTGAAAGTGTTTTCTATCATAGTAAAATGATCATTATCATGTATAAAGATTAGTGGAATTGTGTAATAATTTACTAGGCAAGTGTGTGAGTGTGCGATCGTTAAATAATTACCTATTTGCAAATATAATGGGTCAGAAATAGGTTAGTGTTTTAATATCCTTACGTCTCCAAGTAGAGATTAATTCTTGATGTCGATTAAGTGGTTGGTGCTTTGGCTTCTAAACGTTTATTTGTTGATAAAATCTGAAACGTTTACAAACTTTATGGTATTATATGAGAGATTTAAGGTCAACCAACAAGTATTTTAATATAAAATGAAAAGTTATTTTCTTCTTTAAACCTCATATTAGCAATAAGAAGGTTGCTTGCTAACACTGAACTTCAGGATCCTGTAACATTGAATTTACAAACCATCAACTATTTAGTCGACGCTCAAAATTAATCGCATCCTGGAAACATAGGATTTTTAAAACACTAAAACATTTCAAACCAATTATATTTACTCTAAAGTATTACTTAAGAGTAAATATAATTGCTCTGCAATTTAATGACCACACACTCACACACAGGTCGAGTAAATTATTACACACTTCCATTAACTTTTATACACTATAGTATCACCTTTACCGTAATAAAAGCTCTTTCAACATTAAAGCTAATTTTCATTCACGGCAACAGTATATTGCAAATAATAGCAACGGCACTTTTAATTATTTTAGCTTTACAATAAAATAATGATTAGTCATAGAACTTACACAATAGTAGCTGATAAACCTAGGAGTTAGAATCGAGTGATGTTTTCCATCTGATAGTCATATAATTGTTCAAGCTTAGATTCAATTAACATCACACCATTAATTATATTTATTCAATTATTAAACTTGCATCATGTAATTTATTTTGAAATCATCAATTTAGAAAACTTCATTAATTAATGTTACTATAGTTAATTTTTTTTAACTTGTTATTTCATGAATGGCCAAAACCACTTAGTTTCGAATAAACCTCCACTGCGTAGTACCTTGGGCGGGTCCGCTACAGATTTGAGGTGACCTTGTGAGTGAAATTTGGTTGATGGAAACTATTGAAGCCCATCGCATATATATATATATATATATATATATATATATATATATATATATATATATATATATATATATATTGAGTATATGTTTGTTGTATACCAACACCTCAGTATGCAGGCTGGAGCACTCGACGAAGTGCGCAGGTTGGTTTGGTTACTCCGGAGTAATGTAAAGTAAAGTTAAATAAAAAGTCAAATGTTTAAAATTTAGCTTCGTTTATTGCTGCTATATATATTTCAGTGACAGCCATCTTTGGCTGTGACCTCTTCAGGCAGTCCGAATTAGTGTGGTATAGACAAGTACATATGTTGTTGAGGTGTATAATATTGTCAATACTCTGATATGCCCAGTTCCTGGTTGGGTTGTTATTTCACTGAGGAACTGGAATCATATGATTCCAGTTCCTCAGTGAAATAACAACCCAACCAGGAACTGGGCATATCAGAGTATTGACAATATTATACACCTCAACAACATATGTACTTGTCTATACCACACTAATTCGGACTGCCTGAAGAGGTCACAGCCAAAGATGGCTGTCACTGAAATATATATAGCAGCAATAAACGAAGCTAAATTTTAAACATTTGACTTTTTATTTAACTTTATTTTATATATATATATGTGTGTGTGTGTGTGTGTGTGAAACTATTGAAGCCCATCGCATATATATATATATATATATATATATATATATATGTGTCTGTGTATGTGTGTGTGTGTGCGTGGTTGTGTATATATATATATATATATATAAAATACAGAGTACTCACAACCTCTAACTGGATTACCTATAACAATAATTTGTTATCCCATATAGATATATTTACAGACACATATATCTATATATGTGTGTCTGTACGCGTATCTGTATGTGTGTGTGTATGTGTGTGTGTGTGTGTGTGTGTGTGTGTGTGTGTGTGTGTGTGTGTGTGTGTGTGTGTATGTGTGTGTGTCTGTCTGTATGTGTGTGTCTGTGTATGTGTCTGTGTGTGTCTGTATTTACGTGCCTTCTTTTTCTTCTTCTGCTTCTTCGCCAACTTATTCCTGATAGAGTCGTGGGGGAAGAGTTCTCAAACACTCCTTCCAGCGGATCCTCTCTGAAGCAACCGTCTCCAGCTGATCTAGCTGGATTCCCAAGCGAAACCGGCCAAACTCATGAATGTTATCCAACCATCTTTCTCGGGGTCTACCCTTGGGTCTTCTGTCAGTTGGTTTTGCCCGTAAAATCTATCCAGAAATTCTTTCCTGAGACATTCTAACCACATGATGCCCATAGTATCGGAGTTGTGATCTCTCAAGTAGGAGTGTCTCTCTGATCTCCGAGCTACGCACTTGGCTAAAAAAGAATATCGATAAAATAAATATCAGACTTTAAAAATAGGTACTTGAGCAGATATGATCAGCTAAAACCCTTTTAGATGGTGCCCAAGCATGACCATAATTTAATGACCGAAAAGCGTAAAAGAGTATAATCATTTCTACGTCGTTTGGCACAAGGTCAGCAATTACCACAGTGCATTACTGGTGCTTTATTCTTTCGAACCCGTAAGGATGAAAGGCAAAATTAACCTCAATGGGGTTTGAACTCAGAACGGAAAGGGCTATAATTCTATGCAGCAGATCATGGTGTCTGACGCTCTACCAATACTGCCAAAAGAGTATAATAGTAGTTAAATGACTGTTATATTATTTTATCTAATTGAACAGATAATTTACATATACCAACAACTATACCATAGTATACTTATTTTATGCTTACTGATTTGTTTCAATTTCAATTTTATCCTATAATAAAATGTATTTTAATTTATACTCTAATGCTTTCAATTTTGCCCCAATTTCTCTCGATTTCACATGAGATGTTTCTATTGAAAATTCTTGTCTAGATAATACCAAATTATCTCCAATAACAACATATACTTACGGACATTCACTTCAATTACATATAATATATATGCAATGGATTAATATATATGTATTTACATATATATGCGCCAAAGGTTATATACACATATAGATTTATATATACATATATGTATATATAAGTATAATGGATATTTAATTTGTTGGAAATACAACAAATAAATATAAATGTTTATAACTGATTCAGAGCATATTCAATGATATTAAATAAATGGAAACTATATTTATAAAACCATATTTATTCAATTATATATATTTCAAGGGTACCAAACTTTTGGTACGCTATCATCAGATAAAATACAAAATGTTTTATAAATATTTGACAAGACCAAGGATAATATACCTTAACAGTTCAAGTTATCCCTGGAAAGTGAGGGGAAGAGAGAAAACAGATATTTAAAATTATTAATATGAGTATGCAAATGAGGTTTATATTAAAGGGTTGAAAAAACCTTATTTTAGACACTATGGAAAATTTGAATAATTATGATAAGTTATTGTATGCGTAGGAAGGAAGAGAAAGAGAAAGAAATAACATTAATTTGGAGGGAAAAGTTTTTGTTACCTATATTATGAGTTATAATATTGTATATATAATCAATTAGATTATATGAAGAATTATGGTTGTAAGTATTTTTACCTTATTACATTAGGATAGGTTATATGTATATAAATATATAAATATATGTTGATAAGTTGCGTATGTATTGATTGTTTATATATCAAATATGAATTACGAAGGATGTTGAAATTTTATTTTCAAGTTGTGAGATTAGAATAATTTGTGGATTCAAACATTTTGTTCAACATTGAGAATGTTTTCAGAATATTGTTAATTTAACGAAGCTATATAAATTATCAAACAAAAAATCGTTAAAGAAGAAGGAAGATAAGAAGAAGGAAAAGGAAGACCACTTAAACGTTATTTGGGGGAAGTATATTCAGACATTTGTTTATATTTATATGGAGAATTATTTATCTTATTATAATAATATATAAATATCTATATATATTTTAATAATAGCATATGTATTTTTATTAAAAGGATAGTTTGTTTATAACATGAGTTACGAGAGATGTTGATTTATAAATAAATAAATAGGTAGTTCAAGTTATAGGTGGTTGTTCATAATATAAGTTACTAGGGAAGTTGATTTTGTATTTTATGTAAATAAATAGGTAGTTAAAATTGATAAGGTTTTAAATTAAATTAACGGAGTTATGTATAAAAAGTTTTTATGATTGAAAAAAGGACAGATAACTCCGATTGTTTGTTAATCGCTAGTGTGTGATTAATTATTTAGTCTAAAGAAATATGAATATTTAAACATCATCTTGAATAGGATACATTTTACTAACAACAGTTGATGGTTATTAATCTCCATTAAAAAATTAGCTTTAGAGGGTGTCATTAGAAAAATAATTAAGAAAAAAGAATTAAAAAATAAAAAAATTTTTTTAATTAAAATTAGAATTATATAGAAACACATAATATTGAAGTACATAAATATATATAAATATCTATACACATACACACGTACATATATATTATAAGAAATTTTAGAGATATTATGATTTAATACTATATTAAAGATATGAGATATGATTTAATACTATATTAAAAGTATTAAAAATATAAAATGTTAGAGCAAATAGGATCATTTTGGAGATTAATAGGAATATTATAAGTATATTATAAGTTACATATAGTTCTGAATGTAGAATTTTGGCGATGTGTGCAAGAACTAAATATCTCTGTCCTGAGATTAATAGAGTCTTACAATTAATTATATACATAATTTACAGAATCTTGATAAAGCCGTGTTTCGGTACGCAGGTGCTTTCGAAATCGTTTTCAATATCTTGGAAAACGATTTCGAAAGCACCTGCGTACCGAAACACGGCTTTATCAAGATTTTGTAAATTATGTATTGAAGAAATTTTTTATATAATTAATTGTAAAAACTCTATTAATCTCAGGACAGAGATATTTACTTCTTGCAGACATCGCCAAAATTCAACATTCAGAACTATATGTAACTTATAATATACTTATAATATTCCTATTAATCTTCAAAATGATCCTATCTGCTCGAACATTTTATATTTTTAATACTTTTAATATACTAATATCTCTAAATCATAATATCACTAAAATTTCTTATAATTTATGTACGTGTGTATGTGTATATATATTTATATATATTTATGTACTTCTATATTATGTGCTTCTATATAATTCTAATTTTAATTTTAATCTTAATTTTAATTTTAATTTTTTTTTTTTTAAATTCTTTTTTCTTAATTATTTTTCTAATGACACCCTCTAAAGCTAATTTTTAAATGTAGATTAATAACCATTAACTGTTTTTAGTAAAATATATCCTATTCAAGATGATGTTTAAATATTCATATTTCTTTAGACTAAATAATTAATCACACACTAGCGATTAACAAACAATCGGAGTTATCTTTCCTTTTTTCAATCATAAAAACGTTTTATACATAACTCCGTTAATTTAATTTAAAACCTTATCAATTTTTTTTAACTACCTATTTATCTACATAAAATACAAAATCAACTTCCCTAGTAACTTATATTATGAACAACCACCTATAACTTGAACTACCTATTTATTTATTTATAAATCAACATCTCTCGTAACTCATGTTATAAACAAACTATCCTTTTAATAAAAATATATATGCTATTATTAAAATATATATAGATATTTATATATTATTATAATAAGATAAATAATTCTCCATATAAATATAAACAAATGTCTGAATATACTTCCCCCAAATAACGTTTAAGTGGTCTTCCTTTTCCTTCTTCTTATCTTCCTTCTTCTTTAACGATTTTTTATTTGATAATTTATATGGCTTCGTTAAATTAATAATATTCTGAAAACATTCTCAATGTTGAACAAAATGTTTGAATCCACAAATTATTCTAATCTCACAACTTGAAAATAAAATTTCAACATCCTTCGTAATTCATATTTGATATATAAACAATCAATACATACGCAACTTATCAACATATATTTATATATTTATATACATATAACCTATCCTAATGTAATAAGGTAAAAATACTTACAACCATAATTCTTCATATAATCTAATTGATTATATATACAATATTATAACTCATAATATAGGTAGCAAAAGATTTTTCCAAAAATTAACGTTATTCCTTTCTCTTCCTCTTCGCATACAATACGCATACAATAACTTATCATAATTATTTAAATTTTCCATAGTGTCTAAAATAACGTTTTTTCAACCCTTTAATATAAAAGTTATATGCATATTCATATTAATAATTTTAAATATCTGTTTTCTCTCTTCCCTTCACTTTCCAGAGATAACTTGAACCGTTAAGGTATATTATCCTTGGTCATGTCAAATATTTATAAAACATTTTGTATTTTATCTGATGATAGCGTACCAAAAGTTTGGTACCCTTGAAATATATATAATTGAATAAATATGGTTTCATAAATATAGTTTCCATTTATTTAATATCCATTTTATATGTATATATATATATATATATATATATATATAAGTAAAGAGATATTTAATTTGCTGGTAATTCAACAAATTTATTTATAACAGATTCGAAGCACTCGATAGGTTTCCTGGAGTATAAGATCAATGATATTAATAAATGGAAACTATATTTATAAAACCATATTTATTTTATTATATATATTTCAAGGGTTCCAAAAAACTTTGGTACGCTCTCATCAGATAAAATACAAAATTTGTTTCATAACTAATGACATACCCGAGAAACCAGGTTCCGTTTGGATAGTGAAAGAAAAGGAAAAAGAGAAAAATGTCTAATCTTTAGGATGGATATGTAAATGAAGTATAAGTGTAGACTGAAATATCGTTATATTTAGACGCTAGGTAAATTTAAATAATTATTAGGATACTTTATAAAAGAAGAAGAAAAAAGAAGAAAGAGAGGCTAATATTAGTATTAGTGTGTAAGTAAATTTAAAAATTAAAAATTAAAAATCTGTTGAAGTGGTAGAATACTAATCCAAAAGTTTAAAATATATATAACCAAATCATGAGTTATAATATAGATAATCTATATAATTAGATTTTATGAGGAATTAAGGTTGTAAGTACACTTTAGCTAAACAACCGATCATTTATATACATATTTATATAAATAAATAAAAATATATAATATTATTAATATATATGATGTTATTAATATAATATTATTAATATATATGATGTTATTAATTCAAATATAATTTAAGGGTTACGAAGGATGTTGTGTTTACATTTTTAATATATAGTTAAGAAAAAGACGTAGTTCGAATGTTATTAAAGAAGAACTTTTTGTACATTCAATTAATTCAATCAAGATAGAAAACATTTGCCGGAAAATTATTTAGTTAACGAAAATTATAGAGACTTTAGTAATTATGTTGTTAAGAAGAGATGATGTTTATGCGTGCTATATTATGAAGGAAAAAGAAAAGGAAAAGATTACTCCAATGTTTGTTAGTTACTCTATTTATGTTAGATTTGTCATTTATTTCAGAATTTACTTTTTAAAAAATGCAGAATGTATGTGGAGAATATTTTATATATTATTTTGTGTATGATTATAAGGTATTTTATATTACATGTTTTCAAAGATAAGAATTCCTTTTATATATGTATTTAGATATTATCTATATAGTCAATTAGAAAGAAAATATTATTACAGACATCATGAGTGCATTTAGAAAACTATCACGAAAAAGGATATATTTCAAAATATCAATTAAGTAATATCAATTAAAAAATATAAAAAATATCAATTAAAAAAATACTAAGAAGAATATCAATTGGAAAAGAATATCATTTGTGAAAATATTACATAAAAAGAAAAATATCATTAAAAGTCACAACTAAACATCGACAGAAGAATAGTGAAGACATAAAATGTGAATACTTCGGAAAGTCATTTTTTGACGATGTCTGCAGGAACTGAATATTTCTTTCTTTAAGTTGATAGAATTTTGGCAGGTAAGTATGACAGATTCTTGAGAGAGCCATATTTAGGTATGCGGGTGCTTTCGAAATCGTTACCCAAGAGATTGAATAATCAATATCATTGTCTTTTAAATACCAAATTAGATGTGAAAGTGATGTAGAAAATGTTTTATCGGATCTATTAAATGTATGTTTATGATTAAACCAGCGTTCTTTAAATTTTGTAGAAATGGCTCCTATATAGTTATTTGTTATATTACATTTGCATACTAAGTTTTTATCTAGGCAATTATTCTGTAAAGGGCAATTTGATTCATTTCTACAGTTACATTTTCGAAAGTTAATGTTACTAGGAACGGTAATATTATTATTAGTATTAATAGTGTTATTAATAATATTAGTAATATTAATCATACACAAAATAATATATAAAATTTTCTCCACAGACATTCCGCATTTTTTAAAAGTAAATTCTGAAATAAATGTCAAATCTAACATAAATAGTGTAACTAACAAACATTGGAGTAATCTTTTCCTTTTCTTTTTCCTTCATAATATAGCACGCATAAACATCATCTCTTCTTAACAACATAATTACTATAGTCTCTATAATTTTCGTTAACTAAATAATTTTCCGCAAATGTTTTCTATCTTGATTGAATTAATTGAATGTACAAAAAGTTCTTCTTTAATAAAATTCGAACTACGTCTTTTTCTTAACTATTTATTGAAAATGTAAACACAACATCCTTCGTAACCCTTAAATTATATTTGAATTAATAACAGCATATATAATCACCAATAATATTATATATTTTTATTTATTTATATAAATATGTATATAAATGACCGGTTGTAATATAATAAGCTAAAGTGTACTTACAACCTTAATTCCTCATAAAATCTAATTATATAGATTATCTATATTATAACTCATGATTTGGTTATATATATTTTAAATTTTTGGATTAGTATTCTACCACTTCAACAGATTTTTAATTTTTAATTTTTAAATTTACTTACACACTAATACTAATATTAGCCTCTCTTTCTTCTTTCTTCTTCTTCTTTTATAAAGTATCCTAATAATTATTTAAATTTACCTAGCGTCTAAATATAACAATATTTCAGTCTACGCTTATACTTCATTTACATATCCATCCTAAAGATTAGAAATTATTCTCTTTTTCCTTTTCTTTCACTATCCAAACGGAACCTGAACCGATAAGGTCTGGTTTCTCGGGTATGTCACTAGGTATAAAACAAATTTTGTATTTTATCTGATGAGAGCGTACCAAAGTTTTTTGGAACCCTTGAAATATATATAATAAAATAATTATGGTTTTATAAATATAGTTTCCATTTATTAATATCGAGTGCTTCGAATCTGTTATAAATAAATTTGTTGAATTACCAGCAAATTAAATATCTCTTTGCTTATAAATAGCTACTTTAATGTAGAGCACTTTAAACTATAACAGATGCAAAGAATTAATAATGGAATTTTTTAAGATCTCTTCTTCTCTAAAGAACCCTTGCCTAAAAATAAAGAATATGTTAAACGATTCTTTCATAAGGAGACTTAGATGGCGCGCTTTCCATTTTGATAAGAAATCGGAAAAAGAAAGAAAGAAATCCAAATATAATTTTGATCTTATTTTCAAATCAAGTAACGTTAAATTTAAAAGCAACCAATATATTGGCCAGGAATACCTCAAAGGCCTCAAAGACAAAATAGACACTCTCGAAAAAACAAAGTAGATCCTTGTAAAATCGGACAAAACCAATAATTTATACGGTATCGAAAAGGACGCTTAAAATAACGTAGTACTGAAGGAACTTAGGAAAATCTATAAAAAAAAACATCAAATGAAGATCTATCAACCCTAAATAAAGAAGCTTCGGAAATTATTTATAAATTAGGCATTCAAAATAAGACAGAACTTTTTATACCTAGAAAACCGAAGATTAATATGAAGGACCACAAAAGAAATTTTGAAGTTGAACTACCAGTCAGACTCATCGCAAATCTAAATCTGACTTAGGCATAATTATCAAACATATACTAGATAGGATTATACCTGTACGTAAGCTAAAATCACATCTGAAACTATGGAACGGAACAAATGAAGTAATAGATTGGTTTGCAGACATTAATTTAAAACATAAGAAAAAATTTATTCAAATGGATATTGCAAATTACAACTCCTCAATTACCCCTAGCTTACTTAATAAGGCACTTATTTACGCTTCTAAATATACAGACCTATCTAGTGATGAAATAAATATCATTCTAACTGCACGTAAAACCCTAATCGAATTTAATAACTATCTCTGGACAAGGGATGATAGACAAAACAACTTTGATATCACTATGGGATCATCGGACTCAGCTCAAGTAACAGACCTCGTTGGATTATTTATTCTTAATGTACTACATAGGAAAATTCCAGAGATGACCGGAGGTTTATATCGCGACGATATGCTACTTTTAATCGAAAACCATAGCAATAGTGAACTTAACAGGAAAAAGAAATCTATCATAGAATGTTTAAATAACTACAACCTTAAATTAGAAATCGAGAATAATAATAAAACTGTTAACTTCTTAGATGTAACTTTAAACCTTAACTCAGGTCTATATTATCCTTTCCATAAAATTAATGAAAACCTAAATTACGTAAGCTTCAATTCTAACCATCCTAGTAATATAAAAAAATACTGTTGTCAATAGTGTCTAGCAACGAATTTCACGCATTTCAGCTAATACAAATATTTTTGATAATGAGGCAGAATATTACAATGATGCTTTACATAGAGCTGGCTACATGAATAAAATTAAACACTTAGATAACAATAACATGCAAAATCTTCCTGAAATTCACTATAATAATTGTTTCTACTTTAGGCACAAGGCCAGCAATTATCCCAGTGTATTACTGGTACTTTATTTTATCGACCCCGTAAAGATGAAAGGCAAAGTTAACCTCGGCGGGATTTGAACTCAGACCATAAAGGGCCGTAACTCTATTCTGCAAAGCATGGCGTCCGACACTCTACCGATACTGCCAATCCACCAATTCACTATAACAAGGCACTATAATAATAGTAATACACAATTTAACTTGAATAGTAAACCAAACAAAAGAACTAGAACTAGAAATATAAGTTGGTACTCTCCCCCCATTCTCATTAGGGGTTAAAACACCTCTAGCAAAACTAATTTTTCAAAGCATTAGATAAATGTTTTCCTAAATCCCACAGATACCACTCTATTTTTAACAGACAGTCTATAAAACTATCTTACTCTACTACCATGAACATAGCACAAAATATAAATAGAATTAATAATAGAAGCTTAAATTTAAACCAAAACCAATTAAACCATGATAACAATATTAATATTACTAATAACATTATTAATACTAATAATAATAGTACCGTTCCTAGTAACATTAACTCTCGAAAATGAAACTGTAGAAATGAATCAAATTGCCCTTTACAGAATAATTGCCTAGATAAAAACTTAGTATATAAATTCATAGTAAAAACTAAAGATGAAAAATATAACTATATAGGAGCCACTTCTACAAAATTTAAAGAACGCTAGTATAATCATAAACATACATTTAATAGATCCGATAAAACATTTTCTACATCACTTTCACATCTAATTTGGTACTTAAAAGACAATAATATTGACTATTCAATCTCTTGGGGAACGATTTCGAAAGCACCCGCATACCTAAATATGGCTCTCTCAAGAATCTGTCATTTGTGTATCGAAGAAATTTTTTATATACTTACCTGCCAAAATTCTATCAACTTAAAGAAAGAAATATTCAGTTCCTGCAGACATCGCCAAAGAATGATTTTCCGAAGTATTTTTAATCTATAGTATATAATTCACTTATTCACATTCTATATGTCTTCACTATTCTTTTGTCGGTGTTTAGTTGTGATTTTGAATGATATTTTTCTTTTTATGTAATATTTTTACAAATTATTTTTACAAATGATATTCTTTTCCAATTGATATTCTTCTCAGTATTTTTTTAATTGATATTTTTTTAATTGGTATTTTTTATATTTTTTAATTGATATTTTGTAATTGGTATTTTGAAATATATCCTAGACTTAAAGATGAAAGTAGTAGAAAAGCCAGGAACTACCATAAAATCTCTGATCAGCAAAACATACCCTTTTAAGAAAACCCAGTGTACTAATAAGAAATGTGTTATATGTAAAGTGAACCCCCAGATAAACTGTAAAACTAGAAACGTAGTCTATAGCATAAGATGTACAGAGGGTACTTGCAGAAACATGACAACAACATACATAGGCGAGACAGATCGAAGCATAGGAGAAAGGATAGACCAACACTGGGGGGGGGGGGGTAAAAGGACGAAAAAACGGTTCAGTACAACATGACGGTAACATAGACAACATAGAAATTAAAATATCTAAACATAGAAATGACCCAACAGATAGGCAAATCAGAGAGGCAAGCGAAATAGAGCTTAAAAGACTAAAGCTAAACAGAAAAAAAAATGAATGGAATAACAACAACACCCAAACAAACAACACTACTTAAGAGAAATATAAATAAATAAATAAATAAATATATACACAAGCACAATAACAACAAACACATATAAACACACACTAGTAAACTAAGATAGAATACAATAACCAAAACACAGTCACCCAAACGCAAACACACACCAAACACATGCGCAGAGAAGAAGAAAAAAATAAATAAATAAATAAACAGATAAAATAAAAATGGCGTAGACATACAATACAACAGGAGGAACATAATAGTACCACTGATGATGTTGCAAATGTGCAACGAAAGAACTTTGTTAGACTATATATATGTGTTTATATCTGTATTTTTGACCGTTGGTCAGTCGATGATAAACATTGAGGACCAAATGAATTAACTGTGGAGATGTAAAAAATACAGAAGCTAAAACCAACCAAACAGTGAGTGTGTTCTGTTAATATTTCTGGCGATATTATTACAACCAATATGACCCTCCCCAAGTATAACAATATTTGTTTCGACACACGATTTCATATCAAAAACCTCGCAAAACAAATTCATCGCCGTTATATATATATAATGGGCGGTGGATTGGCAGTATCGGTAGAGAGTCGGACGCCATGCTTTGCAGCATAGTTACGTCACTTTACGGTCTGAGTTCAAATCCCGCCGAAGTTAACTTTGCCTTTCATCCTTACGGGGTTGATAAAATAAAGTACCAGTAATGTACTGAGAAATTGCTGGCCTTGTGCCAAAAGTAGAAACAGTTATATATATATATACATATACATATATATATATATATTAATAAGAGGAATTCCAACTTTGTCTGATTTACTCGTTCTATTAATATTATTAATATAATCTTCTATACACAATCATACACACCCGTGTATATCTATCTATCTATCTATCTATCTATCTATCTATCTATCTATCTATCTCTCTCTCCTATCTCAAGAATCTAGCTGTCGTCTGTTCTACAGTGTGGATGTCATTCACTTCGCACAGAAGTTTTGTTCAAATTTATTGAAGAAATTTTGTGAGTTCAAACTTAATTTTGATACAATTGTGTAGCTTGACCCTCCGTCTGAACTGTCAGGCGGTGGGTCAGCTCATCTTTACCCCTCCTAGAGGTGAAAAACCTGTTTTAAAAAATTTTGTGTAAAAAATTTCAATCGTCTAACAGAAATGTTAAACGCAGCGAACGAAAATAGTGGTGGGGGGACAGCGGTAAGAGTTGTAAGCTCGCACGCTTTAGTCCTCCCTTCCTTCCCAACTAACGTCATAGAGAAGGAAGGAAAAATTAAAATAAAAACGGACGAATCTGCGGAGAAAAAATTAAATGACGAAAACATAAATCTGGACTTGGATTCCAACAACGAAAAAAAAAAAATTTGAAAAATTGCATGACAATACTAATAACACAAACAAAGACACAACAAACAAAAAAATAACAGTTGAAAATAACACCATATCAGAAAACAAAGCAGACGACAAGATTTCATTTGCACAGAAAACAAAGAAATCTTTGACTTATATAGCGGAAAACATTTCAGATGTGGTACGAAGGATCACGGACGCCAAACAATACATAAGTGAAGGTGAGAATGGTATTTTTTATTGGTAAAAATGCCTCAAGAATTCACGAAAGACATTGAAAGCCGAACGGTCAAGTTTCGGACCATCAACAACAGTACAAAAAACCTGAACAGCCTTCTCAAGCAGATATCAAAACAGTACTCACAGAAGTACTGAATGAAACAACTTTCATAAGAAAAGACAGACTGTATGGAAGCCTAGCAATTATCATGAAGAACGAATCGGCGGCAAAAAAATGTGCTTTGTCACCGATTCGTTCGAAAAATTTCACCTTTTATCCATCTTATATGGGGAAAAGAACTCAACGCATATGGCTGGATGCAATGATGCCAGATGTGGACTACTGCTGGCTCATAGCTGGCTTCATCGATCCAGTGAATGACAACGTGATTTCCATTGGGAAAACCACAGGCAATGCGTTCAGTGGAACAGGTATAGAGCTGGTAGTACAAATGAAGCCTGAACGCATCGCCCAAATACCCGACAGAATCCTATTAGAGGACCACGGGTATATAAACATTAGCGTGGAGGGGAGAAGGCCGTCCTGCCATATCTGTGCAGGCAGAGGGCACCTGAAGGCCGCTTGTCCCCAACTCAACAAAAAGAAAACCCTGCTACCAACACCAGCTCCACCACCACCACCACAACAGATAAACAAACAACAAAACTCAGTCCCACCCAACCCGTCCCTCAGTAAAACCACAACACCACCACAACACAAACAGTCACAACACATTACCCCAAAACAAAATACAGGCCCACCCAACCTCTCACTCAATAAAACAACACAACCACCGCAGACACAACACACAACACAGTCTAACATAGTGACATCCATCTCCCCCACAAAGAAAACCAACACGGAAACATTACCAGCAAACATACCTCTTCCCTCCAACACTGAAGATAACCCAACGAATTCGGAGGAAGAAACGGAGTCCTTCAGACAGATTAAAAGGAAAAAAAGAAAACATGTGCAAAACACACAAGGACAAACAACCCCCACCCAAATCGCAACACAATCCAACAAAACAGAAAACACCCCTCCAGCAACAAACAAAACCAAACCTGCCCCTCCCCTCTTCGAAACACTCACACCATCGGAAAAAAAGACATTACACTATACTTACATCAACAGAAACAATAATAAATTAAATGAACTCATATACAATAATCCTTCGGTACAAACCGAAGGTGTAAACTTTGTTTCGTCAGAAAACCACCCACATTTAAAACTAATAAAAATCCCAATGAACCTCTACCAAAAACTAAAAAAGGATTTTAAGGAGGACGTAGGACCACCCTCTGTCAAACCCATAAACCGCGTCCTACTAAAAAGCTTTCCCCCTCCCCTTCCCCTCCCCAACACAACTCCAAACACCCCAACCCCACCACACACTGACGACCCCACACCACCACAAGACACCCCTTCACCCAACACCCCCGACCCCATGGAAGTCGTGCAACCCGAACCCCGGGAAGCGGAAAGGTAGGTCTCTACACTCTCCTTTGGCTCTGCCGCCCACATGGATGTGTTAAGAGTAGGATGTTTGAATGCACGTGGCCTGGGCTCAACTTGGAAGCAAGCAAAGCTTCTAAATGACCTCAGGTCATGTAGTATAAATGTAATGGTTATCTGTGAGACTCGAATCAGCGTCGTGCGGCAGCTGGCCCCCACCTTCGATGACTTTGAGGTGCATGCATCTCTCTGTCAACCTGGAGGTGGGGGTGGGGTTGTCGTACTGCTGCAAAAACACCTGGGTCTTGCCGTACAGGTTGTGCACTCGGACCCGGAGGGTCGTTTGTTGGTGCTAGACGTTGGCAGTAGTGAAAGTGCGGCCTTGAGACTGGTCGCCGTCTACTCCCCTTTCGGAGCTGAACGGCCCGACTTCTTCCAGCGTTTGGAGACTTTTCTGGGAACGTCGCGTTCCCTGCTTCTAGCGGGGGATTGGAATGACATCCTGGATGCACGTTGGGACTATGCAGGAGCATGTCCTAATAGAGGGGGGTGTAACAGCCTCAAGGGGTTACTCGACCGTTTTAACTTGGTCGATAGATATCGACTAGATTTTCCAACTGTGCCTACCTGGACTTGGAGAAACCACAGTGGTCAATCTAGATCGTACTTAGATAGATTCTTAGTTAGAAGTAAGGATAGGGACATATTAAGCTGTCCAGAAATGCGCACAGTTGGCTACACGGATCACAAATTAGTGACCTGCGTGGTCAATCTCGAGAAAACACATAGACAGGGTCCCGGTTACTGGAAACTTAATTTGTCTTTACCGGCAAAAGAGACTTACAGAAACCGGATTAGCAGATTAGTTAAGGAGAGGTTGACGGGTGCAATCGTCAACAACCGATGGTGGGCATCTCTCAAAAGAGAGATTAGAACAGAATCAATAAGTTATAGCAAGATGTTAGCTGCCGATAGGAATAGAAACGAGAAAGAATTAACAGGTAAATTAGAAGAGGCAATCAAGAGCGAAGATGTGGCCAGAGTGCTGGCATCGAGGACGGCCTTGAACCAGTTTTTCGATGCAAAGCACGAAGGCTGCGTCATTCGAAGTAAAATACGTGCTCTAGGTAATGAGGGGGCCAAAGCCGTTGGATGGGCCCGCGTGACAGAAGCTAAGAGTGGAAATCGATCCACCATCCGGTCGTTGCAAGACGAAGATGGACGAGTGATCCGGGAGCCTAAGCAGATGTGCGAGGCCTTTCAAAAGCACTTTGCCCGATTGTTCGGGGGAGGCGAGGGTCCGGGCCGGGGCGTGGATTTCGGTCCATACCTCGACGGCCTGCCGCGTCTCTCGAACGAAGAGGCAGAGTCCTGCGAGGGACCAATCTCGGCTGATGAGATCGGAGATGCGCTGAGCCAATGCAGCAGACGCAAATCTCCAGGTCTCGATGGTATACCTTACGAACTTTATTTAGCAATGCCGGTCTTCTTCTCCGAACTCCTCGAAGCGGTCTACTGCAATTGGCAGCAGAACGGGAGAATTCCTTGTTCTGTAGCCAAGGGCGTAGTCACGCTGGTGAGGAAGGACGAGAACAAGGGGGATAGTATAAATAATTTTCGGCCCATAACCCTTCTAAACACAGAGTTAAAGATTTGGGCCAAGGTGTTAGCAAAGAGGTTGGCGCTTGTCGTGGGTGGCCTGGTGGGAGATGCGCAGACATGTGCTATCCCATCCAGGTCCATTCACGATAACCTCCACCTCATGCGATACATCATAGAGAGGGTTGGCAACAAACCCGGCTTCGGTGGGGCCCTGATCAACTTGGATCAGTCTAAGGCCTTCGATAGGGTCGACCATGGTTACCTGGATGCGGTGCTAGCGGCGGCTGGGTTCGGTCCTGTTTTCAGAGGCTGGATCACTGCCCTACATAGCAACCACATCTGTTCTAGGATCAAGGTGAACGGCTACCTTTCGAAGCCGTTCGAAATCACACGATCCATTCGACAGGGGTGCCCTCTCTCCTCCCTTCTGTACGTATTGACTCTCGAGCCTTTACTGGGGAAGTTGGAGTTGTTGCAGGGTATCCCCCTGGAACCAGGATTGAGCAAAGCGGTGTCGGCCTACGCCGATGACGTAACAGTAATGGTATCAACCGACTCGGAGATCGAGGCGATCGGTACCTTACTGGAGGAGTACGAAGGGTTGTCAGGAGCGAAACTGAACCGGGAAAAATCCATCGGGCTGCAACTCGGAACGTGGAGAGGCAGACCGATGCCTCCTGACGGTGTCGTCGGACACTGGACGGAGGGCCCGGTAAAGTTGCTTGGGGTCTGGTTTGGACCGGACCTCCAGGTGGAAAAGAACTGGAACGAGGTTACGAACAAGGTGTTTGCACTAACCCAGAAATGGGCCAAGTGTAAGCTGTCCCTAAAAGGCCGGGCGGAGGTGGCGAACATT
Source organism: Eledone cirrhosa (assembly GCA_964016885.1). Classification (NCBI taxonomy): domain Eukaryota; kingdom Metazoa; phylum Mollusca; class Cephalopoda; order Octopoda; family Eledonidae; genus Eledone; species Eledone cirrhosa. The sequence goes on from OZ024741.1 coordinate 46,417,361, forward strand.
TACATAGGGTCCGTCACTTACTACCGCCTGACTGTCGTGCCTTGCCCTAAGGAAACACTCACCACCATGGAACGCATGCTCTTCCAATTTCTTTGGAAGAAGCGTCCTCCTATGGTGAGAAGATCCATCTGCTGCCAACAACCTTCGAAAGGAGGGCTGGGGATGCCGTGGTTGATGATGCGTAGGCACGCATTAAGGCTACGGCACCTACAGGTATTCCTCACTGGTCAACCGGTGTGGGCTCCGTTCGTGAAACGAGCCTTTCCGAGACTCGTATCACTCACCGAGCTACAGTCCTGGGTCAAGCAAAGATCCGGAAAACTGGGAGACTGGCACACTGAGTGTGCTCAGGCGCTCAGGGCTCTCTGGCAAGCGGGCCGGGCCATCGGTGGAGAATCCACCTCATCATTCTATAGAGGGCTGGTGGCTAGCAGGGGCGATGACACCCTTGGAGAGTCGCTGGACATGGAAGAAGACGAACTGGCCAGCCTGTTCGGTAGGACTTTCGGCCCAGGACCAATGGACAACTTCCAGAAGTCACTGGCCTGGCAGTGCTACCGAGGGGCTCTACCCGTTCGAGAGAGGCTCTACAGACACGGGCGCCCGGGCAGGGATCCCTCAAAAAAGATTTGCCCTAGATGCGTGCGTCACGAAGAAACCGTAGCGCACGCATTGGTGCAATGTCCGGGCGTGGCTGATCTGTGGGGCTACGCCGAACAACTGCTGTCGCGGGTGGCGCCGATTAAATTTACCGCCGAGTCCGACAATCAAACCGCCTCCCCTCTTCACAAAGGAAGCAAAGGCGGTTTTTCTGTGCGTAATAGCCATGTTGAAAGAGGTTGTTTGGTGGACACGATTGAAAGGTCTGAGGTCAGGCAACTTCCTCTCTGGCCATAGTCTGGTCTACTTCTTCCGATATCACTTCGGAAGAAGGATAAGAATGGAGAGAGAGGTGCTTGGCCACAGGCAGTTTTATGAAAGGTGGGTGATAGTGGCGAGAATGGCTCGTGTAAATGGGCCTTCTCTGTATACCATCCTGTAGGTAAAGAAGTAAAGGAGAGGGGAGCACCTTCTCCATGTGCTCCCCGGGCAAAGGATTGCACACTTTTTCGGGGGTGTGTGCAACCCCCATCACGTCCCCTCCCTTTTGAGGTTATTTTCGATTATTTTCATGTTACACCCTTTTTACTCGATTATATGTAAACTCCCCCTTTGTATTTGTCCCTTCTTTTTATGCCTTTATGGTAAATAAAGAAATCTATCTATCTATCTATCTCTCTCTCTCTCTATATATATATATATATATATATATTCCTGATGATTTCTAAAGAAAACTGTTTCATTCTTTAGAAATCATCAGGAATATATATATATATATATATATATATATTTACTCCAGTAAACTGTTGAGTGCTCTATATCAGTTATAAACTTTTAAGTTTGTTGGAATCCCAACAAATTAAATATCACTTCTACATATATGTATGTATATATATATATATATATATATATATATATATATATATATATATATATACATATATGTGTGTGTGTGTGTGTATATGTGTGTGTGTGTGTGTGTGTGTGTGTGTGTGTGTGTGTGTGTGTGTGTGTGTGTGTGTGTGTGTGTGTGTGTGTGTGTGTGTGTGTGTGTGTGTGTGTATTTTTCTCCCTGAGAGAAGAACACTCTGAAATACCTGCGGTTGATACAGCTACCGATCATCTTGCATCTGCTTGTCATCTGATTCTGGCTGTTGATACTTAGAGAGCAGCATATGTGTAACACAAGCATATGCTGCTATGATCTCCTTGTGCAGATATCTCTTCAAAGTCCCGTGGCGATGGAGAAGCAGCGACGTGTACTGACCTAACGAGTTTGAGGTATACAGTTGCTAATCTGCACGCAGGCGGCTTAAGGCTTATCTAACGTCGTTGCCAGTTTTCGAAATAGGAACTGGCTTGAGCGGAGTCTTTTGTGACTGAGCAGCCCTCTTCAAGGAAAACACTGCTCACCCAAATCTTGGGAAAGGTTTAGAAAAGGTGACTCAAACATTGTCTGTTTCACCATCAAGCTGGTCAGCAACCTGCAGCAGAGGGCTGTTCATACCCACAGGAGAAACAAGAAGAAAAATAATAATAATTTCCAAAATAGCACTGAATGTTGCGATGTGGAACATACGAACACTTCTTGACAGGGAATCAATAACCAATCCAGAACACAGGACTGCTATTGTTGGTAGACAGTTGAGCAGATATAATATTGATATAGCTTCACTCTCTGAAACCCGTCTTAGTGGGGAAGGTCATCTATCAGACAAAGGTGCTAGCTT
>OZ024741.1:46424690-46447190 GCA_964016885.1 Eledone cirrhosa
CATAAATTGCACAAAACTTTCCTGTATTACATCCCCACATTATACCCTAACGGATAGTACGAAATATACGCGGATATTTTACCTCTTGATGTGGTAGCTAAGTATATGTTACGTTTATACCATTACTTATTTGTATAGGTAAGTATATTTTACCTGTATGATATGCGTATACGTGAGTTTTGCGTCTGTGTGAGTATGCGGGTTCGTACGTATGTAGGGTGTGTGTATGTGTGTACTTTGTGTTTTGGTTGACGTACGTCTGCGTACATATGTGTATTTACAGGTGGTATATGTGTGAGCGCGTTTATACGTATTTATTTGTGTATATTTCTATACGATTATATAATTATATGTATACGCGCACACTCACACATATATATATATATTTTTTTTTTTATATATATTTTTATGTGTATTTGGTGTATACGTTCGTATGCGTGCGGGTGCAGGCGTTGCGTGGGGTCTGTATGTGCGGGCGTGTGTTGTTGTTTTTTTGTTTTATTTTTGTGTACGTGCTTGTATTAGCATACCGATTTCGGGTGTTTTCGCGTATGCTTGTGTATGTACGTATATGTATATATTTAATTGTGTATGTACGTGTATGTATATATTTAATTTCAATTACCTCTGTAATTTATTTACTTTATTCTTAACTCTGAAGCCGGGAAACATTCGGTTTCCTAATAGAATTTTAGTCTACGACTTCAGTTATACCATTTACGTGGATTTGTCATTGCGGGTAATTGTTTTCGCCGCTCCAAATTATGACGAATTATCTTCGGGGGGAGGGGGGTTTCGTTCTTTGCCAGGGAACGTTTCCACGAACCAAAGTATCGTCTTCCTGTCTTCCTTCGGTTGCAACATTTTTTGAAATATTTACTTCTGCGTTCACAGATTGATTTTTTTAGTTTCAGAAGATCCAGTTAACGGTGAAAGCAGCGATTCTTTGCTTAAATGCTTAAACTTTAATCTGTTATTTTAATAAAGATATATATATATATATATATATATATATATATATATATATATATATATATATATATATATACTAGAGAGTCGATGCCCTACGGCTGAGCCGCTTCGACATCAATACCAGACGTTTCTATTTTCACTCTACTATCCCAACTATCCAGTACTCTACTGAATAATGGTCTTACGCGCGTGTGTGTATATATATATATATATATATATACACAGATAGAGGGCGAGAGAGAGAGAGAGAGAGAGAGAGAGAGAGAGAGAGAGAGAGAGAGAGAGGAGGAAAGAGAGAGAGTGGGAGAAATAGACCATCAGCTAATAGATTTAGATACAGAAATACTTACAGCACCCACTCACACACACCCACACACACACATAGACTCATAAACACACATACACAGAAGCACACAGATATATATACATATAGACGTACACACAGAGAGACTTTCCGAGATAACAAAATGGCAGGGAGGTAACAAAAGCTATTCTCAATTCAACCGGAAACTCTCTAATTATAGAGACAATTCGTCAGACATGAAAGTGTAACATGATAATTTAATAACATGAAATTTATCACATTACTGCACCGTACTCACCTATATTGATAGCTGGCCTGGAGAAGCTTTTCGATTTTGGTAAATTCTTTGTTCGAATTCATTCTTTTAATGTTTGTTTTTTGTTTTGTTTTTTTTGTGGAGGAGGTGGGTAGTTTTTTTTCCCTTTTTCTGTGTGTATTTTGTTTTTAATTGTTGTTTGTTTCTTTTTATTGTCTTTTCTTTTTTGTGTTGTTTTGGGTTTTTTTCCATATTATTGTTAATGTTGTAGTTGTTGTTGTTGTTGTTGCTGTAGGTTTCGCTTTTAAGACCGTTATTTTCTCTTCAAATTGGATCTGTGCTGCGCTGACTACTTGTGTTGCAAGAAATATAATTTACAAAGGAACAAAATATCCATAGGCTGTTTTTATATATGTAAAATATGAGTGAATATACGTGTATATATATATATATTATGTATATATATATATATATATATATATATATATATATATATATATATATATATATATATATATATATATATATATATATTACACATACAGAGAGCAATATACATAAATCGATCACTCGTTGACAGATGTACAGATAGATAGATAGATAGATAGATAGATAGATAGATAGATAGATAGATAGATAGATAGATAGATAGATAGATAGATGTCTTTATTTGCCACAAGGGTGCACAAGAAATGGAACATTACATGACGTGACGGCGGGGTTTTACATAAAATCATACAAACAACTTTAGCAATTAAAATAAACAACTGAAATCCCTAATAGGGAGGAACATTACTGCGGATTGTTTTTTACCTCGTAGATAGAATAACCCTCAACACGAGGAGCACGTGTAAGTGCTCCCGTCTTCCCTCTTTTGCCTTCTTCAACCTACAGGTTTATATACTGAGAAGGCCCATTCACTCGGGCCATTTTCGCCACATTCACCCACCTTTCAGAAAATCTACTGGAGTGCAACAAGTCTCTCTCAACTCTCACCTTCTTTCTGAAGTGGTATTTAAAGAAGGGGATGAGTTGTTGTCAAGACAGAAAGATGTTTGCCCTCAGTCCTTTCAGTCTCGTCCACCATTTCACTTCTTTCGCCATAGCCACCAGATAGGAAAACTGCCGCTACATCATTCTTAAATGAAGGCTACGGGGTGAACCTCACGATGGACTCAGCAGAGAACGGTATTCGACTCACATAGATACATAGATAGATAGATAGATAGATAGATAGATAGATAGATAGATAGATAGATAGATATGACAAGCAAGCGCCCAACCCCCCCCTTTGTGAAGTATCTGTATGTATATATATATATATATATATATATATATATATATATATATATATATATATATATATATATATATGGAGAATAGGATTGGCTGTGTAGTTGCTATTTAAGGTAACTTAAAATGGAGTGAGAATAAGAAGAAAGCAAGAACGGGGGAGTTTTCCTCATCAGTTGTCTACGGATATTTCTACGCTTTAAAGATAAGATATCTACCGCCCAGAGCGTCAATAATTGGGTAAGTTATTGGGAAAATGGAAGAGAGAGGGAAGGAAAACAAAAGGGAAAAGGGAAGAAAAGAGAAAACAGCGAAAAAAACAACAAACCGAGCAATGTGCGAGCAACTTAAGGTAAGAAAATATATATTATTCCTTGGTGTTAGTTAATCAGTTAATGGTTTACAAGTTGCACTCGTTAATTAACTAACCAGTGTGTAGACAGAATAGACCTCTCGATGTTACTTTCCAAGTTGTGATGCAATTATTCTGGTCCCCGCACCACGGAATATTTATATAATAGTGAAGAAGTCAGTATATTTGAATCTTACATCACTTCATCGTTATTATATTTCAGTGGCATTTATTACGTAATTGATACGGATTCATCAGACAGCTATTTTGTTATTATTTGTTCAACGTGTGATATGATTCTGGCGGGTTTTGTTGTTAATCCTTCAAAGCCCAGCTGATAAATTTCTGTTGCCACACCCACATGTTGTTCTCTGCCCACTGCATGGTTAGTTGTAACCGGTGAGATATAGAAAATATAAACCCTGTGTTGAGAAATTATCTGTATTATGTTTTAGATCTGTACTTTATTATACCAAAACTCTTGATAAAATATATATATATATATATATATATATATATATATATATATATAAGGAAAAGAAATCAAAAATGCAACTTGAGTCTTTTTAAGAATATTTATGTTTTTTCCTTTACCGGTTTCACAGTTCTTATGCTTTTTAAAAGTAGAATTGAGATGGAGGAGAAAAACCACAAACCCTCCATCTCAATTCTACTTTTGAAAAGCATAAGAACTGTGAAACCGGTAAAGGAAACAAATAAGTATTCTTAAATAGACTCCAGTTGTATTTTCGATTTCTTTTCCTTATACTTTCACTCGTGTAGGACATTTCGTTTTTTTTTTATTTAAAAAAAACTAATTTTCTTTTATATATATATATATGGAAAAAGTAAACAAGATAAAATAAATATTTACCAATTTACTTCGATGTCCTGACTGCTGTTTCACTGCGTAATTGCAGTTTTAAATATTCCAATAATTTAGAATGTTCTCCACTGTCAGGCTTCGCAGCCTCTCAGGGAACTTCTCAATCCAAGAAAAATTTATTTCGAGTTATCCATTACCAGCGATAATTTCGAATCACGAGATTACGGTCAATCGTTTTCTAATATTCTTTGAAAGGGTTTTTTCAAATCTTACTTTCATTGATCTTTTACACGAGATGTTTTTATTTCGATTCATTTTTTATACACTGTTCTCATATTTTTAATGAGCTGCTGTATTTGAATGAGTTGATGAGATATTTTTAGCTCTTTCGTCAATCTTTACTGTCCAGATGACGTCAAAAAATCGTAGTTAGCTTTCAATCCAGCTACGGCGACGAGTCAGTTATTTAACTAGTCTCATAATTACAAAAGTATTTCGTGGTATTAGTTCAAAGACAACTTCTACTGAAGGGAATATCTGTCTTGAAGTCCATTAGTGCTACGTTGTTTATTTTAACCATGACTGTTCATGGGTTTTTTTTGTATTTTGAGATTCATAACATCTGTATAGGATTAGTTTAGGTAGAAGTAATGTAAATAATATTGATTGCTTTTGTACCTATCGTACGTATTACATTATATAATTGTTTCTATTTTTGGAACAAGGCCAGCAATTACCCAGTACATTACTGGTACTTTATTTTATCGACCCCGTAAGGATGAAAGGCAAAGTTAAACTCGGCGGGATTTGAACTCAGAACGTAAAGGGACGTGACTATGCTGGAAAGCATGTCCGACCCTCTACCGATACTGCCAATTCACCGCCCTTTACATTATATAATGAAGATAGATATATAGATAGATAGTTAACTTTCTTTTTATTTGCCACCAGGGCATCAAAAGAGGGACAAGTACAAAGGGGGGAGTTTACATGCAAAGGCGTCCTCAATATGGAGGAGGCAAAAACAAGATATAAAAGTATAAAAATAAAATAAAATATAACAAAATAAATTTTATAACAATATCCTCAATAGGGAGGAGGCGCCTTGGAGGGTCACACACACCCCCGAAAAAAAGTGTGCAACCTTTCTCGTCAGGAGCACAGAGTGGGGGTGCTCCCTTGGTCTATCATCTTCCTCACCTATAGTCTGATGTAGAGTGAAGGCCCATTCACACGGGCCATTCTCGCCACTTTCACCCATCTTTCATAAAAACGGCTGGGGTGCAGCACCTCTCTCTCCATCCTGATCCTTCTTCCGAAATGATATCGGAAGAAACGGACCAGTTGTTGGCCAGAGAGAAAGGTGTCTGACCTCAGTCCTTTCAGACGCGTCCACCATACAACCTCTTTCGCCATGGCTATTACGCACAGAAACACCGCCTCTCATTCGTTTTTGAAGAGGGGAGGCGGCTTGATCGTTACAATAGACTCGGTGGTCAACCGGATCGGCCCCACCCTTGACAGCAGTTGTTCGACATAGCCCCACAGATCGGCAATGCCCGAGCAGTGTACCAATGCGTGTGCAACGGTTTCCTCGTCGCACACGCATCTGGGACAGATCTTTTTCGAGGGGTCCCTACCCGGGCGCCCGTGTCTGTAAAGCCTTTCTCGAACGGGCAGAACCCCTCGGTAGCACTGCCAGGCCAGGGACCTCTGGAAGTTATTCGTGGGTCCCGGGCTGAATGTCCTACCGAACAGGTTGGCCAGTTCGTCTTCCTCCATGCCTAGGGCTTCTCCGAGGGCGTCGTCGCACCTGCTAACCACCAGCCCTCTATAGAATGACGAGGTGGATTCTCCACTGACAGCCGGGTCCGCCTGCCAGAGAGCCGTGAGCGCTTGCGCACACTCGGTGTGCCAGGCGCCCAGTTTTCTGATAGATAGATAGATAGATAGATAGATAGATAGATAGATAGATAGATAGATAGATAGATAGATAGATAGATAGATAACAAAGAATGTGTGGTAAGATACCAGATGGACCATAACTCACCATAGTACACGATACTTAGGGTAGTAGAGTGGGTAATAGGAAAAGAGTCAGGACCCCGACGGCTGTGCTCTGACCGTTTCGACAGCTAGATCCGAACTGTTCGTATCTAGCTGTCGAAACGGTCGGAGGTCAGCCGTCGGGATCCTGGCTCTTTTCCTATATATATATATATATATATATTAATAAAAGGAATTCCAACTTTGTCTGATTTACTCGTTTTATTTACAATCCTTTAAAATTTATAATGGTATTATAATGAAATAGTATGGTAGAATATTAAATGTTAAGTGTTAATTGAACAAGTACGTTCATGCTTTCGCAATCTTCAGGTTCATAATGTGTGGTGACAGTCAAGTTTTCAATTTTGCAAGCTTGACTGTCACCACACATTATGAACCTGAAGATTGCGAAAGCATGAACGTACTTGTTCAATTAACACTTAACATTTAATATTCTATCATACTATTTCATTATAATACCATTATAAATTTTAAAGGATTGTAAATAAAACGAGTAAATCAGACAAAGTTGGAATTCCTTTTATTAATATAATCTTCTATACACAATCATACACACTCGTGTATATTTATCTATCTATCTATCTATATATATATATATATATGCGTGTGTGTGTGTATGTGTGTGTGTGAAAGGTAAACAGAAATAACAATACAATCGGTACAGTATATGGAAGGTATATATTAGGTTAACGCTTGATATAGCAGGAAGAGGGTCTTAACTGAAGTTAAAATCCCGTCGAGGTTAACTTTGCCTTTCATCCTTACGGGGTCGATAAAATAAAGTACCAGTAATGTACTGGATAATTGCTGGCCTTGTGTCAAAAGTAGAAACAACTATTTTAATAACATCTATCATTTTCGTTTACAATTATTTACATCATTCTTAAACTCCGGAGCTGGAAATCATTCGGTTATTTTAAATACAATATTAGTGTAACGACTCCATTTACACCATAAACTTGGTCTTGTCTTTGCATGAAATTGTTCTTTTCAGACAATATAACGACGTATTATCCTCGCTTTTTTCCGTTAATTACCAGGGAACGTCTTCACGAACCAAAATATCGTCTTCCTGATTTCCTTCGGTTGCAACGTTTCTCGAAATATTTAATTCTGCAATTGAATTTTTTAGTTTCAGAAGATCCCGTTAATGTTGAAAGCAGCGATTCTTTGCTTAAACTTTCTTTCTTTCTCAACCCCTCTCCCTTTTTTCTCATACCCTCTCTCTTTCTCTCTCTCTCTCTAACTCAGACCCCCTCTCTCTCTCTCTTCCTCTACAGAATGGGAACAATAAAGAACGCGCAGATCTCTCTCTCTCTCTCTCTCTCTCTCTCTCTCTCTCTCTCTCTCTCTCTCTCTCTTTCTCTCTTTATATATATATGTGTTTGTGTGTGTGTGTGTGTGTGTGTGAACCAGCGTTCGTCGCATATTCTCTCTCTCTCTCTCTCTCTCTCTCTCTCTCTCTCTCTCTCTCTCTCTCTCTCTATCTGATTATCTTGTACCTCTCTCTGTATAACGACATATCTCACTCTCTCTCTCTGTCTACATCTCCCTTTCTCTCTTTAGATGTATATGTATATGTGTGTGTGATATATACAGAGCGAGTTGCAACATGTATGTAGTTTCATAGATGTTTGAGGGCAGTGAGAATGAAACTATAAACAGAGCATATAAATAAATTTACAGTAGAGTAACATAACAAATATGTTTTAAATATATACGTAAATAACATTACAAATGCCTCGGTAACATTACAAAGGATGATACAATGAAAGATATATTCCTTCAATGCTACAATATTAAAGAAAATGTAAAGGAAGGGGTCAACAACGGAGCCAACACCAGAGCAAAAGACAGCAATGTCGCGAGTACTGGGCAACCTCTCTAATGATTTTTGAGGCAAGCCAGCACACTCGCAGCGTTGCCTCGGGTGATGCCGAGGCTGATGCGCTGAAATATTGTTTTAAAAGACTTTTTAATGGAAATGAAGCAAAATGGAAGCTTAATATTGAAACTTCGAACTCATGAATTTTGCAGGTTAAAATGTTGCTGGCCCGAAAACTGTTCGCGTATTTGTGTATCTTTGCACGTTTATTGGTAACGTAAATAGATAAACATATGACGCCATAAAAAAGAAATAACTCGTCTCTCATCTCTAATTATACATATCTCTCTTTATACATTTGAACTGAAAAATCTTTAATGAACTGGTCATAAGGTTATTTACTCTAGTAGATAACACTGTATGCCAATTACTAATTTAATAATTTAATAAGTGAAGGAACACAAGAATATGTAAGGAAAGCAGGAAGGAAGATGATGAGATGCAGACAGGAAATAACATATGATAACAACAATATGTCTTCTCAACAGTATGTGAAGGTAGTTTTTCTTTATTCGTGTGCTTGTTCGTGTGTGCTTACAATGGTTAAATGACATACCTGTGACTTGTTTTGTTAATCCTTGTAAGAAGGATTGGAATACATCTGAGCTGAGCCTTATGGTATAGGTCCTCAGCAGATGTGTTGCAGGTCGGAAAGGCTCGACCGAAAGAAGTTAAGTGAGCAAGGGTGGTCGAGTGACGTCAGAACACTCCCTTATATACTGGCCACGGGGAAGTAACTCCAAATAGTCTCGGTTCCCCGGAGAGATGGCGCTAGTCACTACAAATCAATACATTACAAATTCGATTTTTGCACTTGGCGTGGGTCGATTTGAAAATGTTTTTGACCGATGTCTCCGCCGGACCTTCATCTATAAGTGTAGCAATTTCACCGAAATTTGAACGTACGGTTTAGGAGATGTGTGCCGACTGTTTTAGTAGACAGACAGACAGACAGACAGACAACCCAGTTTTATATATAGAGATATAACTATATATATGTGTGATATACGTGTGTGTGTGCGTGCGTGTGTGCGCGCGCGTGTGTGTGTAAGTATGCATATGTACACACCTATACACACACACACACACACACATATATATATATATATATATATATATATACACACACACACATATATATATATATATATATATATATATATATATATATATATACATATATATATATGTAGATAAATCTACCAAAATGTACGGTAGTGTCCAATCCGTATGAAGAACTCAATGTAATCCGAATATCATGAAAAGAGAAGATGTATTCAAAAGTTTTTTTCGGTGAAAAATACAGGAAAACAGAGTCAAGATAAATTAATAAAAATAATGAATAAAAACAAAGAAACAGTTCCTTATATTAAAAAATTCATCATTTTACGATCGTTTCTAGGATATATATGTGTGTGTTGGTATGTATATCATATAGATCTATGTAAAAATTTTACAAACTATCAGAGGGAATATACATACCTACACATATATATGCTGTCTTCAGAAATAATGACATTTGTTTATTGAAAAAAACCAACAAAGATTTAATATAATAGGTCTGTTTGGGAACAGGTTTTGAATTGACTAATAGAAAGGTAGTAAGTGGTCAAGATGGTAGAATAGTAGTAATAGAACTTTAATTTAGGGGTAGAGGAAAGCAGATTTCTGTTTTGAATGGAAAGAGTATAATGAATGAAAAGATTATTTTGGGGATGAAAATAGGTCAAGTCGGTCAAAGGTACACGAAAAATTGATGTTATAAAAGAATAATGCTAATGTAAATATCTAAGGAGAATAAAATTTTACGATAAATGTGTTAGTGAAAAATATCAATCTTATTTAAAATATAAGGAATTTACATCTATAAAAAGAAAATAAATTAATTAAATTGATAGGTATATTTATATTGATAAATTTATATTAATTCATATAGATATGATAAATAAGAATTAGATGTAATTGAAGAGTGCTGTTAAAAACGAAGGGAAAATAAAAAAATAAAAAAATAATTATTATTATTATTGGGGGGGGGGGTAATTTATTAGTGAGAAATAACAAATTTATATAGATTATAAGGAATATAGATCCATAACCTGAAATTAAAATAGTTTGTATGTATACTTATTGGTATAAATTTTAAGAAAAGATAACTGTAAAAGGGAAAAAAAATGATGCAGTTCATTAGTAGTAGAATATTAATTATAGGTTAACTAATTTTTTTTAAATGTTATTATAGTAATTTGTAAAGTGTATATTAATTAGGTTTATAATATTTAAAAGTTCTTCTCAATTTATGATTACATGATATAATTAATTCCTGTCGCTTATTTAATAGGATATCCTTAGATTTCATTATTTCAAAAAGTTCCTGGGAACATAATCTACATTCATATCTATTATTTTGATAAGGGGTGGCCCTTTTGAGCACACTCCAGTGTATATAAATATATATAATGGAAAAATTTGAACAGGAACAAAACAGAGAGGCAGTACAACGAATGTTTATTAATTTCACGCTCTGGAGAGTGGGTGGTGGTGGGGAACGACGTTTCGGGCATAAGCCCTTCCTCAGGTGAGAAGTGTGTGGGAATAGAGTTCAAAGGGTGTGTAGGGGAGTGGTGGAGAGACATATAGCGAAAGGAAACGGTGCGAATGAAATTAAAAATAAAAATAAAAATAAAGCATGATCAAAATAAAAGGAATGAAATAAAAATAAATATAAAAGCTTGATCAAAATAAACTGAAATTAAAAAGGGGTAAAACAGGTGGTGGAAGGGTGTGGGGTGTGTAGGGGTGGTGGTGGGTGGAGTGGGGAGAGGGAGACAGGGAGTCCGAGCGGGGAGGGCTGAAGGTGGTGTGTGTGTGTAGGTGTACGTGTGTGTGTGTGTGTGTGTATGTGAAAGTAAGGGTTTGGGGAAGAACGGGGTTGCATGTTCAGGAAGAGGTGTGTTTGGGGGGTTGTAGGTCGGAGTGTCTGTGCGTGTGTGGATAGAGGGGTGGGGGGGGGGAATCAGGAGGCTGAGGGTGTAAATATGTGGTGGAAAGCACGTGTGTGTGGGGTTTAAGCGTGTTGTGGGTGTAGGTGGCGTGTGGGAGAAAAAAAATGTTTTTGGGTGTGTGTGTGTGGGTGAGTTATATAGGTGATTCCGTAAGAGGATGGTTGAAATGTTGGTAAATTCCTATGAAGTTAGTAGATTCCGTGGTGGTCAAGTTCCACATACGAGTATTCCATGAAGAGATGGTCGGCAGAGGAGAGATGTGGGGTGCGCGCGCAACAGGAAGTGGTCAAGCGGTGGGAGTGCTGTGTGTCTGTTTGTGCTGGGAGGTGGTCAGAGGGCATAGCAGCAGTCGGGTGGAATGGTAAAGGGGCGAGGATGGGTAGGTGTGAAAGTTGGAGTGAAGAGGGTGTGTGTGTGTATTAGTAGAGGTGTTAGTGGGATGAGTGAGTGTGGAGCGAGGGTGTGGGTGGAGCGGGGAGCGAAGGGTGTGTGTAGTTCTATGGAGGGAGTGTGGTGTACTGGTGTGTGTATAGTTTGATGAAGGGGGTGTTAGTGTGTGTTAGTATACGGGAGGTGGGAAAGGGTTGAATGCAGGTGTGAGTGGGGGTTAGTGGTGGTAGGGTGTGTAGAGTTGGTGGTGTACGAGGGTGTGTGGGTACGTGTGCGTGGGGTTGGGGGGTGTTAGTGATGTTAGTTGCGTGTGGGGTGGGTGGTGTAAGTGGGTGCGTGTGTTCGTGTGCTTGGGGTCAGGGGGTGTTAGTGAGGTTAGTTGCGGAGTGGTGGGATGGAGGTGTGGGGGTGAGGGTTAGTGGTGGTAGTAGGGTGTGTGTTTAGTGTGAGCGCGTGTATATATGTGCCGGTGGGTGTGTGCGTGTGATAAGGAGGGGGAGGAGAAGAAGGGAGGGATGTTAGTATGTTAGTTGGGGAAGGGTGGTCGGATGAGGGGTGGAGTGGAGGTGCTAGTATTGTTAGTTGTGGGGTGGGCGGTGAAAAGGAGGGGTGTGTTAGTGGTGTTAGTGGGGGATATGTGTGGGGGGAGGTGGGCGGTCTAAGACTAAAGGAATAAGGGTGGGGAGTTCAGGCCGAGGGGAGTGTGGGTCTGTAAGATGAAGATAGTTCTTTGTTCGACTCTAAGGAGATTGGCGGGTTTTCCGTGGCATTGGAGTAGGCCACAGACTGTGAGATGGCGTGCGGAATGTCCAGGGGCACCAAAGTGGCGGGCGATGGGGGAACTACCACCGAGATGAATATCCCGGAGGTGCTCAGTGAATCGGTCCGCCAGGCGACGTCCCGTCTGTCCGACATAAGTCCGTAGACTAGGTTAGAGGAGGTGCAGCGGAAGGCATGCCGGACAGAGAGAGAGTGGCCGTTGGGACCCTGGAAGGTGGTGGTGTTGGTGATGTGGGGACAGGTGTTGCAGCGGGGCCTAGAACAGGGTTCTTATATATTTGATATATATTTATCCTTATCGAGCCCTCTTTGGATTTTAGTCTTCACATTTATTATTACTATATATATATATAGTATGATGACAGCATATATATGTGTAGGTATGTATATTCCCTCTGATAGTTTGTAAAATTTTTGCGTATATCTATATGATATACATACTAACACACACATATATATCCTACAAACGATCGTAAAATGATGAATTTTTTAATATAAGGAACTGTTTGTTTTTATTCATTGTTTTTATTAATTTATATATATATATTGGGGGTCCTACTCGTTCCTATATATATATGTATATATATATATATATATATGTATGTATTAAGTTGTTAAACAATATTCGATGATTATGTTAAAGAATGAGTTTTACAGTAGATTGGAAGCGTTTTAAATATACTTACTGCACTATAATATCTAAATTTGAGACGGATTCAAACTTATATATAAATGTGAATTTTTTTCGCTGTACTTTCGATCTCTTATTTATTTATTTATAATATAATGTATTATAATATATATGTAGTTATATATTGTATTCTATACATTTTTAAATATTTTTAAATATACCTACCATACTTCTATATACATGATTCAAATATAGAGAAAATATCCAAAATAAAAATGATTATAGACATTATTTTGAACTTTATACATGCACTCATTGTTCGTTTTTCTTATATGTATATATATATATATATTTAAATGTGACATGTTGTTAAGAGTATAACTGTTAACATTTACCTAAAGTATACTACATTAATAATACCTAATATATATCTATATATATACATCCCTATATCTAATAATATGTTGATATCTTGGTTGAAGAATAATTATACATATGTATGAATTTTATCTGTAACATATTATTTTATTTTATTTTTACCTTATATATACTGACTCATTAATATATACCTATATACATAATAGTTATTCAAATATTTATAACAATAAGTACTTCAAAAGATTTACATACCTAATATGTTGAGTTATTTGTTAAACTTTAGAGTTAGGTAATTAATCAACAGTATAATATTTCATTCTTTACGTGCCAGCTAAATCCTTTAAAATGTTATTCTCACAATTCAGAAGTTTAGAAATGATAACACACTTATCGAATTTATATAAATAATATATAATTAAATAGCAAATAATCCTGAAATCTGGAGTCTTCACATTAATATTATAAATTAAATATTTCCAAATTCTAACCGTTTAAATATCGACCCCCCACCCACACACACACTTTACCTTTCCCTCCTTATAAATCTTTTTCCAGTGGCTATCACTGGCTGTTATGATTCACGAGGCGTTTCCCTAGATATTATCGTATCATACAATTTAAAATTTTAGAACACTTTAAGTATGCAACGTTTTTTCTTACTCACACATTCTCTAATGAATTCATTACGTTTTCGCACTCTCACACAGATAGTATATAAGCAACATTTTCTATCGGGTAATCACTACCTTGATTAAATCTTAACCATTTAATATCTCAGGGTATGTCATGTATCATTATATTTTGTCTGATGAGGACGTATTGTTGTACATCCGAAATATGTATAATAAAATGTAATTGATCAAAAGAACATCTATTTTATTAATACTTATATTTTAATATATATATATATATATATATATATATATATATATATATATATATATATATATATATATATATATATCAAGATGGATTCAGTTTGAAACTGGTTAGACCATTACTCAGCAGAGTACTCGATACTGGGGATAGTAGAGTATGGTTATATTAGAAAGAGTCGGGGCCCGACTGATAAGCTTTTGCCGTTTCAACAGCTAGTTCCATACTGTCTGTAACTCTGGAACTAGCTGTTGAAACGGCAAGAGATCAGCCGCCAGCCCGACTCTCTCTCTCTCTCACTCTCTCTCTCTCTCACTCTCTGTCTCTCTGTCTCTCTGTCTCTCTCTCTCTATATATATATATATATAGTAAAATAAAATAAAACAAAACAAGGACGATTGGTTACTCCTTCATTACGTTTATTGGTTGGTGACATGCGTTTCGCAGATTACAGAGTCGGGCTAGATCGATACAGATCGAACCTTGAACTGATCAGTGGCAAAACGCGTGTCACCAACCAATAAACGTAATGAAGGAGTAGCCAATCGTCCTTGTTTTATTTTATTTTACTATAATACACTCTGTCTAGCTCTACACCTCGACACTGAAGTGAACCTAAACATCAAGTGCTCACTCGGGTGAACCTACAGTAACTCCAAGTTACACTCCCTGGATATATATATATATATATATATATATAGGGAGAGAGAGAGAGAGAGAGAGAGAGAGAGAGAGAGAGAGAGAGAGAGAGAGAGAGAGAGAGGATAACAAGATATCGTTATAGGTAATCCAATTAGAGGTTGTGAATACTTCTTATCATGGATAGTTTAGCGTACGGCGTTGTATGACTCAACAAGAGGTTTCCTTAGGTGACGAGTTTATGATTTCACTTGTATTCCTATGTAAGTTTATCTTGGAGTAATAAAATTGAAAAAGTGGAGAATAACATGGTCAACAGTTTTTTTTTTTTTTGTACTGTTGACCATGTTATTCTCCACTTTTTCAATTATATATATATATATATATCTAGCAGTCTCTCTCTCTCTCTGTTAGCCTCTTCCTCAACTTTCACTCACTCACTCTCTGTCACTACCTCTCCTCCTCCCCTTTCTTCCCGTTTGACCTGTCCGTAATCCTTTTCTCGCGGGCACTTGGCCAAGCCGGTATGAATTTTTTTTCTCTCTCTCTCGTCTGCGACTTCACAGAACTTATGTTTACCGAATTCGCAGACCAGACCCCTTCTTCCTCCCGTTAGACCTGTGCGAAATTCCTTCCTTGCTCACATTTCAACCAGGTTTGATGGTCTTTATTCTCTCGTTCACGATTCCACCGAATTTATATTCATAGAAATCTGGGACTTGTGTCTTCTTCATCACTTTCTGTTGCTTAAACCATTTTGTTTGTTTACCCTAGCGTCCCCCTTATTTACGTGTCCCAACGACTTTTTTTAGCCGTTGCTCGCACCAACCTGAGGTATATGGCCTTTAATGCGACGAAATGCCTACGACGGTTGGAAGGCCACTGATGAGGACAAACTTTTTCATATGTAACCCATTTGCAGCGCCCCAGCTCCATTATTATCATATTTACACATATAATTTTTCCTCCGCTGCCACCAGTCTGTTTCGTTCTTTGTGTCTTTACCCTTTCTAGCAGTCTCTCTCTCTCTGTTAGCCTCTTCCTCACCTTTCACTCACTCACTCTCTGTCACTACCTCTCCTCCTCCCCTTTCTTCCCGTTTGACCTGTCCGTAATCCTTTTCTCGCGGGCACTTGGCCAAGCCGGTATGAATTTCTTTTCTCTCTCTCTCGTCTGCGACTTCACAGAACTTATGTTTACCGAATTCGCAGACCAGACCCCTTCTTCCTCCCGTTAGACCTGTGCGAAATTCCTTCCTTGCTCACATTTTAACCAGGTTTGATGGTCTTTATTCTCTCGTTCACGATTCCACCGAATTTATATTCATAGAAATCTGGGACTTGTGTCTTCTTCATCACTTTCTGTTGCTTAAACCATTTTGTTTGTTTACCCTAGCGTCCCCCTTATTTACGTGTCCCAACGACTTTTTTTAGCCGTTGCTCGCACCAACCTGAGGTATATGGCCTTTAATGCGACGAAATGCCTACGACGGTTGGAAGGCCACTGATGAGGACAAACTTTTTCATATGTAACCCATTTGCAGCGCCGCAGCTCCATTATTATCATATATATATATATATATATCATCCGGGAACAGTTCTGTATGGCGCCAGTTCGTGATTTGAACTCGGGAATTTTATATTCTCCAAGTGAGAAGAACCCTCTGACGAAAGTTTCCTTCTCAATGGTGTTCCGCATGGATTATCCATTTATTTTGAGACTTGAAACCGCACGGTAAAGGTAAATGTAGTAAGTACAGTAAACTTTTTAAAATTTATTTTAAAACTTTTTCTCTATTTGCTAAACCTTGATTATATATATATATATATATATATATATATATATATATATATATATATATATATATATATATATATATATATATATATATATATATATATATATATATATATATATATTTATATATATATATATATATATATATATATTTATATATATATATAAATATATATATATATATATATATATATATATATATATATATATATATATATATATATATATATATATATATATATATATTGCCAGCGGTCTTTATCATGTTCGTGAATTCTTCGATGGTTACGCTTGACCAGACTTGTGATATTATATCTTTCTGATCTCTTTCACTGCCAATCTATAAACTCCTTTGATTGAGCTGAATCCTTTTGTTCCATATTTTCTCGCAATATTTTTCAATTTCTCTTGATGTTTGGTGTGTCAGAATTATAATTATTCTCCTCTGTGTGTTTCCCTAAAACTCGCAGATAACCCCTGTCTTGAACACGTAGCTGATTTCGTTTTTATTGATTATCACTGGTTATCCAGAAAAGTTAGGATTGAATTTTCTCTTCACAATCACAAAAAATTCTGTACGACTGAAAAAGAACAAAGTACTGAGAGTTAGTGTAGGACTACCACAGAAATGAGTTGAGGACACCTGGCATTCTATTATTTTTAATTATGGAATTAGTTAATGATTTTCACATACATCTGTATCAGTTTATTCTAAGATCTAGTAGGTACATGTTATATTATGTATGATTGAGAAGGTCAAATATAACCGAAATATGCCATTTGTCCCGATACTAATCTTCGATATGACTCACTTCCTACTGAATGTCCCCATTTAATTTTTTTATTGATTTGAATCTCAGTGTTATCTCCCTTGGCTTATTTGACAAAAATTCTCATTAACTCTAAGGATTTCTATTCTCAATACAGGTCTGATTTCTATTGATTAAATATCACTTTTGGCTTACTGTAATACGTATCTTATCCTACACTTAACTATATTGATTTGTGTTTCATTGTTCTTCTGTAAAAAGTTACTCTCTGCAAGTGGTATTCTTGCTCTCGTTTATCAACATAGAAATATATTCAGTAGTGGTTTCTTTAGTGAAAGGAAAACAACAGGAATATACAACACAACGTGTTAATTTTGTCTACACTTTGCAGTTAGACACTTAGATTTATTAGTTTTGTTTCACGTCTCGTGACCTTGCACTTCGACAAAGGTTGTGAACTGGAATTAATTCTTTCATAAATTCGTTTAAATAAAAAATCTGGTCGTTTCACCATGTATAATATTCGGAAACTTTCTGTTATTATTCCATTTTTTTTTTTTTGTTTTTGTTTTAGTACTTCTTTTTTTTTTTTTTTTGTCTACACTATATTTTGCCATTTAGAATATGACAACCATATTCTTCTTCTGCATCTTTTCAACAACATTTATGTTATTTTATATTCTAAATTTTTTGAAAATCAAGTCATACCATAGAACTGCTTTTGTGATAATCTTTTTCTATATTATGATGGTAATTTACAGAAAGCATCTATTTATTCTCGAGACAGGAATTTACTGAAAATTCTTGGTTAACAACATAACATATATAGTTAGGTTGTACATAAATAGCTTTCTCTGGTGTTTTGTATCTCTACATCCAACAATACTCGATGTGATTCATCTACAGTGTTGAATACTGTTGTTGGAGGGGGTTGGTTCCCTACCTCCTGGAAGTATTCCACACGATGAATATCTAGGACTAAATTATTACTTGTTCTTCCGTTTTTAGGGAGTTAGCGCTGAGTTCTTGTCTTACTTGGTAGATCTGGAAGAAAAGGTAGCGTCCTTGGCTTTCATAGGCCCTCCGAGACCGAAGGGAACGATGCCGTTAATGTTTTGTATAAATGGTTTAGGTCTCCTCTTCTGAGAATTTCATGGACAGGGAGAGTGTTCCAGAAATGGCAAACACTTTAGATAGAAAAAATGGGCTTAGGAGTTAGTGTGGAGCCGATGATGGGGGCTGGACACACCATAGTTGATGAGAGAGGAAGAGAGACACATGCCTGAGTGGGAGTGGCGTGTGACCAAGCAAACTCCAGAGAGTGGTGGCCATTGTACTGATGGTAGACGAGACAGAGAAAGTAAACACCACACGAGTCAGTCATAGGCTGAAGTAGGTTGCTATTTGCAGCAGGTCAAGTAACCATATAGTAACTTCGTTTTAATCTGAGCATCGTACTGTGCTATTATATGTAATACACGAACTTTTCAGTGGAGTCCCACGATGCAGTAGGTTATGGAACTCACCATTTCCATTCAGAATATTCTAAATAAATGACAAACGACGTTTCTCAGAGAAGCCATTTTGAAAAGAAAATGCTAAATTTAATGTTTAATAATCGGTTCTGTATTTATTTATTCAATTTATGCATTGATTTACTTCTGTTTTCAATGAATTAACTTTGGCAAACAATCAAAACTATTTTATATTTGACCTTGCATGTTCAAACACAAAAGTCATGGCTGCTTTTCTGTTTGTATTTGTCTGTTTGTGTGTCCCGTTGAGACAAAAATCACCTGAGGCATGATCTTTTTTAGGATGAAGAAATATTTTTGAACATTGTACACAAAATCACAGACTGACATGAATTCTGAAAACAAAAGAAAATATTCCATAGAACCAAACATATTTTAGAAATATTTCATTCCAAACTTGCTCCATAGTATTCAAATGTAAATATTTGTTCACCAAAATAGTTTTAAATGTTAATAGTTTTTAAAAGAATATTTTTGAATTTAATTCTATTTTTTCTTTACTCTTTTTACTCCCTAGTCTTTACTTCTTTCGCTTTGCTTCGGTAAAAGCAAGGTTTTGCAAGTTGATTTATTGAATATATTAAAAGAAACATTGATTTTCTTATTACCAAGAAATAATTAGAGTCGTATAATGTTGATTGAAATAACCAGCACCAGCATATAACTAGCACATAGTCTATTGAATGTGGTGTGAGAAAGGAGGCATAAATAATCTCGTCAACCATGCAAAGAACACGATTCATTATGTATTTCATTCGCATGTTTTAGTCTCAAACAAACACACATATATATACATGTATAATGTGTTTCAAACGTCAAACTCTATAGGAAATGTATTTAACACTATAATTTCAGATTATGATGGTCATGAGAATGTCCTTACGATGAACATTAGAAATCCATGATAGGAATAACGAAATAAAAACAAAACAAAACAATAGTTTATACCTTCATCTTATATTTCATAATTGTTTCTACTTTTGGCACAAGGCCAGCTATTATCCAGTGCAATACTGGTACTTTATTTTATCGACCCCGTAAGGATGGAAGGCAAAGTTAACCTCGGCGGGATTTGAACTCAGAATGGCAAGGAGCGTAACTCTATGCGTCAAAGCATGGCGTCAGACCCTCTACCGATACTGCCAATCCACCATGTGGATTATTTCATAATATTTCGAGGTTAGGACCTCCTTTTCAAAAGTAAAGAAATATGGTATAATGTTGACGACGATCTACGGCAGGGAAATTGGGATGGTGGATTGGTGACATGCGCAAACTGATGAAGTCAGAATAGCCAATCGATTACAAGCAGCTCACGTCTGCTGTTTATGATTGCACTCGTTCTATTGATGAGAATAGCCACTTTGATACACACATTTTAAACGTTTTGTTTCGTACCCTCTATGACGATATCTTCAGTGTAGCTTTTCTGCAAGTGTTTTTATTTTTTGCCACAACAAGCACCCTTATCGCTGTATTCTTTAATCCATATATGTAATTTAAGAACAGTGCTTTTTAATGAATGAGACATCCCTTATATTACAAATTATCTTGTACACTACATAAGACTTTGGGCATATGTCCCCAATGTTGATAGAACTGTTAGTAAATATCCATATGTTGTTGTTGTTGTTGTTGTTGTTGTTGTGAAGTTGGACTTTTGACAAGAACTTACTCGGTGAAGGCCCGAAATGCACTAGTTGTATTTCAGCCTCTTCCTGCTGAACGCTTGACGGATAGAAGCGATATTTCTCTCATTGAAATATTGTAACTTTAGGTAGTATATGCCATCCCTTCGGTGGTGCTTCATCCATATATCCATATATATATACATATATATATATATACATATATATATATATATATATATATATATATATATATATATATATATATATATATATATATATATATATATATATATATATATATATATATATATATATATATATATATATGTATGTATGTATATATATATATATATATATATATATATATATATATATATATATATAGTAATAATAATAAATTTGAAGACTAAAATCCAAAGAGGGCTCGATAAGGATAAATATATATCAAATATATAAGAACCATAGAGCAAATATTTATTAAAATAACAGATTAAAGTTTAAGCAAAGAATCGCTGCTTTCACCCTTAACGGGATCTTCTGAAACTCATAGTTTCAGAAGATCCCGTTAAGGGTGAAAGCAGCGATTCTTTGCTTAAACTTTATTCTGTTATTTTAATAAATATATATATATATATATATATATATATTTAGGGAAAGAGTGGAGAATAACATGATTGGCTGTACAAAAAGGGTTTTATTTGAAGTATTAACAATTGTTTCATTGATCAAATAAGTTTAAAGTCCGCTAATCATTAAAATTTATGTCACTCGACTTTAAATACAGTGTGTCTCTGATCAAATCATCGGAATACTGAAGGATGTAATAGAGGGCACTGGTATTTATAGATACATTAGAGAATCAAGTAAATGAAAACAATAACATCAATAATAATAACACCAATAATAAAAAATGAAATAATGAAATGATAAAAATTACTAAAAATAAAAATAATAAAAAGATAAAAAATATGGTTATTGATAATAGTAGTAGTGGTGGTATATGAAGTTATTTAGACTTATTTGATCAATGAAACAATTGTTAATATTGTAAATAAAACCTTCTTGTACAACCAACCATGTTATTCTTCACTCTTTCACTATTATTACTCCAAGAATCACCTGCATAGGTATTCTCGTAAACTCGCCACCAAACTAAGGAAACTTGTTGAGTCAAACAACGCCGTACGTTAAAACTATCCACATTACAGAGTACTCACAACCTCTAACTGGATTACCCCAAACGATAACTTATTATCCTATATATATATATATATATATATATATATATATATATATATATTTTCACTAGCTCTGTCAGTTTGGCAGGTGAACAATGAGCTGTACTGATGAAGGGTGATACCCAAAAACATTAGTATCTGCAGTTCTGTTCGCATGTCAACACAAGAGCAAGAATGAAGTGTTCATTCTACTGACATGGCTATAAAATTGAGGCTTGTTTGCATAATTGCAAACGAATCGAATGTTATTATTGATATTCGAAAAACTCAGATTACATTTATTGTATTCAGCCATGTAAAGCAAAAAAGTTTTCTTTTTTATAATATATATATATATATATATATATATATATATATATATATATATATATATATATATATATATATATCAGGGGCGAAGGGGGCGTGCATGCAACGCATGCGGTGCATGCAACGCATGCGGTGCATGCGTTATAGAATCTTGAGTTGATCAATTGCGTCGGTTGAAGCAAGCAGAATTTTAGGTGCTTACTAAATCGCAGACACATAAAAAGATAACACACACGCACACACACTAGATAACACTACATGCGGCTTTGACCGGGAGGGTCATTTAGAGGGAAATCGGGAGGGGTAAGGCTGCACAGCCCCACTTCCCGCCATGGTGATTGGACTGCATGCCCTGCTTTCCAGGTTACCCTTCGCCACTGATATATATATATATATACTAGCATTAAAGCCCGGCGTTGCTCGGGGTCATTAAGTTACCAAAGTTAGGTTGCACCACCCATTTTATGGCAGCACTTTTTTGTCTGCCAGGCACTGGGTGAATGAATTGCAGACCTGGAAGCAGGAGCTGCGCCAGCAGTGACAATTGTAGTTTCGCCTATGGATAT
>OZ024741.1:46452190-46459690 GCA_964016885.1 Eledone cirrhosa
AAGAAATACAAATGAAAGACACACAACTCCAGAATCATCGTCTATTGAGATGACTTTGACAGTTTTGACTTCTACCAACGGTACGGCTGGTCCAATCAGGTTCACACCGTCGGACTCAAACCAAAGCGCTGTCCAGTGGAGTAAGAGACGAGACAAAACAGTAATCTATAGCAAATAAGCCTTGACAAGTACAGATAGAATGAGGAGTTTATGTATTTAAATTAATCACCCTTAGGTGGGGTATCCAAAGAGGATATGCTATACTTGTAACATCTAATGAGGCCAAAATATGTCGTTCACTTTCAAACATTGGCTTGAAGAGCAGATCCAATCTCACATTACATCCACTAGTCTTTACAACTGTACTAATACTTGCTTTAGATATGAATAAGACTTTCGAACTCTAACATCAAGAGACTCTAAAATGATGAAATGTAAATATATATATATATATATATATACATAACTTCAAAAACCTATTCAAATATATATATATATTAGGATTGGTGCTCTGAAATAGCGATGTATACATGAATGTATGTATAGTATATTTGGTGATATACTGTATGTCACTTGTGGCAAAGACCCTCAACAGGATGATTCTTAACAGGATCCAGCCTGAGATGGAGAAGAAGCTCAGGGACAACCATAACGGCTTCAGAGAGGGTAGATCAACCACCAGTCACATCCTGATGCTGAGGAGGATATTAAAGGGAGCTAGAGCAAAGTGCCTTCCTGCAGTCATGGTTTTCATTGACTTTAGGAAGGCCTTTGATTCTGTGGACCGTTACTGCCTGATGAAGATCTTACAGGCTTATGGAATCCCCAAGAAAATAGTGGACCTGATATCACTGCTCTACACCAACACCAAAGCCCAAGTCATTACACCTGATGGGATGACAGAGTTCTTTGAGATACTGGCTGGAGTTCTCCAGGGAGATACATTGGCTCCCTTCCTTTTTAATCATCGTAGTGGACTATTGTATGCGTCTTGCACTGGAGAAACACCAGGACTCTGGCTTTACTGTAGCACCGGCTCAGAGCAGGAGAGTTAGGGCGAAAAAGGTATCGGATGCTGAATTTGCCGACGACATAGTTTTGGTGACAAATACAGTGAAGGAGGCAGAGGATTTGATGCGGGAGGTTGAGACTGTGTCGATGAGTGTGGGGCTGAGAATGAATAAGACTAAAACAAAATATCTGGTAGAGAATGTTGAGAAGCCAGAGGGGATCACTAATGTAGGTGGGAAGCCGCTAGAATTGGTTGAGGGCTTCCTGTATTTGGGAACAAAGATTGGGAATACGGAAGATGATGTGGTTGAGAGGAAGAGCAAGGCCTGGGCGGCGTGCCACAGCTTGAGATCGGTGTGGAAGTCGGACCTTCGTAAAAACCTGAAAATCCGCCTCTTCATTGCTGTAGTGGAGTCTGTGCTGCTGTATGGGTCTGAGACTTGCACACTGACCAAGAAACTCACTCAGATGGTGGATGGGTGCTACACGAGAATGCTGAGGATGGCTCTGAACATTAATCTAATCAGTATACACTGAAGATGAAAAACTCAGAGCTGTATGGGAGCATCCCAAAAGTCAGCTCAAAAGTGACACAGAGGAGACTGAGGTTAGCTGGACATGCTCACCGACATCCAGAGTTGACATTGCACTCAGTGCTCCTTTGGGAGCCCCTACATGGACACACTAGAAGAGGAAGACCAAGGTTAACGTATGTTGATGCCCTAAGGACATACACTGGTCTGTTGGAGACGCAGGACATGGCAGCGATAATGAGGGACAGAGACCGCTGGAGAGAACTCGTCCATGGATCTCGGGAATTTTACCCGCCTTAGATAGATAGATAGATGTTTAATTAAAAACATTTTGAAGACTTTGCGCTATTATTTTAAAGTAGTGACTATGTCACTTACTTCTTTTTTCAGCAAAGGAAGGGAGATAAGCTGACAGGTCTGTTTCACATTGTTGGAGTTCAGCAGAGCCTAGTACTCGCCGACTTCTGCCGAAGATTATAGAGGCTGGATTCTTATAGAATTCCAGTAATATTCAGGAACTGATTATACAGAGCGATTGTCGGTCCAGCAAAAATAAAAAATTAGAATTGGTGCTCTGAAATAGCGATTTATACATGAATGTATATATAGTATATTTGGTGATATACTGTATATTTAATTAAAAATGACAGAGGTCGGCGAGTACTAGGCTCTGATGAACACCAACACATTTGCTGAAAAAAGAAGTAAGTGACATAATCACTACTTTAAAATAATAGCGTAAGGTCTTCAAAATGTTTTTAATTAAACATACAGTATATCACCAAATATACTATACATACATTAATATATATATATATATATATATATATATATATATATATATATATATATATATATATATATAAACAAGCAAATTATAAACGTAAACATGTAAGTATGTTTTTGAAACGGTGCGCGAGTTTTAAATTATAAATTATAAATTATAAGCTTTTACCGTATTCTAGACTAAAGAAATTTCTAGCCTGATTGTGGGGTCTATAACCCTCGGAGAAATGGAAAAAGATGAGTGTTGCCATTAAAATAACAGATTAAACTTTAGTCTTCACATTTATTATTATTACTATATATATATATATGTATATATATATAAACGGAAAAAATGAAACGAAATTTCATTTCTCACTCTTAGTACGGCTGTTACTTAAATATAAGTATATATACGTACATATATGTATACAGACGTACAGTAGTATGTATATATATATATACATACATGCACACATATATATATGTACGTATGGATTCACCGAACATTTATTATAATGCTCGGTGTGTTTGTAAACAAACATCCCGAATTACGCCGTACAGTGTCTAGCAACCATCGTTGCTCATTTGTTCAACACTGACAAAGGAACGCTGTACTAGTTTCAAGCTTATTAGCTATCGTCAGCAACGTATACCTTCCTGCCAGATGATTGAACGTCTGAAATATATACTTTCCTTATGCATATTAACGGCTGAGTAGCCCAATTTGCATATCGAGTGAGTTAATCGGCCGGGGTACCGAAAGCGATAAACGGAAAAAATGAAACGAAATTTCATTTCCCACTCTTAGTACGGCTGTTACTTAAATATAAGTATGTACACGTACATACATATATGTATACAGACGTACAGACGTACGGCTTAATACGGGATGTTTGTTTACAAACACACCGAGCATTATAATAAATGTTCGGTGAATCCATACGTACACATATATATATGTGTGCATGTATGTATATATATATACATACTACTGTACGTCTGTATACATATATGTATGTACGTATACATACTTATATATACATACATATATATACTTATATATATATATATATATATATATATATATATATATATATATATATATATATATATATATATATATATATATGAGAAAAATGTGCTGCGGGTTGTTAATGGGTTACATATGAATAAAGTTAGTCCTTCATCAGTGATCTTCCAACCATCATTGGTATTTCATCGCTTCTTTAAAGACCATATACCTCCGGTTGGTGCGAGCAACGGCTAAAAAAAGTCGTTGGTACACGTAAATAAAGGCGACACGAGTGTAAACAAACAAAAATGGTGAAGCAACGAAAAGTGAGGAAGAACGAGTCAAGTCCCAAATTTCTATGAATTTAAATTCGGTGAAATCGTGAACGAGAGAGAATAAAGACCATCAAACCTGGTTGGAATGTAAGCAAGGAAGGAATTCCGTACAGGTCTAACGGGAGGAAGAAGGGATCTAGTCTGTGATTTCGGTGAACGTAAGTTCTGTGAAATCGTAGACGAGAGAGAGAAAAAAGCGACCTGCCAGACCAAGGGTGCGAAAGAAAAGAATTACGCACAGGTCAAACGGGAAGAAGGAGGAGGAGGAGAAGTAGTAACAGAGAATGAGTGAGTGAAGAGTGAGGAAGAGGCTAACAGAGAGAGTGACTGCTAGGATTAGTATTGACGTACATGTACGTCAATACACATCTTTTTCCATTTCTCCGAGGGTTCTTAACTCCACTATCAGGCTAAATAATTTCTTTAATTTCTTTAGTCAAAATACGGCGATAGCTTACATTTCTAAAATTTCAAACCCATGTTTCGAAAATATTCTTACTTGATATATATATATACATATATTCTTTGGTATATTTAGTCTGGTATCTTTAACGTGTCTGCTACTCCTCTGCCCTGGAAACTAAAGCTATTAATTAGAATGTCTGCATGTGGACGCAATTTCAATGCTATCTTTCATTGACTATGTTACATTCATTCTAAAGTTAACAACCTGCTATGAATACATAACTTCAAAAACCTATTCAAAATAGGTGAATAATAATTTGCAAGAAATACATACATACATATATATATGTATGCTTGAATGTATATATATATATATATATATATATATATATATATATATATACATATACATATATAGACACATATATATATATATTTGTATACACACACACACATGTATATATATATATATATATATATATATATATATATATATGTATATATATATATATATATATATATATATATATATATATACATACATATATATACATATATATATATATATATATATATATATATATATATATATATATATATACACACACATATATATATTTGTATACACACACACATGTATATATATATATATATATATATATATATATATATATATATATATATATATATACATATACATATGTGTGTGTCTATATACTCACACATACATACACGCACATGTGCATGCATACATACATATATAGATATATATACATATATATATATATACATACATACATACAAACTTACATATATACATACATACACACATACACATACGTACATATACATACATACATACTACATACATACATAAATACATACATACATACATACATACATACATACATACATACATACATACATACATACATACATACATACATACATACATACATACATACATACATAAGTATTCTTTTGTAACTAACAAATTTGCGGAGAAATTATAAATTAAAAAGTTTGAGTATCAAAAAGAATTTATTGAAATTAATTTAATACATTGATGGTGTTCCCATATTGATTTTATCACAGAGAAATATTTGACCAAATACAAATAGTACACTCACGTATTTTACTCCAATATGATAGATTTCTATGAAAAGAAATAATTTTCTAAAATGGTTATTATTTATTTTTTCGACTTTAATCATTTTCACCAATTCAAAAATCCCACCAACCTTTATTTCCTTACTTCACTTTACTGCGCACATACGCAAACAGATACACACACACACACACACACACTCACACACACACACACACACACACACACACACACACACACACACACAGTGACACACAGACACGCATACAGACAAACTGACATACGCACTGGTCCACACACAGAGACACACAGGCAGACACACACACACAGGCACACACACAGAGAGACACACACAGACACAGAGACACACAGACAGACACACACACACACATACACCCTCACAGACAGACACAGACACACACACACACATACACACACACATACACACACACACACACACACACACACACATATATATATATATATATGTGTGTTTCTTTCTAGTTACGTGTAGTTGTATTGCTATAGTGTATACCTAGATATATATGTATATATGCGTGTGTGTGTGTGTATGTTTATATATATATATATGAATATATGTGTGTGTATGTGTAGAAAGATAGATAGATAGACAGACAGACAGACAGATAGATGGTTACATAGATAGTGATATATACATATATATATATATATATATATATATATATATATATATATATATATATATATAACCAAACATTAATATGGTTCATTGATTACTCAATGAATATAGTTTTACAATAGATTAAAAGCACTCTACAATGAAGTTTTCTGGAGTTATTAATATTATTCAAAATATTAATAAATGAAGACGTTCACATAATCAAAATATATGTTTTATTATATATATTTCGGAGGTACTGTGCTGTTTTTTCAGTACGTCCTCATCAGATAAAATATATGAATTGATGTATGGCATATCTGAACTGTCTTGATGGTTCAATTCCAGTATTGGCAGTACTGAACTATCAAGACAGTTGATGTATGCCATACATCAATTCATATATTTTATCTGATGAGGACGTACTGAAAAAACAGCACAGTACCTCCGAAATATATATAATAAAACATATATTTTGATTATGTGAACGTCTTCATTTATTAATATTTTGAATAATATATATATATATATATATATATGTATATATATATATATATATATATATATATATTTATATATATATATATATATATATTTATTTATATATATATATATATATATATATATATATATATATATATATATATATATATATATATATATAGTTATATATATATATATATATAAATATATTTATATATATATATATATATTTATATATATATATATATATATATATATATAATGTAGGAGGTGAGTTTTATTGTAGTACAATAAAGCAATGCAGATATCGGATAAGAAGCACTCTACAGTTTGTGGGACTGGAGTATGCATAATATAAGATCAAAAGATGGTTAAAGGAGTTCCATATATTTTATTATGCGCATTTCAAAAACAAACATCATTAAGCAATAATATTTGTGTTTTCATCAGATAAAACAGGAGAACATGATATGAAGGCTAAAAAAAACACTTGTTGATAGTGCAGTTTTAAATCAACATATGTATATATATATATATAAATATATATATATATATATATATATATATATATATATATATATATATATATATATATATATATATATATATTTATATATATATATATATATATAAATATATATATATATATATATATATATATATATATATATATATATATATATATATATATATACATGCGTGTGTATGGATATATGTTGTTTATGTGTAGAAAGAGAGATGGTTTAAAAGAAATACTGAAATTTGATATTAAATTTTAATACCCAAAACTGACAAGCGAGATCTGTTTCGACAAAAGTATAAAAAAATATTAAATGAAAATATCGGAAAACTTAAAACAAAAAAAATCAACACTTCTGTTATACGTTTGGCAAATTTATAAAATACGTACGTACATACACATACGTGTGTGTGTGTGTGTTTGTGTGTGTGTGTGAGTATGTGCGCCTGTGCGTGCGTGGTATGTGTGTGTCTGTGTGTGTATGTGTGTGTGTGGCTGTGTGTGTCGGTGTGTGTCGGTGTGTGTGTTTGTGTGTGTGTGTCTGAGTGTGTGTGTGTGTGTGTGTGTGTGTGTGTGTGTGTGTGTGTGTGTGTGTGTGTGTCTGAGTGTGTGTACTTATAAATGTTTTAATGTTGAAAACATGAAAGATATTTGTGAAATATCAACAACTCGTTGAAATATATAG
>OZ024741.1:46464690-46484690 GCA_964016885.1 Eledone cirrhosa
CTCTGATGGTATCCAATGATGTTGACTTGTTCTTCTTTTTGGTAAATATCATCTTGGTTAAGAGAGTGGGATTGGCTTTGTGCAGTGCCTTTGCTCACTCTAAAAGCTTCACGGCACAGGCATTGCTTTATATCTGGAGATCTCTCTGCACTTGTCGTCACATGGTACCATGGGCCCAGCACTATGTGTCAATAATTGTCACAAGTGTAGTGTTTGTACCAGAGTTTTCAAGACGCTGGCTGGACTAAAAGTCACACTCGTTCAGCGCATCGGTAGGGGTTCTCCTACATGGATATAAAGTGGTGGCCGTACTCGAAAACGAGTTGGCAGTCACCATATATGTGTGTATATATATATATGTATATATATATATTAGAAAATAGAATAGCTTTCACCGTATTTTTGACTAAAGGAATTTTAGCCTGATAATGGGGTTTAGAACCCTCAGATAAATGGAAAAGGTTGAGTATTGACGTACATGTACGTCAATACTCATCTGAGGGTTCTAAACCCCATTATCAGGCTAAAATTCCTTTAGTCAAAAATACGGTGAAAGCTATTCGATTTTCTAATTTCAAACCTGCTCACTGTTTCAAAACATACTTACTTGTATATATATATATATATATATATATATATATATATATATATATATATATATATATATATATATATATATATGTAGGAGGTGAGTTTTATTGTAGCACAATAAAGCAATGCAAATATCGGATAAGTAGCACTCAACAGTTTCTTATTATTATATTTTTTTCTATCTATATTCTTTTCTCCTCTTCCTTACCTTTTCCTTCCCCCCTTCCTTTCCTTTTTTCAAATCTCATATATCCATGTTATTTTATTTTTCATATGTTGATTTAACACTTCACTGCTCGCAAATGTTTTTTAAGCTTCATATCATGTCTCCCTATTTTATCTGATGAGAATGCAAATATCATCGCATGATGATATTTGTTTTTGAAATGTGCATAATAAAATACATGAAACTCTTTTAACCATCTCTTGATTTTATATTATATATATAGAGAGATGAATGTATGTATGTACGTTTGTACGATGTATGTACGTATGTACATAGGTATGTATGTATGCATGTATGTATATACGTATGTATGTATGTATCCTGCAGGACTAAAAACAAAACCTGTCAAAGGGCAAAGGAGCTCTTAAGAGTCAATAACCATCCAAAATCACCGGGAGAGATGACCCCCTTAGCCTTTGTCAAGGCAGAATTTTAGGAGAAGGAAAACTCTGATATAACACCTGCAACCCTGATGGTATCCAATGATGTTGACTTGTTCTTCTTTTTGGTAAATATCATCTTGGTTAAGAGAGTGGGACTGGCTTTGTGCAGTGCCTTTGCTCACTATAAAAGCTTCACGGCACAGGCATTGCTTTGTATCTGGAGATCTCTCTGCACTTGTCGTCACATGGTACCATGGGCCCAGCACTATGTGTCAATAATTGTCACAAGTGTAGTGTTTGTAGCAGAGTTTTCAAGTCGCTGGCTGGACTAAAAAGTCACACCCGTTCAGCGCATCGGTAGGGGTTCTCCTACATGGATATAAAGTAGTGGTCGTACTCGAAAACGAGTTGGCAGCCACCATGTATGCATCTATGTATGAATGTATGTATGTAAGTATGAATATATGTATGTATGAATGTATGTACGTATGAATATATGTATGAATGTATGTATGTGTATGTGGATATGGATGATGCTCTTTCTATTTATGCCTCACGTCAGCGCTCATTGATCCACGATCTCCAAATCGTGATCATCCCGGTTTCTTATCAAACATTGTATATGAAGGACTTCTTCATCAAATCTATCGGTAAAATGTGATTTTATTTCGAAGGAGAAATTAGTGTGATGCAGAGAGTTTGGTCTTTCTTGTATAGCTTCTAGTTGATAAAGAGCACGTAATCTGATGCTCTTCTGTCAGTAATCTATTATTGAGTGTTGATTATTAAGAGATTAAAGTTTTCTATCTTTCTATCTAGCTGTTCGTTCGTGATATTCTACTCCGTTAAATTGAAACCTTTCATAAGTACCCGTATCATATAAAGAGTTTATAGGTCTCCCTTTTTAATCTCAGATAATTGTAAAACTCTTTTATTTTACTGAGATAACGTGTAAGAAATCAAATGGTAGAGATTTCAAACTTAAGAATTGAAATCGGAGAGATGCTTTTAAACACACCACCATCCTTAGATTTGATGACTGCTGTGCTATTGAAAAATGTGAAAATAAAGATAAACAACACCCTACAATCGAAGCAGTTTTGAATTGGGGGGCTTAAATGGACCTTATGAAAGTAAGTGAAGGTGTATGTCTTAGTAGTTAGAGCATTGGGTTTACAATCGTGAGGTTGTGAGTTCGATTCTCCGACCGGATTTTGCGTTGTGTTCTTGAGCAAGACACTTTATCTCACGTTGCTCCAGTTTACTCAGCTGTAGAAATGAGTTGTGACGTCACTGGTGCAAAGCTGTATCAGCCTTTACCTTACCCTTGGACAACATCAGTGGCGTGGGAGGGGAGACTGGTATCCATGGGTGACTGCTGGTCTTCTGCAAACAACCTTGCCCGGACTTGTGCCTCGGAGATGGAACTTTCTAGGTGCAAATCCCATGGTAATTGGTGGCCGAAGGTCTTTACCCTTTAATTTGCATTTTTATGAAAGCAAGTTCAATTCCTTGCGGTTGGAAATAACTTTCATATAACGTAGTGCATTACTGTGGCTCCTAATTTCAAAGATTATTTTTATTGTGTTTTTCACCATTCATACAAACTACCACAAGTATAACTGCTGAAAAGCAGGTGTAACTTAGTAAGAGTTATATGATATCTACATTATGATATGTGATCACTTAGCTCTAGGTAAGGTAATTCACTATTGTTTATATTGGAGTTATCAATCATATTGATAAAAGAAACACACACATATACATGTTAATATATATATATATATGTGTGTGTGTGTGTGTGTGCGTGTGTGTGTGTGTGTTTGTGTGTGTGTGCGTGTGTGTGTGTATGTGTGTGTGTGTATGTGTGTGTGTGTGTGCGCGTGTGTGTGTGTGTGTTTGTGTGTGTGTGCGCGTGTGTGTGTGTGTGTGTGTGTGTGTGTGTGTGTGTGTGTGTGTGTGTGTGTGTGTGTGTGTGTGTGTGTGTAAAAGGTAAACAGAAATAACAACACAATCGGTACAGTATATGGAAGGTATATATTAGGTTAACGCTTGATATAGCAGGAAGACGGTCTTAACGCTTCGGACGCTAGTCTTTCATCAGAAGAAAGAATGAAAAATTGAAGGTACTAGGGTGGGAGTGAAAAATAGACGGCTGAGAAGAATGTAGTAGAGGAAAAAGTGGTAGAGAGTCGTGGAATATTTAAATGCAAGAAGCAAACAGAATTTCAAAGATACGAAAGATTTCCTGGTGTAAGTTCAGGTGTACTCCGGGTTGGTATCCAGTTTCGAGGTGAAAGTCTAATCAGAAAATCCAACGAATTTTGAGAGGTCCACGTAAGCGTTGATAAATATATGTATGTAAAAAGTAAACAGAAATAACAATATAATCGGTACAGTATATGGAAGGTATATATTAGGTTAACGCTTGATATAGCAGGAAGAGGGTCTTTATATATATATATATATATATATTTTTTTTTTTTTTATTATTAAAATAACAGATTAAAGTTTAAGCAAAGAATCGCTGCTTTCACCCTTAACGGGATCTTCTGAGTTTCAGAAGATCCCGTTAAGGGTGAAAGCAGCGATTCTTTGCTTAAACTTTAATCTGTTATTTTAATATATGTTTGCTCTACGGTTCTTATATATTTGATATATATTTATCCTTATCGAGCCCTCTTTGGATTTTAGTCTTCAAATTTATTATTATTACTATATATATATATATATAACTCACGGTTGGGTGCGGATGCATTCATGTATATGTGTGTGTCCGCATGTATCTGTGTGTTTCTAAATATATTGTTAAATATATTATATATATATATATATATATATATATATATATATAGGTGAAGAGGCAGGCTGCGTGGTTACTGAAAACGAAGTGTTAGAAAGTAAACGGGATGTAAACAAGAAAAGAAAAGTATCCCTTCATCAGCTGTTTACTACAGATCTTAGATGTTTCGGCGCTTAAAACAGAACATCGAACTGTAGCGTGCCCTTGGCCTTTTATCGATCAAAAGACCAAAAGGGAAAGAAGTGATAGTGAAGAGAGAGGAAGAAGAAAAAAGGATAAGAGGAAAAAACGAAGTAAACATACCGATAGAATTTGTGACACAGGACAATGGCACATGTAGGTAAGTAACAGAAAAGAAAGTGGAATATATATATATATATATATATATATATATATATATATATATATATATATATATATATATATATATATATATATATATATATATATATATATATATATATATATATATACAAATATATATATATACGTATATATGTATATTTATGTATGTATACATTACTTATATATGTGTGTGTGCGTGTGTGTATGTGCGTGTGTGTGTGTGTATGAGCATGTGTAACTAAGACCGTCGATTTCCTTAACTTGAATATAAATACATCTAGAACAAACCAAAGCTATCCACGAACACAAGCAAAACATACAAAACCTCATATACAGGACGCATACCACCGAAGAAAAACTAAAATCTCACATTTCTTTCTAAACCATGTCCCAACCTTCTAAATCATGATCTACTCATCGCGGCAAAACAACCATCGATCTGCACCAATTATTGGTATAGGGATGACGCCTGTCATTAGGTTTCAGTCGTCGTGTCGTCGTATCGATAATAATTGTTTCTACTTTTGGCACAAGGCCAGCAATTACCCAATGCATTACTGGTACTTTATTTTATCGACCCCGTAAGGATGAAAGGTAAAGTGAACCTCGGCGGGATTTGAACTCAAACCATAAAGAGCCGTAACACTTTGCTGCAAAGCATGGCGTCAGACCCTCTACCGATACTGCCAATCCATGGTTTCTGCCAATCGACTATAAATAATGGTTTCTTATATAGGCACAATGCCAGCAATTTTGGGGGAGGAGAAAGTCGATTAAATCAACCCCAGTGCGTGACTGGTACTTTATTTTATCGAACCCGCAAGGATGAACGGTAAAGTTAACCTCGGCGGGATTTGAACTCAGATCATAAAGAGCGGTAACTCTATGCTGCAAAGCATGGTGTCCGACCCTCTACCGATACTGCCAATCGACTATAAATAATAGTTTTAAAAATTGGGTAAAATACACTTAGAAACGGAAGAAAATGGACAGAAACGCCTGCGATGAATCAAACTACGACCTCATTACGTAATTGTCATAGAACTCGAATATAACCAATATAATCCTTAGAATCTACGTCCAACCCATATTCCTTAGAAGCCTGACACACACTGACGCTAACCACATACCCAACCACCATCACCTGATTGACCCAACCGTGATCCTACAATTATCCATCGATCTAATCGAAATCCCAACAATATTGGGGAGGGTCATGTCTTTTTAACAATATTTATTTTTAACCTGCTCTATAAAAACCTTACCGAGTTACTAATGCTGCCATGCCTCAATATTTGGCTAGAAAAACACGTCTTTAGCCATTGGTTTTGGCAATCCAGCTGGAGGCAATAGGCAGCTAAATCAAAACTAAAACCCCTAGTTTTATTGTACGAGGTTCGGCTGAAATGTTCATAAGTTGACTATGGTGGAGTGATTCTAGAGCTGTGAAATCTTACATGCTTTAATTTGAACTCTTCTTGTTAATAACTGCATTGTTTCTTTCCAGGGACTATGTTGCAAAATAAACCTCATATGGTCATTCCATGAGAGTATCTTGGTCAGCCCATGAAAGAGTGATGCTAGAGCTGTGAAATCTTGCATGGATTTATTTCAACTCTTCTTATTAATAACTGCATTGTTTTTTTTCCAATGTTGAAAAATAAACTTCATTTGGTCATTCCATGAGAGTATCTTGGTCAGCCTATGAAGGAGTGATGCTACAGCTGTGAAATCTTACATGGATTTATTTCAACTTTTCTTATTAATAACTGCATTGTTTCTTTCCAGGGACTATGTTGCAAAATAAACCTCATATGGTCATTCCATGAGAGTATCTTGGTCAGCCTATGAAGGAGTGATGCTACAGCTGTGAAATCTTACATGGATTTATTTCAACTTTTCTTATTAATAACTGCATTGTTTCTTTCCAGGGACTATGTTGAAAAATAAACCTCATATGGTCATTCCATGAGAGTATCTTGGTCAGCCTATGAAGGAGTGATGCTACAGCTGTGAAATCTTACATGGATTTATTTCAACTTTTCTTATTAATAACTGCATTGTTTCTTTCCAGGGACTATGTTGAAAAATAAACCTTATTTGGTCATTCCATGAGAGTGTCTTGGTCAGCTTATGAACTTTTCAACCGACCCGCCATTGTTCATTTTAGGGATTACGTTTAAATAATTAATCTTACTGACATTGCAACCATTCCTGTTCGCCTCCAGAATATCAGGATATATTTTACGAAGTAAATTTTCGAAGTGTCTGTAGTTGGCAACACAATTATTATCTATGTTCCTACAACACTCACTGCTTAATCAGACCTAGCTTCTTTAACTTCCACGACCCTACTAGAAAAACAAGGTAATCCAGCAGGAGTGAACTACATTGATGAACGGTGAAATGCGCGTAACTGATATCGAGTAATCAATATATATATACATATGTGTGTGTGTGTGTGTGTGTGTGTGTGTGTGTGTGTGTGTGTGTGTGTGTGTGTGTGTGTGTGTGTGTCTTTGTGTGTGTATATTTATAAATGACTGAAACCAATAAAAAATAATTATACACATATGTAGAAATAAGAATGTCTACATACGTGTATGTATGTATATAGATAGATGAATAGATAGATAGATAGATAGATAGATGAATAGATAGATAGATAGATAGATAGATGAATAGATAGATAGATAGATAGATAGATAGATAGATAGATAGATAGATAGATAGATAGATATGTTTCTTTTATTTGCCACAAGGGCATCAAAAGTGGGACAAGTACAATGGGGGGAGTTTACAAAACAAGGCGTCCTCAATAGGGAGGAGGCAATAACAATATATAAAAATAAAATAAAATATAACAAAAAATAGAATTATAACAAAATCCTCAATAGAGAGGAGGCGCTTTGGGGGGTCGCACACACCCCCGAAAAAAGTGTGCAACCCTTTTCCTCAGGAGCACAGAGAGGGGGTGCTCCCTCGTTCCTTCCTCTTTTCCACCTACAGGCTCATGTAAAGAGAAGGCCCATTCACACGGGCCATTCTCGCCACTTTCACCCACCTTTCATAAAAACGACTGGGGTGCAGCACCTCTCTCTCCATCCTGATCCTTCTTCCGAAATGATATCGGAAGAAACGGACCAGTTGTTGGCCAGAGAGAAAGGTGCCTGACCTCAGTCCTTTCAGACGCGTCCACCATACAACCTCTTTCGCCATGGCTATTACGCACAGAAACACCGCCTCTGCTTCATCTTTGAAGGGGGGAGGCGGCTTGATCATTACAATAGACTCGGTGGTCAACCGGATCGGTCCCACCCTTGACAGCAGTTGTTCGACATAGCCCCACAGATCGGCTACGCCCGAGCAGTGTACCAATGCGTGTGCAACGGTTTCCTCGTCGCACACGCATCTGGGACAGATCTTTTTGGCGGGGTCCCTACTCGGGCGCCCGTGTCTGTAGAGCCTTTCTCGAACGGGTAAAGCTCCTCGGTAGCACTGCCAGGCCAGGGACTTCTGGAAGTTGTCCATAGGTCCCGGGCTGAATGTCCTACCGAACAGGCTGGCCAGTTCGTCCTCCTCCATGTCTAGGGCTTCTCCGAGGGCGTCGTCGCACCTGCTGCGTACCAGCCCTCTATAGAATGTTTCGGTGGAGTCTCCACTGATAACCGGATCCGCTTGCCAGAGGGCGGTGAGCGCCTGGGCACACTCAGTGTGCGAGGCGCCCCGTTTTCTCGGTCTTTGCTTGACCCAGGATTGCAGCTCGGTGAGTGAGACGAGTCTGGGAAAGGTTCGTCTCACAAACGAGGCCCACACCGGTTGTCCGGTGAGGAATACGTAGAGGTGCCGTAGCCTTAATGCGTGTTTACGCATCATTAGCCACGGCATCCCCAGCCCTCCTTTCGAAGGGTGTTGACAGCAGATGGATCTCCTCACCATAGGAGCCCGCCTCTTCCAAAGGAATTGGAAGAGCGCGCGCTCCATCTTGGTGAGGGTTTCCCTTGGGCAGGGCACTACGGTCAGGCGGTAGTAGATGACGGACGCTATGTAGGTGTTCGCCACCTCCGCCCGACCTTTCAGGGATAGTTTGCAACTGGCCCACTTCTGGGTCAGTGCAAACACCCTGTTCGTAACCTCCGCCCAGTTTTTCTCCACCTGGAGGTCCGGTCCGAACCAGACCCCGAGCAACTTCACCGGGCCCTCCGTCCAGCGTCCGACGACGCCATCGGAGGGCATCGGTCTGCCCCTCCACGTGCCGAGTTGCAAACCGATCGACTTGTCCCGGTTCAGCTTAGCCCCTGTGAACTTTTCGTACTCCTCCAGTAAGGTGCCGACCGCCTCGATTTCGGAGGCCGTCGACACCATTACTGTCACGTCATCGGCGTAGGCCGACACCGCTTTCCGCAATCCCGGTTCCAAAGGGATGCCCTGCAACAACTCCAACTTCCGCAGTAGTGGCTCGAGAGTCAACACATACAGAAGGGAGGAGAGAGGGCACCCTTGTCGGATGGACCGCGCGATTTTGAACGGCTCCGAGAGGTAGCCGTTCACCTTGACCCTAGAGCAGATGCGGCTGCTGTGCATAGCAGTGATCCAGCCCCTGAAAACGGGTCCGAAGCCTGCCGCCGCTAGCACCGCATCCAGGTAACCATGGTCGACCCTATCGAACGCCTTAGATTGATCCAAGTTGATCAGAGCCCCACCAAAGCCGGGTTCGTTCCCAACCCTCTCTATGATGTATCGCATGAGGTGGAGGTTGTCATGGATGGACCTGGACGGGATAGCGCATGTCTGCGCATCTCCCACCAGGTTGCCCACGACAAGCGCCAACCTCTTTGCTAGCACCTTGGCCAAAATCTGTAACTCTGTATTTAGCAGAGTTATGGGCCTGAAATTATTTATATCGTCCCCCTTGTTCTCGTCCTTCCTCACTAGCGTGACTACGCCCTTGGTCACAGTACAGGGAATTCTCCCGTTCTGTCGCCAGTTGCAGTAGACCGCCTCGAGGAGATCGGGGAACAAGTCCGGCATAGCTAGATATAATTCGTAAAGAAGACCATCGAGACCCGGGGATTTGCGTTTGCCGCATTGGCTCAGCACGTCCTCTATCTCAGCGGCCGAAATCGGCTCCTCGCAGGACTTCGCCTCCCTGTCCGAGAGGCGCGGCAGGCCGTCGAGGTATGGACCGAAGTCCACGTTCCCAACCGGCTCCCCGCCCCTCCTGAACAGTCGGGCAAAGTGCCTTTGAAAGGCCTCACACATCTGCTTAGGCTCAAGAATCGCCCGTCCATCCAGGTCTCGCAAAGACCGGATGGTGGATTTAGTTCCACTGTTGGCCTCTGTCACGCGGGCCCAGCTAACAGCTTTGGTCCCCTCGTTCCCTAGAGCACGTATTTTACTTCGGACAACGCAGCCTTCGTGCTTCGCGTCGAAAAACTGGCTCAAAGCCGTTCTCGACGCTAGCACTCTGGCCACGTCGCCGCTTCTAATTGCCTCTTCTACTCTATCTATTAGCTCCCTTTCCTTCCTATTCCTATCCGCAGCTAGAACCTTACTAAATTCTATCGAGACTACTCTAATCTCTCTCTTTAGAGATACCCACCACCTGCTGTTGACGATCGCTCCAGTCAACCGTTCCTTAACTAACGTACTAATCCGATTCCTGTAGGCTCTACTTGCCGGCAAGGACAAGTTGAGCTTCCAGTAACCGGGGCCCTGTCTATGAGTTCTGTCAAGGTTGACCATGCAGGTCACTAATTTGTGGTCTGAATAGCCAACCATGCGCATTTTTGGACAACTTAAAAAGTCCTTATCCTTAATTCTAACTAAGAACCTATCTAGGTACGACCTAGATGATCCGCTACGATTTGCCCAAGTCCAGGCTGGCGCAGTCGGAAAATCTAGTCGATATCTATCGGCCAGGTCAAATCGACCGATTAACCCTTTGAGGCTATTACACCCCTCTCTATCGGGGCAGGCCCCTACGTAGTCCCAGCGTGCATCTAGGATACCATTCCAGTCCCCCACTAATAGCAAGGAGCGGGACGTCCCTAGAAAAGTCTCCAGACGATGGAAGAAGTCCGGCCGCATTGACCCGAAAGGGCCGTAGGCGGCTACCAACCTAAACGCTCCGCCTTTACCACTGCCAAAGTCCAGAACCACTAGTCGACCCTCCGGGTCCAAATGTACCATCTGTGTTGCGAGACCCAGATGTTTTTGCAGCAGAACGACAACTCCACCCCCACCTCCGGGCTGACAGAGAGATGCGTGCATCTCAAAGTCATCAAAGGCGGGGGCCAGCTGTCGCACGTTGCTGATCCGGGCCTCGCAAATAACCATCACATCTATACGTTGTGACCTGAGGTCATTTAGAAGCATTGCTTGCTTCCAAGTTGAGCCCAGGCCACGCGCATTTAAACAGCCTACTCTTAGCATAGCCATGTTGGTGGTGAAGAGAAAAGGCACTTACCTCTCTGCGTCCCGGGTATCGGGCTGCACAATTTCCATTAGGGTGGGGGATGGGTTGTTGGGTGGGGTGGTGGTTTGTGGAAGTGTGGGGGCATCAGTGTGTTGTGTGGTTGGGGAGCTTGGAGTTGTGTGGGTGTTTGGGGAGGGGGTGGGATAGTTTTTTAGGAGGACGCGGTTAATGGGCCCGACGCAGGGGGGACCCACGTCCTCTTTAAAATTGTTTTTTAAAGTTTTATAGGTGTCCTGTGGGGCCTTAATCATTTTGAGGTGGGGGAAATCCCCTGCCTGGGTGAAGTTAGGCCCTTGTGTTTTTATTAGATTGTTGTTGTACACAATGTTTAACAGTTTTTTGTTTCTTGTGTTTATGTATGTGTATGCATGTTTTTGTTTTTGTGTGGTGTTTTTTGTTTGCTGTTGTTGTGAGCTCTTTTGTGTTGGTGTCAGTGTTATGTTTTGGGGAGGGTTTTTTTTCATTTGTGTGTCTGAGGTGTGTTTTCTTTTTTTTTCTTTTGATTGTGTGGAAGTGCTCCTCCTCGTCTGACGACGAACTAGGGTCATCTTCCGCGTTGGAGGGGATGGGTATATTTTCGGGTTGTGTTTGTGGTACGGGTGTTTTGGAAATTGTTTTTGTTTTTTGAGTGGAGGGGATGGGTTGGACATTGTTTTGTTTTGGTTTGAGCTGTGGTGGTTGTTTTTGTAGTGGTAGTTGTGGTGATTGTGTTGGTTGTGCAGTTGGTGGTGGTGTAGGCAGGATTGGGGTTTTCTTATTAAGTTGGGGACAGACAGCCCTCAGGTGACCTCTGGTTCCGCAGAGGTAACACGAGGGCCGTCTACCCTCAACGGTAATGTTGATGAAGGTTAGATCATCCAGTATGACGCGTTCAGGGATCTGGGCGATATTTCGGGCCTCATTTGAACTACAAGTTCGAGGCTCGTTCCACTGAACGCGTCACCCGATGCCTTTCCCATGGACACCAGCATGTCATCCTCCAGGTCCAGAAAACCTGTCAAAACCCACCATATGTCCATAATCGGCAGGATGGTGTGGATTTTTATTTGTTGTGTTCTTCTACCCATGTACGTAGGGTAGAAGGTGTATGCGGTGGATGTGATTGGTTTGATGGACAGTTTCACTGCTGTGTCCCTGTCCTTCATGAGAATGGATAGACTCCCGTAGAGTCTATCCTTCTGAATGAAGGTGATGTCCTTCATGACGTCTTTTAAAACCAGCTCTATCTCGCTCTGTGATGGTTGAGCTGGTTTTTTACTTTTGTTCGAGATTGTCCTAAACATGACCGTGTTTAGGAGTCTCTGGCTTTTTAGTTCCGGGGGGGAATGGATTGTGAATGAACCATTTTCTCCGTACACTATATATTTTTTCGCATCCGCCAGTAGCTCCTTCGCTTTTGTTATATCTACTGGCAGATAGTCGAGGGTTTTCCTTGTCGTCTCGGCGAAGGAGAAATTTTGTTTGTTTGTGTTGTTGTTGTCGTTGGTGGTGTTGTTGTTATCATTGTTGTTGTTGTCACCGTTATTGGTCTTGTTTTTGTTGTTATTGTTATTGTTATT
Organism: Eledone cirrhosa; assembly: GCA_964016885.1. Lineage (NCBI taxonomy): Eukaryota > Metazoa > Mollusca > Cephalopoda > Octopoda > Eledonidae > Eledone > Eledone cirrhosa. The sequence continues at coordinate 46,477,076 of OZ024741.1, forward strand.
GGTGTTGCTTTCGTCCGTCGCATTGTTGTTGTTGTTGCTGTTGCTGCTGGTTCTTTGGGTTGTTGCCATGGCAACGTCAAGTTGTCGGTTAACAGGTGGAGAGAATTCTTCCTCTGGCTGACCTTTCTTCTTGACCTCTGCTACTGTGACAGTGGCAGGGGGAAGCTGTAAGTTCATCTTCCCCTTTCCTCCTTCGAATTTTGGTGAAGAAGCTTCGGCCATTTAAAAAAATATTGACTTTTCAACAAGAAAAAACTTTTTTTTTTTTGTTTAACTATTTCGCCTAAAGGCGTAGAATATTTTGAGAGACTGACCAGATCAAAGTTTGACCTGGCAGTCCCTCTACAAAATGGTACAAAAATTAAAGTTATCAGACAAGAATTTCTATAGAAATTTAAACAGAACTTACTCAGCAAGTTATACGCGTGTGTCCATCCCAGAAGATAGATAGATAGATAGATAGATAGATAGATAGATAGATAGATAGATAGATAGATAGATAGATAGATAGATAGATAGATAGATAGATAGATAGAAATATTTTTGTTCTTGCAGAACCCTATCCAATAACATAATACAACTGTAAATTAACCAAAAACACTCTAGGCAAATTACAATTACCCAAATATACAAATTAATGTATTAAAACCCTCCACTATTCTCATACTAAGAGGACGAATCTCATCAGGCCACAATAGCCCTCAATATTTCGTTTATCTCAAATTGTACCTACTAGATCGATTCGAAAGATATACTCTGTAGTGTACTAAACACTTAATCCTAACAGAAAAAAAACCTTCGTACCAGAGACCTTTCAACGAGGTACTGAGGCCGTGCATAAATACGGACATCCTTTCTCAAAACCATGATGATGCAGCATCAATCCTACTGTATGTCATTTATATATATATATATATATATATATATATATATATATATATATATATATATATATATATATATATATATATAATTTAAATGTTATATACATATAAACTAGACAAAGTCATAGATACATATATATGTTTTTGGGAACCATTCACGGTGTGGCTCAATGAAGAATTAATTAAATAATTAATAATCAGAGCAATATATAAAAAAGTAAGTCCATATCATTAGATAAAAAGTAAGTCCAATCATTAGATAAAATATATACAGTATTTCTCCTCCCAATCAGTATAAATCAACCACACAAAAAATCATTTAAACGAGGCTATAAGTTTAAAATGTACTTATGAAGAAACAATAGATAAATGATATCGCTTCTTATCCGCGACTTACAGCTACACAAAATTTACCTAATATTTCTATTAGCCTGTAGAAATTGACTAGACATATATAGTTAACTACACATAATTAGGTACAAAATCAAAGTTAGAAGAAATGTACATAAACCTACCAAACTTTTTATTGTATATAAATATATAGTAATAATAATAAATGTGAAGACTAAAATCCGAAGAGGGCTCAATAAGGATATTACATATATAAATATATATTAAAAAATCGTAGAGCAAATATTTATTAAAATAACAGATTAAAGTTTAAGCAAAGAACCGCTGGTGTCACCCTTAGTTTCAGAACATCCCGTTAAGGATGAAAGCAGCGATTCTTTGCTTAAACTTTAATCTGTTATTTTAATATATATATATATATATATATATATATATATATATTATAAAGAAAACGAAAAATCAGTGATGAATCTGGACTTAGTTTATTGCGTGTTACAAATGTTTCTCCGGCAGGTAGCTCGAGACATGGTCCTTGTACGGATCTGGCTGATTCTACATCTGCGGGTTCTTTCAGACACGGGTGTTTCGTCTGGAGCAAATGTTATCACTGGGGTGTTATCATCAAAAAACACCCTAAAAAAACCCTACTTCCACTCTTGTCATGCCATTGGCTGTTTTTACTCCACATCATCACAAGTTCTGGTCAGTATCAGCAGCAGATACTGACCAGAACTTGTGATGATGTGGAGTAAAAACAGCCAATGGCATGACAAGAGTGGAAGTAGGGTTTTTTAGGGTGTTTTTTTATGATAACACCCCAGTGATAACATTTGCTCCAGACGAAACACCCGTGTCTGAAAGAACCCGCAGATGTAGAATCAGCCAGATCCGTACAAGGACCATGTCTCGAGCTACCTGCCGGAGAAACATTTGTAACACGCAATAAACTAAGTCCAGATGCACCACTGATTTTTCGTTTTCTTTATAATATCTACACTCTACTCTGCGAATATCGAGTGCTAATTTTGGCATACCGCCTATGGAAGCACCATAGCTACCATTATACACAACTATATATATATATATATATATATATATATATATATATATATAACGAAGGAAATGTGGTAAGGAACCAGGTGGACCATAACGCACCAAAGTACTCAATACTTAGGGTAGAAGAGTGGGTAATAGGAACGAGTAGGACCCCGACGGCTGAGCTCAGGCCGTTTCGACGGCTAATTCTGGACTAAATGAAGTTTTTTATCCTGGTATATGAATAGCCGAGCTTCTCAGGGGGTAATTCCATATATGGTAAAAGTGATTGTCACAAGGATTGGTCAAAAGTTTTTTGTTGAGACACATAATTCTATCATGGCAATTTGTGGAATGAAGGGGTAGCTGAACCTGCCAGTAGAAGAAAGAGGGAGAGGGGATGGAGGAAACCCAGTCATGCGTTGATAGTGCCAACTACAGCAGGGCAGGAGGTCAAGGAAGTATACTAGGGAGGGGGAGGGGAGGAAGTCGAAACAATAAATAAAACAATATGGGGTAAATATATAGAAAATATATAAACCTTTCTTTAGTCTAGCAGTACCAGTGAGAGACTTGATAGCTGTCCTTAGGTTATAGTAACAAGAAATTGTTTTTTTTTTATATTTAATTGTTTTTTAACATTCTCGGTATTTTTCTATATATTTATCCCATATTGTTTTATTTATTGTTTCGACTTCCTCCCCCTCCCCCTCCTTAGTATACTTCCTTGACCTCCTGCCCTGCTGTAGTTGGCACTATCAACGCACGACTGGGTTTCCTCCATCCCCTCTCCCTCTTTTTTCTACTGGCAGGTTCAGCTACCCCTTCCTTCCACAAATTGCCATGATAGAATTATGTGTCTCAACAACAAACTTTTGACCAATCTTTGTGACAATCACTTTTACCATATATGGAATTACCCCCTGAGAAGCTGGGCTATTCATATACCAGGATAAAAATGTTCATTTAGTGTATAATTAGCCGTCGAAACGGCCTGAGCTCAGCCGTCGGGGTCCTACTCGTTCCTATATATATATATATATAATTCAGGATTAGAAAAAGAATCATGATTATGAACTTACATTTATTCCTTTATTTCTACATTCGTTTCTATAAGGTTCTAATGGTACATGTATTTGCAGAACATGGAAATTATTAGTTAACAATTAACTACACCGTACATATTCATTAAAAAAAACAAGGTTTACAAACAAAAGAAGATTTAAGAACAAAAACAATATTAAAAAATAGAAAAAAGTATAAAAAACAGTTAGCGTAGAGCAAGCAGTTAGATTCAAAAGTCATATTATGTAGATGTATTTTTTTTAATATATTATGTAGATGGAAGTTGTGTTGTTCTTAAACAAGACACTTTATTTCATGTTGCTCCAGTTCACTCTGGTGTAGATATGACTTGCAATGTCGCCGGTGCCAAGCTGTATTTGCCTTTCTCTTGGACAACATCGGTGGCGTGGAGAGAGGAGACTAGTATGCATGGGCGACTACTGGTCTTCCACAAACAATCTTGCCCGGATTTGTGCCTTGGAGGGGAACTTTCTAGGTGCAAAACCATGGTCATTGATGACCAAAGGGGGTCTTTGCCCTTTACACTATATATATATATATATATATATATATATATATATATATATATATATATATATATATATATATATATATATATATATATATATATATATAACGGGAGGGATTCCACGCCGTTTCTGTTTACCAAATTCTACTTACAATGCATTGGTCGACTCGATGCTATAGTAGAATAAACTTGCTCAACGTAGCACACTGTAAGGCTGTACCTGAAGCTATGGGATAGCTGGATTGGGTTGTGTGTTGTGTTCTTGATCAAAACACTTCATTTCACGTTGGTCCGATATACTCAGCTGAAAATAATGAGTAACAACAATAATTGGGGGTTTAACTCTGCGATGAACTAGTGTCCTGTTCATTGTAGTGTATTTTACTCTCAGTCACTTCACACCACGGGAACCGGGATAAGCACAGGCCTGATGAGCCTTCGGGCTCGAGATAGACATTCATTTTAAACGGTATTGGTCAAACATAGTTTCTCTGTTTCTATATTGTTATCTCTAACACATTCAGTTTCTGCTATCCTTATAATACGACTATGTGTCACACAACCTCATTACAATCAGTTGTAATAAATTTGGCCTCCTTCAACCTAAAATAAGAAATCGTTCGAACCTCTCAATACGAAATATTTTCTAATAATTCATAAACAAATCAAGATATAATTTAGTAGACTCAAAAATGATTTACAATGTTTACTCTATTGATTAATATTATTATATTGTGTAAAATGTGATTAATAAAAAGCGCTTCAGCAGCGTGAGGAAAGTTATTAGGTGTAGTAGTAGGGAAGGAAACTCATCTATTTCATTTCTTTTCAACGTTGTCGTATAAGAAAACTAGATTTTCTTCTACTCCACATATATATTCTCAATAATAGACTTATCGGCTGCCATTTTAAATTTCTTCTCATATGAGCGAGAACAATGGCGTGTCTTACAAGCATTATATACTAGCTGGCGAAAAACTCATCGTAGACTTTCCAAGATTACAAATAATTCATTTTCTTGCCCGTCCATCCTCTCTCTCTCTCTCTTTCTCCCTCTTTCTCTTTCTCTCTCTCTCTCTCTCTCTCTCTCTCTCTCTCTCTCTCTCTCTCTCTCTCTCTCTCTTTCTCTCTCTCTCTCTCTATCTATCTATCTCTTTATCGGTCTCTCTCTCTCATTCTATCTATCTATTCCCCTCTCTCTCTTTCTCTCTATCTAGCTATCTAACCCCAGGCATCATTCTCTCCCTCCATGTTTTTAAATATGTAATGTATATTTAAATGTGCACTCACTCACTTATATATTCGTTTATTCTGTCATTGGTTTCAGTCATTAGACTGAGATGATGCTGGGGCATGACCTTATTTTATTGACCACATTTACAAATAAGGAAAGTCAAACGTGTGCAAAAAGAGGCAATCGAGCCAAGACGAATCAAATTACCACTAGGTGTTTTCGTTAAACGCTCGCCCACATTGGTACATGTATGTGTATTTGTTTGTGTGAGTCTATACACAGAAAAGTGCACAATACACAGAAAAGTGTACAAAAGTAGATTATAGCCATATTTTTTATCGATAGCACAAATACATAATGTGATTAAGAATTGGAATGTATATAAACGCATATACTATATGTTTATGTATAATTATTTCTGATTTAGGCACAAGGCCAACAATTTTGGGGGAGAGGAAAGTCCATGAAATTAACTTTATATTATCGACCTCGTAAGGATGAAGGGATCTAACCTCGGGATTTGAACTCAGAGCGTAAAGGGCCGTAATTTTATGCTGAAAAGCATATTGCCCGACGCTCTACCGATTCTGCCAATCTACTTCCCTTAATGTTCATGCATAATAAACATGCTTTTAGTCACGCTGAGAGTATTTTGTACTGTAATCATATAGCAACTACCTCAACATCGGTTTAAGAGCAGTGGATACATGCATTTCCTTTCTGTGTCAGCCTACCTGAGGTAGAGTTATATCAGTTACTAGGTTGCAAAGAGTGCGACGAAAATTTTGAAACTGCGAAATATATGAAAATTAATATAACAGTTTGTGAGTGGGTGTGCGCCCGCGTGCTTTTATTCTTTTATTTTAGTGGCTAAAATGACTCACTTTGGTTACAAGACTCGGTCTCAGAGCAAGTCGTGATCTAAATCCTATATATATAAATATCCATTTTAAAATACATTTTCTTTTTTTTTTATATATGCATAAAATATACCATGCCAAAAAAAACTATATACGGGGAAATATAAACATGAAAGTTAGTCCCAACACTAGTAAATCTGACGAAAGACATAAACAAAAACTTAACAAAATCTAGCCCTCAACGTACCTACAGAACGTTGGTCAACAACAGCTGAACCATGCTTACACTATAAATATTTAAATACGCGTAAGCGAAGATGGGCCGAAGTCAACGTTCCCTTTCATCCATTCGAGGTCGATAAAAAAGTACCAATCTAGAACTGGGGTCGATTCTTCCTCTATATCTCTTTCTCACTTCCACCCTCTCACTCTCTATCCTTCTCTGGAAGAAATCTGCTGTTCAGACCTGGAGAGGAGATGGGCTCCACCAGGATTTAAAATGTCTCAGAAACACAGTATATTAATACGGCGCCCTTACGACTCCTTCAGGAGTTACAGGATTAAAAGAAGAAAAGAGGGTGAAAATGAGAGTAATCCAAGAGTATAAAGTTGGGACGCTGTGTATGTTGAATGTGGTTATAGTTTAATGGTGGAATGTGGTCATAGTTTAATGGTGGAAATCGTTAAAAGAAATGTTAATATCGATGGAATATCTTCCCACGGAATAACGTAAGACCTTTATAAAGCAAAACTAATGATATATATGACAACGAATCCCTTCTAGTCATGCTGGAAATTGGTGTAAACATCAATATGACCAGGACACATCAACTATTCTATGCAATATTTTTATAATACGTAACTGCTTCTCCAATACGTCTGACATAAGAACCCAAGTAAGTATACAAAGGTAGTTAGAAAATACAGCTTAAGTAATTATATAGAAAAAAGACAGAAAACAGAGAATCAACTAAGTAAATATACAGAGAAAGATGGAAAATAGGAGTAAATAACCCTTAATCCTTAAGATCAACAATGAAAGGATAAGAATAAAATAAAGGAGAGATAAATATTGTTGAAAGAGACCGCCTGCAGCTAAAGTTCCTCGATAAGTCTGAAAGGTATCGTCATTATAAAAATCGACAATGCATCTCTGAACAACACAAATATTTCCATTCTAATGAAGCGCTAATATCAAAAGAAATATATATGATTTAGGTAAAGACTACGAACAGCCAATGGGCTGCCACAAATGAGACTATAGAATAACAATAAGAGCAACAACAGAGCAATTCTGGGAAGAAATATCAGGACAATCCTAGAAATGAAAAATAAACCTAGTAGTAGTTTACAGTATATGACAAGCCCATAAATAACCCCAAAATAAGAAAATATAAAAACAAAACTCGTACTAAAAACTATGTAAGAGTTATCTTTACCTACAATGTACTAGAAAGATCTACTGAAAGAATAAGAAACTTGAATATCTCACCAAGGAAAACGACATATCAAACAACAAAAATGACGAAATAACATTACAGTAACATCACCATCACCATCATCATCATCACCATCATCATTATCAATATCATCAACATCTTCACCTCCACCATCATCATCACTATCATCACCATCATCATCATCATCATCATCATCA